>CP092881.1:3384881-3984881 GCA_030710605.1 Cordylochernes scorpioides | reverse complement strand
ACAGAGTGTTTACTGTACATTGTCATCGCCAGTGAGCAGGTAGGAAGAAACATTTAGAAAGAAGAAACTCTACACTTGAACCAAGTATCTTGTATAAGTTTCCAATGAAACAACCCCCTGGTTCACCAATATTGGAGGAAGGGGAGCAGTAACAAGCTTGCTAAAAAAACCTGGGCTCAGCTGACCCGGCTAATAGTACCAGCTGGCTGTAAGGGCTCCAGGATGTACTCCATGTTAGGAGCGGCTGTACATGTCATCTATTCATGTCAGCCATTTCATATTGGAGCTAAGTTAGTGGCCTGCTACTGAGTAGTGCTCCCAGTCTTAATGATCAGACACATTCTACTTCTCATGTTCAGACGCATTCAAGTCTCATTATGGATGTCAAATCTTCTTTGATAAGCTCTACTCAGCATCCCCAGCAGACACCATCAACAATCTCTACAGGCTTGATACCCTGATATGTGATGGTTGAGTGGAGATAAGAAAGAAGAAGACCAATATTGGAATATCAGCAACTAAGCCGGGTTCTTCTTGTGTGAATGTTTGTCTTCCATCTTAATTATATATTTCTCACTTTGGAGGGAAGGAATGGCAACTGGGAGGATAACTTGCTGCCATCAATCCTACACTGCCTCGGGTCAACACAGGCTGCTGGATGTGATACAGAACTAATGGGGAGTCTGGAACAACACAGAATTGTACCAAATTATTTATTATCTTATGAACAGATTATTAAAATTTATGTATTTATATTTTTACTCTGTAAACTTCTCCATCCCTGGACCCTTTTATTTTTTCCATTCATCATTACACTTCACAATTCATCCTTTCATACTTCATCCTTAAAGATAGGAATAGTCGTATTTCTCCTTATTCTGTAAACTTCTCTCATTGCCTCTCTGGTATTTTATAAATGGTGATTTGTGCTTGCCATAAATAAATTTCTGAGCATTCTGATGTTGTCTTTCCATGCAACAATATACTCCTTCTGCACTTGTTACAATTTCATTAGAAAGGAGGCAATATAGGTGAGAAACACGTAGTAACAGTTCTGGAGCACCACATACATACAGAACAAACTTCCTGTAAAAGACAACAGCAGAGCCAAAGTGGTAGAGGTGTTTGCCCACCAGGCAGTTGCTAAATAGTAAACATGATAATTTTTGCAATGAAAACTGTCCTTTATAGAGAGGTGTCCTCTCATGGAGGTACTGTACACTAGGGATATAGTTCATATACTAGACAAGTATATCTAGGCAGGACTCACAATGTGCCACTCCAGAATTCTTCCCTGTGTTGAAATAAGAATGTGAAATGTCTGGAGTTGATCTGTTCTCTGTGGTTTCACAAAGTTTCTTTCTTCCAAGTCTTCTATAGAGGTCAGTTCCATCAGCTGGTGGCAACATTGCTGTGTTCTCTCACCAGCTCAGGCTCATTGACAGGATTGCTGATGTCATTCCGTGGAGGTTGCCAACCTTCATCAACAAATTGACACCAGTAATACAAGATTTAGAACAGGCCATCTCAAGCCATTGAAGATAGAAAATAAAAACAAAATCTTCCCCATTTGCCCAAAATGTAGCTTGGCACCTGCAGCTCCAGAACCATTTTGGCTTGCATTAGATGTACTAAATAGGACCTTTGGGAGAGGCCGCTGCTCATCATAAAACAGCTCGAGGAGCATGAACTCATGGAATTCGTGTAATCTTTACGCAAGGTGATAAGAAACAACAACAACAAAATTTCAATCAATAATTTTTCACATTGCTGTTATATAAGCTCACCAATTCTCAGAAAATTTACACAAGTATTTCTAGGTGATGCAATGTGTCCCATGTATAAACTATATTATTTATAGAAAGTAAGAAGTTAACAAATGAGCCTATTAAATGTTGTGTTGTCCAAGTGGGTGGACTGTAGGTTTGACACTGGTGTATATAAATTAGGGTTATAGATACAAGACCTAATCCAAATAAATTAATAGTGTGTGACGTTTCTGCAACAGCATTGTCACCATCATCAGACAAAAGAATAAAATGTTGTACACTAATAAATTATTTGGATGATTAGGTCTTATTTTCTTGTATTATTATCTGTGTAATCCAAATTGTGATTTATCAAATTGACACCAGGAGAATTACGTCAACCAATTTTTTTTTTATTGAGTTTCCAATGTTTCAATGACTCCTCAGGGGATTTATTTCTTGTAGAAAATTCAATAATTCCCATGAGACAGGAAGTCTCTGAAGTCTTGGGAACTCAGTAAAAAATGGATTTAATCAAATTTATTCCCAAACTTCCAACCAACATCTCCAGAGGAATTATTGTCATTGAGTATCCAGTGAGTATCATTAACTTCTTGGATCAGGCAATGATCAGCTGGTAGAACTTCTTGGGGATGGGCTTATCTGTCACCCATCCATGTAATCCCCGTACCTGGATAAAGATGTACCTAAGTGCTGTTTCCACCCCTGGCAACACTGTGATTGCTTCTCTTTAAAAACTTCTTTAGAAATGACAAAAGTTGAGATCACAGCGTGTAAAAAGGGAAAATAATGCTAATTGATTTATTCTCTGATTTGAACCTGAGTTAACAAGATTTTGCAACCAAATAAATTATGCGTGACACTATTACTGTAATGCCACCCATGTTTTTAACCTATCGTCCAAAAAAAAGACTGCATCATTCTAAAACAGTAGAACAACCTCCATGAGAGGACATGCCTGCTAGAGGACACTTCTCTACAGTTTCCATTACCAAAATAACCATTTTTACTATTTAAAAACTCTCCAGTAAAGAAGGCACCTCTTTAGGACACTTTGTAATTAAGACTTTACAGAGTTCCACTGTGTAATATCTGCCCCACCACCTCGCTGTGCCTGCCACTCTTGTCCCAGCTTCAAATGTCCAAGCTACTCCACCAAGGCCTCTGTTTCCACTTGTGATAAGGTACAATTTGGATTATAGATTACAAACATAAGGTAATAAGACATGATAAGGCACAATTTACCTCGTGTTTAAAAAGTAATAAGACCAAATACACAGTGCTTGCACCTATGCATTAAACTACAATGATAAGGTACAATTTGGATTATAGATTATGTATGAACCAAAGGTGACAGGAAATTGATACATCACCACTCCCCAAGTTCCTGTAATGTTGGCAGCTAGGTGATGAGAGTTTATTGCCACATTTGAACTGAAGGTGGAGGTCCATTCCTTCCTCTTGTAGGTAGATGTAAGTTTGTCTCCATTCTTATCTCCACTCAACAATCATATTAGTTTGTAAAGCTTGGTGTCTGCTGGGGATGAGTAGAGCTCATCAATGGATGAGTCAATACAGTCAATAATGTGTTTTGGGGTTGCAGGTTGACACTTAGTACATAGTGGGGAAAACCTTGCAACCATCCATTCTTCTGTTGTTCCTCCAGGGAACCTCTGAGAGACAAACTAGACGTTGTATCACTTCTGGTACTCTCTGTGCCACGATCACTTGATACAATGGCACTTGTAGTCCCACTTGTGGAACATACCTTCTCTCACCTTTAATAGTTTTGTTGTGGAGTCAGGATTTGCTTTTATTATTTTTTTGTTGGAAATAAAAAAAGAAGGCCATTTTTTTTTTACTCTTTCAAAAATTATTAAATATACAACAACTAAAATGAAATAGGAAACAACATTTTTACAATCTCAGTTCCATACATCTCAGCTCAAAACTATATCCTCACAGAAAAATGCAAATTTCCTACTAAAAAAAAACATTACTTTTAGAAAAATAAAATTGACATACAATGAACTCCTCCAATATAACTAAACAATATATTTCCCTCTTTAAACTTAAAACAATGAATTAATGATAAAGATGAAAATGATATCACATTTTGAAAGGCTGACTGAGGACCAAAGTTTGTCCAGTAATACACGCTGCCACAACAACAGTCTAACTAGGAATTACATGTTTATATACTTTTTGGCTGATTTCATAGCTAGTGAGAGTGATGGCCATGAACAGATCTTCTTCTTCTTCTTCTTTCTTATCTCCACACTGGGTGAAGTAGAATGCATCTGCCTTTGTCATTAAGACTGAGAGCGCTACTCAGTGGCAGGCCGACTTAGCTCCAAAAGAAATGGCCGCCTCTGACATGAGGAACAGACGCCATGTGCAGCTGCTCCTAACAAGGAGTACAAACGCTGCTCATCCTGTATCCCTGGATCAGGAGCCCTTACAGGGTACTATCAGCCGGGCCAGCTGAGCCCAGGTTTTTTAGTGAGCTTGTTACTGCTCCCCCTCCTTCTTTTTTATCCGGGCTTGGGACCGGCAAAGTTGAACAGATCAAATTGGAGTCCATAGAGTCGCCAAAAGTAGACTTGATGGACACTAACAACAACAAAGAGCCAACAAAATTGTAGCTAGCCCTGTACAGATAAAGTCTAAAGTTTGGTATAGCACATGTGGTACAATTTTGCCGCAGTGGGGGGGCCCGAGTCCGACTTCCAAGTCGTTCCGCCAAGAGATCAACACCACAGAGATCCGTACGTCTCTTGACCTCACGGACAATACAGCAGCATTTTAATATCTCAGAAGCATGGACAAATTCCTGGATCAGCACCGATATCCCAAACAAGAACCTCATCACAAGCCCAAATGTCAAGATCCCAGGTTTTTCCCTCCCTCGACGAGAATGGGTGCTTCTAAACCGCTTTAGGACAGGTCAGGGAAGGTGTGCAGAGCTGATGAAGTTATGGGGCTACACCAAAGATCCAAATTGTGCCTGCAACGTCCCACAATCAATGTCCCATATACTAGATGACTGCCCGCTGTACAAATTCAATGGAGGAATCTCCAATCTCCATGCTGTCACCCCGGAAGCCCTGAACTGGCTGAAGGACTTGCCTCTCAGACTTTAATGACCGATATGTCCTCACTTCTTTTTTCTAGATTTAATTCATTTTGTCTCCTCTCTAATTGTAAATACGCTGCTGTATCACCTCATAAGCATAAATAAATAATGTGGTACAAGGAAGAAATGTTCTGAAGGAGAGATGTCCTTTAGTCTTACTTATATTTTATATAGATTAAACTGGCAAAACCGCTGGGAGGGTTCACCACTGATGAGCCAGGCCCCCCCATTAATTTTTTCATTGCAGTAAGGACAGTAGAAATTGTTTTATTTTTAAAAGAATCCGTCTATAATAGTTTCAAATTTTTATTACTTATATTCACATACAAGTTCCAATGATAAAATACATTAATTGGATTAATAACACTAAATCCAAATTAATAAATAGTGTGTAACATTTCTGTAACAGCATTGTTACTGTACATTTAGTACCTTTGTCTGATGATGGTAACAACGCTATTCCCTAAACGGCCACACACTATTAATTTATTTTAGGTTTTGTCTTATTACCTTGTGTTTACACAAGTTCCACTTTCAACAGAGAGTGATTCTCTGGTGAGAATACAGCCTGGTGACATCTTGAATACGAGGAGTGCTCCCAGCTAACCCTGTGGTCAGCTGATGAAATTAACTTTAAATAACTTGAACTGTCCAGGAGAGGTTTCAGTGTGAGGCAGCACAAGAAGTGGTGGTGCAGGTGTTTGTTGCTCACTCTGGAGGTAGAACATCCCAAGATACTCCTGTCAGATTCGAGAGCAATGCCATCTTGTGTCTGTCACCCATGGAGCCCAAGCAGAAAGCCTTCAAAAACTCAACAAACATCCCTTATATTAATAAGAAGTGGCCATATTTAAAAAAAAACCTAAATGGACCTAAAAAACTGCCTCAAAGTGCAATCGATACCTTGGAAGCTCACTGACCCCAGTAGAGGACCTCCCTCAAACCACAGAATTGATGGTTGTGTCAAACCTGGACCCATTCACTCCAGTTGGTGACATTAATACTTGACTATGGAAGTTTGTTCACCCACGGAGAGTTGTGTCTGTGTGTAGGATGACATTCAGCAAACAGAGTCAAAAGGAATTTTTAACGCCGAAATAGCTCAGTTGGAAGAGTGAAGATCTAAACAGTCAAAATGACAGATAACACGGGTTGAACCTAGGTACATGTGTAGTGCAGCCTTCCAACAAAGTCTGGGTAGTTAAATGTGGTCTTGTTGAGACTGAATCACAGACTCTTGTAATATTTCCTTGCCATTATTTTCTACCTATGAAATGAAAAACTAAACAAGTTTCGTTTCAAATTTTTATAACCTCAATTCTCTTCAGCTCAGGAATTTTTGCATAAGACAAAAGATACAGACACACACAGTGAGACTCTCTGGTCTCACACAGATTCTCCATTATGTGAGAAGGGATGTTATATAAGTAAAAAAAAGAAATTGAAGAAAAATCCAGTTAATTAGGAGACAAAAGATAAAAGACCTATGTAAGCATGTATCAAATATGTAAATTCCTGTGTTTTTATTCTTTTGTGTATTTTATATCTTTTTATTTTCCTCAGATTTACCCTGACCAATCTGTTTATGACCTTAATTATCATAATTAAGTTTTCCTCTGTATAGAAATTTCATTATTATTATGTGATTAGCTTCAACTTTTTATTTTAATAAGCACAAGGTAATAATCTATAATCCAAATAAATTAATAGTGTGTAAAAAGTTGGATTTGGTCTTATTACCTTGGGTTAATAATCTATAATCCAAATTGTGCCTTATCTTTTTTAAAATTATTCTTTCCATTTGCACAGACTCCATGGTAAATCCATGTATAAGACTTGTGACTGAGCTCCCAGCCATAGACTGTGTGGATGTGCAGGTACTATTGTGACTACTGTGACACCTACCTGACCCACGACTCTGTAAGTCCCCCCCCCCAGCTGTCCCAGTCCCTCCCGCCATGGTGACACTGTGTGTGTGCAGCCCTCAGTGAGGAAGACCCACTGCAACGGCAAGAAACACAAGGAGAACGTCAAGTTCTACTACCAGAAATGGATGGAGGAGCAGGCCCAGAACCTCATTGATGCCACCAGTGAGTTGTCTGTCTGCCACCACTGTATCTCACATCACAGAGTTGTTGGTTCAATCCTGGACTCTGTGTGTGTCCCACTCACTCCAGTTGGTGGCACTTGAGAGGATTGGTGAGAGCTGGAAGTTTGCTCACCCACATGGAGAGTTGTGTGTTGACATTTGAGCTGTACTTCTCTGTTTGCTACCTGGCCACCAGTGGTCCAACCACACCTGCTGTGTGCTGTAACACATTCTGGAATCTCGATCGATAAAGACACAATAGGAGATTCCAGATTATAATACAAGAAAATAAGACCTAATCCAAATAATTTATTAGTGTGCGACGTTTTGGTAACAGCATTGTTACCATCATCAGACAAAAGAATAAATGAGAAAAAATATCACAGCATGTTCTTAAATAATACTGTTATCAACAGAACTATTTAAGAACTTGCTGTGATATTTTTTTCTCATTTATTCTTTTGTCTAATGATAGTAACAATGATGTTACCAAAACGTCACACACTATTAAATTATTTGGATTAGGTCTTATTTTCTTGTATTATAATCTGGAATCTCCTATTGTGTCTTTGACAGCCTTCAGATTGAAGCTGACCCCAATAAGGAATTTTTACATTTTTCCTTATACTTACTCATCAGAGAGCAATCAAATTGAAAATATAACTCAGAGTTATGAAAATATTGGACTCAGTGCCACTGTGGTGGCATTTACAAGTCTGTGAAACATTACTCTCATCAATTCTACACTGGATGCAAATTTAAAAAGAAAAATTGCATCACCTATGAACACTTTAGAAAATTTTCATATTTTAAAAGAACATTGAGCATGTAAAAGATCAATTTTCTGAAACTAGAATATAAGTCTAGCATATAAATAACCTTGTTTGTTCATGTTTAAATAACTTTTCCTAGTTTAAATGTTTAACCATGTTTAAATAACTTTTCCTAGTGTTTATTGAAAATAAAGATATACTGGCCGAAGTATTGTTATTTTGAAGAAATATGAATGCCACCGGCCAGGCAGCCTCTATCTCTACCTAGTGTTTCTTGTTGTTTAGATTCTTAAGACTCACTCTGTAGAATGCCAAGGTAATTTCTGATATTCCAAGAGCCTTGGAGAAATTGACTGTAGGCTGCGGTCAATGTACTAAGAAACTATTTTTTACGTGTAAGCTCTTCTTTTTGAATTGAAATAATTTTCTACTGCCCTTACTGCAATGATAAAATAATGGGAGGTCCTGGCTCATCAGTGGTTTTTTTTTGCTTATCCCTAGTACACGTGGTACAGGCCATGATAATCATGGTGGGTAGTTAGCGACTGCTTTTACTGTAAGCGCACCACATGTCTACACATGTGAAAAGCAGTTCGACTTTGCACTTACAAATGCCAGAGCCCGGTTTGGTTACTTGCACTCGCTGGTGGGGTTGGACTTTTGCAAGAATCGGGGGCCATTGGAGCATTTTTTTTTTTTTAAACAGAAAAAAGTGTCCAATGCGGGAATCGAACCCGGGTCCTAGTGGTCGAAAACCAAACGGTTTAACCAGCCTTCCACCGACCCCCTCATCAGTAGTGAACCCTCTCAGTGCTGACACTAGTGTAATCTACCATACCGCTGTAATATTGCATTGGGCTGTTTGGCTTTTATGCCAATACTGAAGATAAACTTTTGGAAAGGGTGTTTTAAATGAACTATAGACATTTTTTTTACTGTTGCCGTAAGGGAAGTAGGAACTGTTTTATTTTAAATGGAAGCCTTCACGTTGAAAATAGCTTATCTTTCTTACAACAGATGGCACACTAATACATCATGTTAATCAAAGTTCAAGGTTATAAGACCAAATCCAAATAAATAGTGTGTGACATTTCGGTAACAGTGTTGTTACCATCTTCAGACAAAAGTACTGAATATGTATACTGTATATATGTAATACTGTAGATATACTGAATATGTAATACTGAAGATATGGTAACAACGCTGTTACCAAAATGTCACACACTATTTATTTATTTGGATTTGGTCTTATTACCTTGTGTTTATAATCTATAATCCAAATTGTGCTTTATTGTAAATTAAAGTTGTGTTGTAAGGATTTGTTCACGGTAGTCAGAGGAACCAGGTTGCCAATAACAGATAGATAGGAGGATTCGAGGGATGATTGACAGAAAAAATCATTTTCTCCCGGCACTTTAGTTTATAGTATTTATATTCCAAGGAGAAAGTTTCTATGTTTAAATAAATTGACAGAACTGTGACAATATATTTACAGAATCTGAACACCATTAATAACTGTATTAGCGAAGCAGAGCTCCTTAGTCGCCGGCCTTTATTAAGAATTCCACTCTCTGCCAGACATGAAGCGACAGGCTCAGCCGGTGTGAAGAGAGACGTCTTTGGGCTCAAGAACGGCATTCTGTAATTGTTCTGATGAATCCAGATTCAGTTTGAGGCTTCATGACGGCAGGATACATGTTAGACGTAGGCTCCAAGAAAAATCCCATCAGGACTGTATTGTGGAAAGACATACAGCAATACCCCCATGGTGTGGCATCAGCTGTGAAAGTAGGACCACTTTAGTCTTTATTCAAGGCACAAGGACTGCTCAGCTATAGAGTGCAACCTGTACCATTTTCCAACAAGATAATACATAAACACATACAGCCAACATCTCATGAGTCTTCCTTTAAAATGCTGCCATCCTTCCCTGGTCCGCATTTCCCCATATATGGGTTATGCTGAGTAGGAAAATTTGATATCTCCACAGCCAAGTAATCTTTAACAGCTTCGGTAAAAAATTGAAATGGCTTGATCTAGCATCCCACAAGAAGCCATAAAAAAAACTGTAGGACAGTTTACCTCACTGTGTAACTGCCTGTATACGTGCCAAAGGAGGACACACCAAATATTGCTGTGTGTCTCAATACATTTACATCCTTTTTTTTTTTTAATTTCAATCAAATATTTTTCACATCACCATTATATAAGCTCACCAATTCTCAGAAAATTTACACAAGTATTTCAATGTGTCCCATGTATAAACTATATTATTTATAGAAAGTAAGAAGTTAACAAATGAGCCTATTTAATGTTGTGTTGTCCAAGTAGGTGGACTGTAGGTTTAACACTGGTGTATATAAACTTGGGTTATAGAAATAAGACCTAATCCAAATAAATTAATAGTGTGTGACATTTCGGTAACAGATTTTGTCTGATGGTGACAATGCTGTTGCCGTCTGTCACACACTATTAGTTTATTTGGATTATTTTCTTGTATCTATAATCCAAATTGTGCTTTATAAAACTAGGGTTAGCATTCTTCTCAACCCCAAGTATGAGATTTAATTTGCAAAATCTATGTTAAAGGGGAGAAAATATTCTTGTGCTCCTCTCTCCTGTTCAAAGTTGTCCTGAAACTCAGTATGGATCCTGCCACTGTATATTCCAGTGTATCAATGACACCGTCTGTGCAGCGGCGGCATTCAAGGCCGGCAAGATCCAGCCTGGATCCTTCGCAGCAGCGGGCAAGGCCATGCCGCCAGGGCTGCCCCCAGGTGCCATGTTGCCCCCCGCCATGCTGCAGGCCCGCGCCCCACCCCCCGGGGCCAGGCTACCCATGGTGCCCCCTATGGGAGGCCCGATGCCCGGTCCCATGCCCATGATGGGGCCTCCTGGTCCCCTTCCTCCCAACATGATGATTTCTGGTAGGTGGTGTGTTCACCAGGGATGGAGACACTGAGCTCCAGTACTTAGTGCTTGTTTTGTTAATTTGGATTAAAACATTTGGTAAAAAGACCAAATACATATATGGTGTGTGTGACGTTTTAGTAACATGGTAACAATGCTGCTGTTACCAAAACCTCACACACTATTTATTTGGTCTTGTTACTTTGTGTTAGTGTTTCTACAAGAGAGGATTCCATCACAACTTTGGGTTTCTTCATTAGTGATGGAAGTCCTGTTATCATCAGTTGTGTTCCTTGTACTGTGGTAGGCTGCTGTGTCCATCAATTGCTATAACAATTGTCCCATCAAAGAGCTGTCTGTCCATCACAGTGACTGAGTCAAAGTTATAAACACAAGGATAATTGGAGTAGAAGCAATGTCACCAATTAGGATCTCACAAAACCTATTTGTTCCGTCACAACATACGTCACAACAAGCCTCTGCTGAGTGTTGTTGATGGTGTGTGCCATCTGTCAGCTATGGCAGTAAGCCAACTCTCAGCTGGTTGTTTGTCAAATTGACTTTATTGAAGTCAACATTATGTGGCCAATGGCATCCAGCTTATGTGCCAGGCTCCAGCTAGAGTTGATGCCACAATATGTGCCCAGGTCTCCGGCCCCCCATCATGACTCCCATGGGTCCCCTAGCTGTGCCCATGCGACCCCCACTCATGGGGGCAGGTCTGGCCAAGAAGTGAAAGTTCTCCTCATGTTTTCTAATAAATATTTCACTCATCCCACATGTTTGGGGGACAATGTTGTTACAGAAATGTCACATAACATATATTTGGTCCTATTACCTGTGTTTCTAATCTATGATCCATTGTTGTTACCTTCAAACCTTTGTTAAAGTGATATTATTCCCAGGTGAAGTCAGATAGGTCATTTGTTGAGCTTTGAAATCAAAAGGTCCATTTGTTGCTGACCCAGAGAAGAGATGTCACGACACATGAAGCAGCTGCTTTATTTAAATAGACATTTGTACAGGGGGGGGGGTGTATGGTACAGGAGGTATTGTACAGTCTAGTAGGTGACCTCGTAGATGGCTGTCACAGTACTGTCTTAGCTTTTGTATTTAATATACACACATGGACAAAACTTAAGGAAGTGGAAAACCTTTGATGCCACCAGTCATCTATTTTATTGAAGGAGACTTTGTTCACACTGTAATATCTTTCAGTTATTGTCCCGATATAAATGCTAAAAGGTACAACTTCCTTAAGTTCTGTCCATGAATGTAGATACAGTATAACAAACTTTCTCTAAAGGACAAAATCTAGTTACAAAGCCAAATGTCCTTTACAGAGAGGTGTCTTTTTACCAGAGAGTTACTAAAAGGTATTGTTGATGATGAAAACTGTCCTTTGTAGAGAGGTGTCCTTTAGTGAGAGTGTCCTCATGAAAGTTTTACATATTTATCAATCGATGTGTGACTTCCAGTATGCCGCCATCTCACTAACAAGGTGAACCTCCAGTAAAAGTTGGTTGGGCCCTGGCAGCAAGTGTAGAGAACACAGATGGAGGAATTGATGTCTAGAGGAGAAATGTGTCGACATTTTGTACGGATGGAAAGAGACTGGTGTGGGAAGAATTAGAGTGGACAGAAACCATGAGGCTCCCAAGATGAAGAAGCCACTGGAGCCCAGGAACTGGTCAAGACTAGAGATGCTCTTAGAACATGTCCTGGTCGACATTTGTGCCAACTATGGCCTTGCTCATGGAATGGGGTGTAGGGGTGCAGCTTTCGTTGATCATGGCACCATGGCACACTTTGGTGAAAGTCTGATTTTGCCTGTAGTTGGAGGCCGTCCCTAACATGGAAGCAGACGCCTTTGCTGTCAACTCTAACATGAGTACAGACGCAGCTCCTCTATGCTTTTCATAAAACAGCTTGAGGAGCATGAACTCATGGAATTTGTGTAATCTTTACACAAGGGGATAAGAAACAACAACAACATGGCCTTGCTACCACACTGTATGTGGCGACGTATGTTGTAAGCTTCAGCTCACATAGTGTTCTGTGGTTGCTACACCTCAACAAACCCAATAAGTAAAAGCTTAAAAACAATTTTTTTCATTTTGAGCTTTATTCTAATTGAAGTAAAAAATATATATTTCTACTCCCTGTGAGAAAGTGCGAGGAGTTTTCTGCAGTTCCACCACTCCTAGTGGGATTCCCAACAAACTTGTGGATGGTCCCCATTATGTTCAGTAATGTTCCATCCTGGCCGACCATCTTGTCAGTTATTTGGATTCTCTCTCTTCAACACTGGTCCTGCACATTCACTCTACTTGCATTGTTGTTGGTCCTGCGGCTCCATATCAACACCAGGAGACCTTCAGCTGACAATACTTCCCTCGAGTTGGCCATCACATAGGTCCTTCTTTAGGTGAGGGGACGGATGAATTGATTATCTGGAGGTTGGTCATTGGGGGAACTTCCTGGGCAGAATTGTAGTTTCCTTTGTTTCTTCTTTCTAGATACAAGAAGACCTAATCCCAATAATTTAATAGTGCGCGCGTACACATTATAAAATTATTTGGATTAGGTCTTATTTTCTTGTATCTATAATCCAAATTGTGATTTACACTCTCTTTCCTACCATTGTAATGCCAATAAAACATTTTAAATCTCTCATCCTCCAGGCCTTCACATATTGAGGTAACCACAGGTTGGGAAAGAACAAGACCTAAAATTCTCCAAATAAAATATATTTTTAAAAGTTGCAGGAAGTTTTTATTTTTTAAAATTCTCAAGACATTAAACAAAAGGTAATAAGACCAAATCCAAATAAATAAATAGTGTGTGACGTTTCGGTAACAGCGCTGTTACCGAAACGTCACACACTATTTATTTATTTGGATTTGGTCTTATTACCTTGCGTTTAATCCAAATTGTGCCTTATCAATTCTCAAGACATTGTAAAACATCACCAAGTACAGTACATGAGAGGACACTCCTGCTAGAGAACACAAGGGACAGTTCTCATTGGAAAAATTATCAAGTTTAGTAATTAGTAACTCTGATAAAAGGACACCTCTCCCTTTAAAGGACACTTTGTCTCTGTAACTAGGTGTGTACAGTGAGAAAGTTCTACCGTAGTTGTGATTCCAACATATCAGAAAACAGCCAGGGTGTAGTTACTCACCTTCCTCCTTGTCTTGACTGAGGAAGGCACACAGGGGGTTTCTGCCACAGCACCACAGTGAGCCACACTGGGGAACACTGTGTCATAATATTGGGAAATATAAAATGGTCAGTGTGGGAGTACAAGGGAAGATTGCCGGGTTAAACCACCTTGGTAAACAAGTGTCAAGTCTTCATTCTCCCCTAGGGGATTTATCCGACTCAAAGCGGCTGGATGTGATGATCAACAGACAGTTTCACCGAGGTGGTCTCAACACCAGTTGTTCTAAGGGTTGTCTTAGACCTTCTATCTTTCCTCCCCGATCTCCTTACGATGTGTGTCCTTACCCCCCATCACACAACCACCAATGACTGCTTCACAAATCACCACATATATATATACTGGGGCATTCTGAATTAACACAAAGAACTGGAAGCAAAACTCAATTAAAACCTCTCACTTCTTGTTTCCCTTTATGTAATTCAGCAAAGTTTTCTGATTTTTTTTTTTTTTCATTTTGGAAGAAATTCCACTCATCTTCAGTGTCTGTCTCAGCCGGATATATTCCCGCAGGAACTGTACGATACGAGGGACTGAACCAAATTCCATAAATGCTGTCTTCCGCTCACAGCAGGGAGTTACTGGCTCCCACACAGATGACGGCGGCTCACCCCTCGATCTAGTGTATGGTCCACACACTAATGAACTGAGTTTTCCATTGCAGTAAGGACAGCAAAAATTATTTAATTTTTAAAAGAATCCGTCTATAATAGTTTAGAATTTTGATAACAGATATTGCGCATAATACATCATATTACAAGTTTATTGAAACCATTGCTGAACATGATTTAAAACTCTGGAAGCAAATGATCAAAAAGATGCTCACAATAGTTCTTAAAATAACATTTCAGCCAGAAAAGGTTTAATTCTCTCGACATTTCAACTAAAATCCTTTGTCTTCCTCAGGAAAAAAATAAACATTTAATACACCTTCCCAAATGCTTTATTTTAATTTTATCTGGTGAGGACAAACTATTTTTGTTAAAACGTTGAAAAAATAAAACCTTTTCTGGCCAAAGTGTCTTATTTCAAGAACTAGGAATGCCGGCCAGGCAACCTCCATCTTCAAGGAGTAACTGTAAGTTAAGGAATATACAGGGCGACATGGTGGTGGAAAACAGCTGTTGATCAGAGTGAAGGAAGAATGGCGGACTCACATGGCAGACAGGGGTCCGTGGGTCCCGCTGAGCATGGCCTGGGACATCACCAACACTGTCAGGCTTTCAAGTAATACTGGAGTAGACTAGCTTACACTCATGGACAAAACTTATGGAAGTCAAAAGTCTTTGATTTTGCCTTTTTTTTTTCATGGAGACAGATGTTGTTCACACTTGGTTTTCTTGTGTGTCTTCAATAAAAGTCACTGTAATATATTTCAGAGTTATTGTCCCGATATACATGCTAAAAGGTTTAACTTCCTTAAGTTTTGTCCATGAGTGTATTGCACATGTGTCATTGTAATCCACAGGAATAAACACGTGAAGGAGAGAGAAAACCTCTGCTGTCAAAATCGATGTAAAAGCTCCATCTATTGATCATCTCTGCAGACAAAGGTCGGCAACACGGGCTTTGGAAAATCAGGAAGATCGTGGAGACCATGGCTTCACCCGAGTTAGCTGTATTGCTGAGAATAGATGGGGCTTAGAGTGCGTTTTGATGGGAACCTTTCATAAGGTCAATTTACTCCAGGTAAATTTGCATACAGTTAAACCTGTCACCCCCTCCTGGGACTCACCAAAATAGGGTGCTATAGACATGTCACTTTTAATGTAAATCGCATTGTACTACGTATTTAAAATCGGGCGCTATAGAGAGGAAGGCGTTATTTAGAGGGGGCGACAGGTTTGTCTTTATTGAAATAACAGGTTTCTGGAGTTTGTTATCTCAAGCTTTTCGGACATCTACAGGAGAGAAAGTATATGTCATAATTTGTATATAATTAAATGCAACCCCGACCCACTATGTATATATCATGTATGATTTTCAAAGACTTAATAAAGAACAAGGTAACTGGAGGAAAGAAAGTAACAAAAGATATAGGAAGTAAGACTAAAGCTGGCACGACTATTTTGGCACCCCTGTGTCAACATTGCAGGGGCAGAGACCGGACGTCTCTAGTGACCGCAGAAGTTATTTTAGCCAAGATGCACTCAATACTTCCGGCAAAAACAGGACGTATCTAATATCCGTCGAAGCTATAAGCGTCAAGCCACCCAACACTTCCTGGCGAAATCGGATATATCAAGCAGGCCACATCTTTCATCAAGGAGAGCCGCGGGCCAATCAAAAGACCGCACCTTAAGTAGGTCAACCAATAGGACAAGATCATGTGACATCTCTCGACCAATCAGAGAGACACTGAAGCTTGGTGTTAAATCGAAAAGTAAGAAATGTCAGTTACGCTTTGGCTCCCAAGGAGGTGACATCGGCTCTAGACCTCTCCCCCTCTGCTCATCCCACAGCTAAGTACAATCACCGCCATGTGATCAGTTAATTAATAAGTCAAATAGCTCAGCTCTTATCAAACTTTCTTTCCTCCAACCCGTTGCCTTTATTTTCAAACTCAATCACGTGTCCTGATTATTCCTAACTGTATGCTGCAACTTCCACTCAAACGGCTGCGCTTCAACCAAATCTCACCATTCGCATCCAACAATAAGAAACCCCGCAACGATATTGCCACAGAACGGTTAAGTCGACAGGATGGTGAGATGGAATTAAATCAGGATCCCATAGGCGTAAAGTCAGACGATCCGACGGAAACAATGGAAAGAAGGCAAGAAGTAAGAGAGAACGAAACGACAAGAGAAAGACAGGAGATGACCGACCGAGAGACAACTGCGCCCCTAGCGGACGCCGTCAACCAGCTGTCAATGTTCCTGGCCCGGGCAAAAATTTCTGATGGAGCGGAATCGGCGATCTCGCCTTTCGACGGCACATACAGCGCGACACAGTTTTTCCAGACGTTCGACCGAAAAATGGAAGACGCATCCATAGGAGAACAAGAAAAATTATTACGCCTGCCAAACTACCTGGTGCGACAACCCCTGGAGCTCTTCAGGAAACTTCGGCTGGCCGACCGGAGTTATTTCCAGGTGAGACAAATCCTCCTAGATCTCTACCCTGAGTCAAGCGAAGCGTCCTTTGCGAAATATTTCGCCATGAAACTCACGGGACAAGCCAACTTAGAGACCTACTACCGGGAAAAAACCGCCATGGGATTGCAACTAGGACTTCCACAAGAGGTGATCCTCGAGACGCTGACAGAAGGACTGCCATTCAACGACCAGCGCCTAGTCCGCGTAGTGCCTCCCGAGAACCTAGGAGAGTGGTTCCGACTGGTACAGCGGATCCACGGGCCCAGTGTACCGGCAACGCGATCCAGAGAAGATCAACCACCCACAATGTCGGGTCCGTACCACAGCACATCCCGACGCCCAGGTGCATGGAATGCACCTCTTCCGCCGTCCAACTGCAAGTTCTGCGGCGCGAGACACTGGCACAGCGAATGCCGACGTCGACCAATCCCGACGACCCACGAAAAAGTCCGGACAGTGCAAACAGTCCCAAAATCACCAGTTCCGACTTCATCACAACCAAGTCAAGCCAGAGACACCTCAGCCGGACAGCCCTTTCGAAACTGAGGTAGGATCCCTAAACCAACTGACTGTCAAACTTTTTCTAACCCCTAATGTATCATGCCCCTTTTTAATTGATACAGGCGCCAGCCTGAGTATAGTGCCATATGATATTTATCATATGCTAAAAACCCACCTGCCTAATTTAACCCTTGAGGGACATTCACTACAACTCCAAACCCTAAACGGATTTGCAAAAACCATGGGTAAACTATCTATCCCACTGACAATAGGACCAATATCACGAAAGGAGTATTTCCATGTAGTGAATGCACCATTGCCATTCGGAATTCTTAGTATCAATAGCCTCCATAAATTCAGATTAACCATAGATTTTAATAAATGCACTATACTCCAGCTGGGCGCCCCATTGTCTACCCTTTCCTACCATTTTAATCATGTGTCCAATGTATGCACGTACTGGCAGTGTCAGGCGATGTCACAAAAAATTTTCCCCACATCCCAACTTTCCGCCTATGACAACCATTGCGTGCATTCATTGAGAAAACCCCACTTATCTACATGCCCCTTTTTCACTAAAGCCAATTGCCCTTTTTACATGCCCTCAAATAATCAAACCACAACAACTTCAACTTATGAACCTGCCCAAAACGCACCCACACAGCGGGACAACTCGCATACCAAAAACATAGGTGATCACACACCGTTGCACAACACTCACATGACCAACCCACACAACGAACTCGACACTCACACTAATACACAACAAAACCCTTTACCACATGCATACTACAACACAACACCTAACACTCATTATACACCACAGTTCACAACACTTCTACAAAGGTACACTCACATTTTTTCACAGGACAAATTCAACGTACCATGCTTACGTATTCCACCAGTAAAAATACCCACGAATTCCGAAAAAATAATCACCATACGTCCATATCGTGTTCCGATATGTGACCAACAAGAAATCCGTAACCAAATACAACAAATGCTGGAGAACGGCATCATAGAGCAATCTTTTTCACCTTTCTCGAGCCCTGTCACCCTCGTCACTAAGCGCGACAAAACCAAACGGTTTTGTATCGATTATAGGAAGGTGAATGAGCTAATCAGCTCTGATGTCCATCCCCTCCCGAGAATCGAGGATATCCTAGACCGCCTCGCACAGGCCAAATATTTTTCCACGGCCGACATATCCTCTGCGTATTGGCAAGTCCCAATACACCCCGATTCTCGACCACTGTTAGCATTTGCCACCTTTGAAGGATTATACCAACCCACTCGATTACCTTTCGGGTTAAAAACCAGTCCTCAGATTTACGAACGAGCCATAAGTCAGGTCCTACAGAGACACGGACTTGACTGTGTGGCACATTACTTTGATGATTTCATCATTTACTCCAACACATTGGAGGAACATCAAAACCACCTGCGACAATTTTTCGCCTTTTGCGAAGCGGAGAAGTTACAACTTAACTTCGCAAAATGCGAATTTTTTAAGCAATCCATAAATTTTCTAGGGTACACCATCACAGCTGGTACAATTACACCACTTACACGCAATACCGACATCATCCACGCCATAAAACAACCACACAACCGAAAAACACTACAATCCTTCTTAGGCGCTGTGAACGTCTATAACAAATTCATTCCGGAATACGCTCGCTTGCGAGCACCACTCAACAATCTCCTCAAAGAGGACGTCGTGTGGAACTGGAATGAAGCTTGTCAAGAGGCGTTCATTGACCTAAAAGGAAACCTCACACAACACCCCATTTTACACCTTTACAAAGAAGGTCTGCCATGCCAAGTGTATTGCGATGCATCCACCCTCGGTATAGCAGGCATTCTCAAACAAGTTCACCCTGACGGAAACGTATATCCAGTTCAATATTTCAGCCGAACATTGCGCCCACACGAGAAAAACTACTCCATCTCTGAACTTGAGTGCTTAGCAATCGTTGAGAGTGTGGAGAAGTTTCGCATCTATCTTATGGGCAGAAAATTTACTATATTCTCTGACCATCACGCATTGCAGTGGCTGAAAACCATCAAAAACCCGTCCGGCAGACTGTTTCGATGGAGTTTACGACTATCGAGTTACGAATACGAGGTCCGCTACATAAAGGGAAAACTACAATATGAAGCAGATCTCTTATCCCGTAACCCGTTTTGTGGATTCTTGGACGCCACCCTTATCAAGACCCATCAACCTCCTCCATCGAAAGAGTCTAGTTTGACCATTGATCGTAATGGATTACATACAGTTTCCCGAAAAGGTGTAACCAAGATTATACTTCCAAAACCACTCATACAACAACTCTTACAAACAGTACACACACAATACAATCACCCCGGTATTTCACAAATGTCACGAATCATCTCCACACAATATTACTGGCAAGGTATGTCAAAAGATATTAAACAAAAAGTTAAGACCTGTCCCACCTGCCAATTAACAAAACGTCCAGTAGGACCCACTTACGGAGAATTAAGTCAACCTCCGGAATCTAAAGAACCCTTCGACCTTTTATCAACAACAACAACAACAAAAAAGCCTTTATTTAGGGTCACTGACCCTATACAGGATTCACCAGAGGTATGCATAAGAACAAAGCAGTGAGACAACGGAAATAGCGATATATACAGAGTAAAAAGAGAAAGAAAAAAAAAACAAGAAAAGGAAAAAAATAATAATAATAATAAGAAAGAGGGAAGCAAGAAATCAACACAAAAAGAGTAGCAGTAAGAAAGTGAGGAGTGAGTATCACTTGGCCTTCTTCTGAGATATGGACTTGTGGAAACCATAAAACGCCGTAGCAATATACTTATTCTGGGTCATATTGTCAATTATTGATGGAAGTGAAGCACAGAGTTGCCCAGTTTTGAGCATAAGGGTTCTTCTTTCTTCTTTCAGAGCAGAGCAATCAAAAATATAGTGAGTGATTTCATTTTGTAGTTTTGAATTACAGAAGGTACAAGTCGGGTCCTCACCGCAGAGCATCTTGGTGTGGTTTTCTCTAAAAAAACTTGAAAGTATTCTAACTTGTGCGAGTAGTCTTACAACCGGGAAAGGAAAATCCCCTAAAAGGTATCCCTCCGTCATGAAAGATATGTGAATGTCTTTGTAGTGAGAGTATAGCTTAGATTTATCCATTCTTGTAAGGTCGTTTTGTATAGATTGGTCTGCCGCTGTTTTTAAGAGCCCTGTAATCGCGCTCCTCAGCGTTTCAGGGTCATCACAGGAAACAAGTGCAGGGGATCCATTATCGTTAAGCAGATTAGTGAGCTTTTTAATGAAACCGATGGGTGTGCCCGAAGCATTAGAGAGTTCCCGTGTTCTATTAAAACATATACGTGGCAATCTGTCACTGCTCATATTCAACACCCGCAGCCAATACTTCAGGGTTAATTTTAAGGCTGTTACACTCAATGAGATACGACCGGTTTCTAATCTGATTAGGTAACCTGGAGTTCGACCTTTTATCTCTGGACACCATAGCAGGATTTGCCAAATATGGCAACACCAAGATATACCTCCATGTGGTAGTCGATCATTTTTCACGCTACGCGTGGGCTTTTCCATCTAAATCCACCAGTACCACCACCTACCAACAGGTACTTAAGCGAGTATTCCAGGATGGTTCTCCAAAACGCCTTCTTACGGATAGAGCCCCTGCCTTCACTTCACCCAAATTTCGTAGTTTCCTACTTAATAGAAATATTCACCCATTGCTCACAACCAGCAACAATCCACAGGCCAACGGCCTATGTGAACGCCTGAACGCCACCCTCACGGGAAAACTGAGGTTATTACACCTAGAAAATCCTAAGGTCGCGTGGACCAAGTTGGTCAAGAAGGTTACACTTATATATAACAAGACACCCCACTCTACCACAGGTTTTCCACCCATATACTTAATGTTTGGTATCCTACCCCCAGAAATCTCTAATCATAACACACCGTACCCAGATATCGACAAAGCTAGAAAAATTGCACACACACGCACACAAAACAAACATTTACAAGACAAAAACACTTATGACCAACGACACAAGCAACCACATTTCGAAGTAGGTGATCTAGTGTTAGTAAAATTATATCACCACCCAAATACAGGGAAACTTGCGCCATATTTCACAGGACCTCACACAATATTAGAAATTATTTCACCAAATGTGGTCCGCATAGATCGACCAAATCAACCACTTCAAAGAGACACTGACACAATCCACGTCAACAAACTTAAACTGTATACGGAAAAAATCCATTATATATCACCACCCGCCGTTAACACCTATCATATAAAGCACAACCCCAATTACACGTTCCCTTTCAAACATTTAACACCCGAATTATTCCCAACAGAGTCATTAAGGTTCAAACCCACCAGCAGCGAACCTTTCAGGCATTTAGACCCTGCCATTTTTGCAACAAGACGATTTACATCACTCTTCCCCGACGTTAAAAACTGCAAACCTGACAACCAGCTCAATCATATCACACCACTCCCTAAAGATATCAAACAGGAGAACTGCGAACCTACCAATCATTCAAACTCTACAATTCATAAGGTTCAAGCGAATATTTCAGAGTCCCCAGTTACAAAAATGTGGACGAACATGGGGCAATATCCTATATTTCATCTGATTCTTATCCTTTGTTTGTTACTTCTGCCATACAACTGTATCCCAATTTTAGTCATCAATTACTTGTTTATCTATGCTATGCCCGATCAGAAAATCTTCGAACTACAAGAGGTAGTTTTTAATTTAGGACAAGCATTTTTTAATTTTGGACAAACAGTTTTTCATTGTGGACAAGCAATTCTTCATTGTGGACAAGCAATTCTTCATTGTGGACAAGTATTTATAAAACTTCTCATAATTTTAGGAACCATCTTCGCAGAAAATCTAAATAAACTCCGAAGAGATAGCAGTAACTGAAAAGATAACCAACCAGTGTCGGAGAAATCACGCTCCAAAAACAAGCCCTGAACCGCACCAAAAATAAATAGACGGCAGGAAATGAGATTTGAAACACCACGACAGGAAGTATAGTCCACGGAGGTTAAATTCGGCCTCTGTAAACAAAGCGGAGCGCCTTCGTCCGATCTCCAATTTCCCTCCCTCTCGTTTGCCCGACACACCCCACTTCCGTATCTCTAATTACAATGAGAAGATCCCCTATTGAGGTCGACTGGGAACCTCACTATGCCACCGGTTTTGATTCCAGTTCGAGTCTACATATCGATTTTTACCAACCAATTACACATCCACGAAACAACACCTAGAACTAGCTCACACATCTCTTACACAACCGACTTCTAACATTTTTCACAACACACACACAAAGACAAAAAATTACACATAAAGGTTATATAGATTTCCATGTCTCCTGTACACACAGCATAAACGCACTTGAGGGCTAGAATCACGTTTTTCACCTAAGTGTCACTACAGATGAGACAAAAAATTTATAGGGCATAATTGAGCAAGTAAAACATTTATAGGGCAAAATGGAGCAACCAATACATGTAGATCAGGGCATGAAGATACCAAAGGGTTCCAACCAATACACCTTATTTTTCATATCAATCATTTTCATTATTTTCTCTCAATTAAAATTTAAATATTTAATCAATTTAGCAATTTATTCAACTTATTATCAATTTTAATCATTAACTATCATTTTATTTACCAATTAGTTTATATTATCATTTTCATTTATCAATTATCATTCTATTTACCACTTGACTTATATTGCCACAACTCAATTATCAACGAAAACTCACTGACTTTCGATTAAACTAAAAACATTAAATCACCCTTTGTTGTTGAAATCTTTTTATTTTTCATTTTTCTTTTTTCCAAGCACTCTACTTTGATTTCGCTCAAAAAACTTTTATTTTATTTTTATTTTTGATTTCTCAAAAGACCTAATAGAATTCCCTCGGTCTCCATTCCCAATTCCGAGCTAGAATATAATTAGGCATTTTGCCTTTTTTTTTCTCACCACGCACCAAGCATTCACTTTGATTTCTTCCAACTTTTTATTTTTATTTTACTTTGATTTCTCAAAAGACCTTATGAAATTTCCTCGAATTCCTTTCCAAAATTCAAGCAAAAAAGTAATTAGGCATTTTTCCTTTTTTTCTCACCACGCACCAAGCATTCACTTTGATTTCTTCCAACTTTTTATTTTTTTTTATTTTTGATTTCTCAAAAGACCTAATAGAATTCCTTCGATTTCATTCCCAATTTCGAGCTAGAATATGGTTAGGCATTTTTCTTTTTTTTTTTTCTCACCATTCAACCAAACACATTCAATTTTGATTTCATTCAACTATTTTTATATTATTTTTATTTTGATTTCAAAGCCTAAATAGAACCCCCTCGAATTCATTTCTTAACTCGAGTAGAATTCGTTTAGGCGCATTTTCTTTTCTTTTAATCCACTATGTACCATAACATTCCTTGATTTCTTACAATTAAAAATTTTTGATTTCTATTAATTATACTCAACCTATATCATCAACACCATTCTATTTTACTTTTATATTACCAGCAATGTTTGTATATAGCCCCTCCATACCCACAACTAATTTTCCCACAAAATTATTTTTCACTTTACAGAATTCTCTCAGGCTAACCCCTTCTTGAATTCTTCACATGTAGGGGGCGCATCTGTCATAATTTGTATATAATTAAATGCAACCCCGACCCACTATGTATATATCATGTATGATTTTCAAAGACTTAATAAAGAACAAGGTAACTGGAGGAAAGAAAGTAACAAAAGATATAGGAAGTAAGACTAAAGCTGGCACGACTATTTTGGCACCCCTGTGTCAACATTGCAGGGGCAGAGACCGGACGTCTCTAGTGACCGCAGAAGTTATTTTAGCCAAGATGCACTCAATACTTCCGGCAAAAACAGGACGTATCTAATATCCGTCGAAGCTATAAGCGTCAAGCCACCCAACACTTCCTGGCGAAATCGGATATATCAAGCAGGCCACATCTTTCATCAAGGAGAGCCGCGGGCCAATCAAAAGACCGCACCTTAAGTAGGTCAACCAATAGGACAAGATCATGTGACATCTCTCGACCAATCAGAGAGACACTGAAGCTTGGTGTTAAATCGAAAAGTAAGAAATGTCAGTTACGCTTTGGCTCCCAAGGAGGTGACATCGGCTCTAGACCTCTCCCCCTCTGCTCATCCCACAGCTAAGTACAATCACCGCCATGTGATCAGTTAATTAATAAGTCAAATCGCTCAGCTCTTATCAAACTTTCTTTCCTCCAACCCGTTGCCTTTATTTTCAAACTCAATCACGTGTCCTGATTATTCCTAACTGTATGCTGCAACTTCCACTCAAACGGCTGCGCTTCAACCAAATCTCACCATTCGCATCCAACAATAAGAAACCCCGCAACGATATTGCCACATATATAACATGAAAAATGATAAAAAGAATCTGAAAGATCAATTTCACAAACACATCTAATGAATAGAGTGCTGTTTTGGAGGAGTGGTCTAAACTTGATTTTTAAAAACCACGACCTGGGATCATCGAATTAAGGAAAATGGTCCTCGCAACCTGTAAATTTCACTTTCTCCACTTCACTCTCGGCTGTTCAAGAAGAAACAGCCAGATTAAACATTTTTAAGGGCACCTAAACCGGCACTTACATCTCTAAATAGTTAAGTAACTTTTATAAATGTAATATATCTGCAATACTGAAATACCCGGACTTGGATGAATTTTTTACTAAGTTATTGTTGGCAGTTTTAGAAAAGTGTGGGAAATTGATATTTTACAAAAGAATGTACTTTTTAAAATGGTATATAAAATAGATAGGAAATTTACATCATTTTCTAATAGTCAAGGACAATTTTAAAAATACCAAAAAAAGCAAGACCAAATAAACGAATTATGCTGTTACTGAGAGAGAAACCACACATAATTTATTTATTTGGATCAAATAGTAAACCTTATTTTAAAAAATGTAGATCGTTATATTTACAATAATTAAAATTAAACAAAGCAAAAATTGCATCGTCACAAAAAGATATGAATAGGTTGCGAAATAAATAATATTTCCAATTAATTTAATTTGAAAAATATTACTAAATAAAATCTTACCTTCTAAAAAGAAAAAAAAAAGTTATTCGAAATGCAATTTTTGCACTTTTAGCCTAAATGCTAAACCAAAACCTCAGCTACCTACGCGCGAAATTTCACAATAGTTTTAATTAACCCAGGTTCCGGGGGCGTAGAAATTTGATAACGATCGATTAATATATTATTCACAAAGAGTTTAAATATATATATAATCTTACCTTTTAAAAATATTCTCATAGTTTAAACAAATTAAATTCATCGTGTAAACAAACAACGTGAAAAATTATTAACCAATCAAATTCATTTATCGTCGCGACCAGTGCTGCGCCCAAGCGGTAAAAGGCTGGAATTAACGCTCTTTGGTTTTAAATTAAAAAAAAAAATCTCATTAACCTTTTTAGTTTTTTGAATAGCCTATATGTTAAACGAAATCTTCAGCAACCTACATACGAAATTTCATAATGATTGATTCTGTAGATTTTGCGCAACGCCATAACAAACATCGATTTTCGATTTCATTTTTATAGATATTGATGAAGGTATAATGTCTGTGAAAAAAGAAACATCAATAAAAATCATGAAGAATAAAGAAGAATGTTTTGACATGAAGAACAAAGAATGATCTTTAATTTTTAAATAACTTTTTGTATTTAGATATATAATCATTTAATCATTTCTTACTTTTATAATGTTGTGCTAAGTATATAAGCCAATAAATATATTTTATATCGAAATGCTCCAACTCTTCAATCGAAAATTAACAACAGATATAAGGAAGAAACCATCTCTTGTATTATTTTGATCAATATTTAGGATATTTAAATCTATGTAATGATGAAATAACTCACAGACTTGACGGTGCTGGCGTCTACGGCGATGTTGGATAACTCCATGTAGCCCACTGGACACACAGCTCTGTGTCTTACTTTCCATTTATACTGGTCTCCCTTAGTCAGATTTGCAAAACAATAGTTCATATTGTCTAACAAAGCTTATATGTGTCCATAGTTCATTGAAAATACCATTTCCAATAAGCCAGCTTTAGTACCGGTATAAAAGGAAAACAGAAAAAATGAAATATTACAGCGGTATGGTAGATTAAACTGGTGAAACCGCTGGGAGGGTTCACCACTGATGAGACAGACCCTCCCATTAATTTATTATTGTAGTAAGGGGCAGTAAAAAATCGTTTAATATTAAAAATAATCATACGTGTTTAAAATAGCTTCAATTTCTTACTTGTGTAAGAAAGAGGTTGTTCGAAAGCTTCTCAATCGTTCTATATAGCTTCACATTATATATGTAATATGGTACTGAAAGCATTCTGGCATGTAAATTTACACACAAAACAATATATTTTTTCCTCGCAGTAAGGACAGTAGAAGTTTGTTTTATATGTAAAAGTAACATTTGTGCTTTAATGCTTTCATAGCTTATGTATAGATGACGCGTTATATCAATATATGAAATTAAAGATAGAACGATATATCTCAAGTACTATCCAAGTGTTGAGAAACTATTATAGACACGTATGATTCGTTTTAAAAACAAACAATTTCTACTGCCCTTACTTCAATGGAAAATTGTTTATTTTTAAAAAAGAATCATACACCGTCTATAATAGTTTCGAATTTTGATAACAGATGGCGCGCTAATGAATCTTAATACTATCCAAGTGTTGAGAAAGATCAGAGGTATGAAAGACTGCCATATTTACATACATCCACGCCTCGCGCAAACATTTCCACCGCGGGAGATGTGTAAATAAGGTGGGTGGGAACAATGCACGCTGATTGGCTAGGTGCGCTAATGAAGAAGTTGTTCTCCAAGAAGCTTTTCTTCTTCGAACATTTCTTCTTCCACGGACCGTTGTCTGGTGGCCTTGCCCAACACTTTCTTTCTTTGGTTCCGCCGCTGGCGTCGGATTGAGCAATCTTCTGCCAGAACGCTCGTCTGCCCCCGCGCTATATGTATTTACATATGTGCCCGGGGTTGGATTCCTTGCGACGTCCCCCCTTCTCTTCAGAATCTTGAAACACGACTTTCAATGGTTCAACATAGAAAATCCTATTTTTCAACATAGAAAATGCTATTTGCCCACAATAGAACTTTTAGTTTTCTTCTAATTTGTATTTCAATTGTAAATTAAGTCATATATGTTAAAGAGTTGTCATTGGTAGTTATGCAAACATCACTTATATATAAATCCATTGAACAGCTAAGTCATATTTGATATTCCTGTAGAAGGGACGTTATACCCGACTCGATGTGTTGGTAATAAAAGAAGACACTCGGAGACTTGCTGTTGATTCTGATAAAAAATGTTATACCGGGGAGTTGTAGATTGTTGTTCAGCGTGATTATCTGACACTTTCCGCGCCACTCTGACCATTCCGTGTGACAAGCCAGTACGACAAGTTCTGTGAGGCGGCTCTTAGAAGGAGTTTACCAGGAGGTCAAACGGCTCCAGAAGTAGAAACACTTGGCAGAGAAAAGTCGAGTGAGAGGGAGAAAGTTGGCCAGGCCAGTGGTGTAGCTGCTCTCCTTACACTACGTTGTCTGAGCGAAGTATTGTGTAATTTACCGGGGTTATGTAGCTCCCTGTCATATCTGTGGTGTTGTCCACCTCTGTAACCGTCCTCACCTTTGCCGGAGACGCTACGTACGAGCCACTTGCCCGAGGGGTTGTTCTCCATCCGCAGGATGTACAGTGTCTCCCCCTTACGGACGCTCAGGTCACTACTCCTGCGTTTGGAGTCTTGCTTGGCGAACCCCACGTCGAGGGGCACCTCGTGGCCAGTCATCTGCACCATTACGTCACAGTTGGGGCTAAATCATCCCCGCGGTGTTTTACAGCAACTCCCACAGTCCGACAAAACCCATCCAGAGACACTAAGAGCTAGCAACATCCATCCAATAACTGGCAACAGTTACGCACGGTCCCGCTGTGACAAACTCACCCCGTATTTCTTCTTCAGGCGCTCCAGCTCCTTGTCCTTCTTGTGCTTGGACTTCTTGTCGTCCTTGCTGGTGGTGTTGACGTAGAAGGTGGAGGCGAACTCACTGCGCATGCTCACAGCGACCTTCCTGCACATAGCGCTCGGGCCACTCACCTCAGGACGTCGTCCTCCATGGGCACGGTCTCGTAGATGTTCTGAACGTCGCCCTGCTCAGTCACTGTGTAGGCGCTCGTGTAGGCAGGTAGATATACTTACGTCAAAGACATCCTGGTAGATCTCATCTGGGACACCACATCTGACGTTAGACAGGTAGGCTGTTGGGACAGTTGGGCTGTAAGTGCAAGGAACGGTACACAGCATCCATCATGGTGAAATGGTTTCAGGGAGCCGTCACTTACCCGAGGGGGGCGTGCAGGTGGAGGAGTCCAGGCTGCGGGGGATAGGCGGGGCCCTGCCCAGGACGTCGTCGTACTCGCTGCCCGAGCCCTCGTGCCTGCCACACACAGCCGCCGTTTACTGTCCGGCCGTGTACCACCGTCCACTCCCAGACCGTGTACCGCCGCTGCCAGGAGAAGGCAATCTTAAGAGGTTCACTGGTACGACCATCGGCAGTCTGGTAGCTCGGACTTCGGGATGTAAGGGCATCCCTGGCCACGTGGCCAAATCTTAATAAGGGCAGCTTGCGCCCGAAAGCTCGAATTAATTTTTCAAATAAAGAAACTTATCCTTTTTGAATCTATTCGTTATTATAAATCTTAATTCTGTTTGTACAGACGATTGCCACTTTAATGGCACATTAACTTTTATTTCACTTTAATTTCCAAGTTAAGGAAATTTTAGGATTTTTAAAACTTTCCCACTCGGTACGGGGCGCCACTGTGAAGGCAGGGTGCGGTAGCGCGTGGGGAGGTTATCGTCCAACGGCAGTACTGCCAGGATACTAAACTAGCAAAATTTCTATAGAAATACTACACACAGTGTTTAGTTAATATTTTAACAAACACTACACAACTACGAAAAATGCATTTCCTGCTTGCGCCATCTGTCGGAATAAATATCAACTATTAGTAGATTTGTAATTAATTATTACAGAATATTGGCCAAACACCAACAGCCTGAAATGCCCACGTGGTCAGCTTGTCTTGGTTAATCAGGGAAGGAGCCAGTAGTCTGGAACAATTCAAATTAGTTGATACCTTTAGTTGATATTTATTCCGACAGATGGCGCAAGCCTTCAATAACTTCTTTCAGTTGTCGATTAGAAGATGCTGTTTTAAAATCTTAATTCACCACCCGAACTCCCGGTACAATTGTACTATGTTCCATAAAGACTCAACGTTATCATTTCCAGAATGAAAAGCTTTCAGACATGTCTCTTTATCAAGTAAACGTAGAAATATTCCACCGACCACAATTTAGGAGCCATGTGCCTCTCTTTGATAGATATTTGAGGTAGTTTCAACGTTAAAACTTGACAGAATGTCCTGGAGGTTTGTGGTTCTGGCGATGACAGTGTTGTTTGTTATGTCAACTCGTGGAGGTCAAATCTTGGGCACTTTGACGGTATACACTCCTGGAGACAAAACTTAAGGAAGTGGAAAGTTTTTAATGTCGCCGGTCGTCTGTTTTTTTTTTTAAAGGAGACAATAGCAATTTTGTACATACTTGGTTATCTCGTGTGTCTTCAATAAAGGTCACTGTAATATCTTTCAGAGTTATTGTCCCGATATACATGATAAAAAGTACAACTTCTTTAAGTTTTGTCCATGAGTGTACCTCTACAGACAAACCCTTCCTGCTGAACCAAGCTCCTGTAGACGAGGGTCGGTCAGAGATGACTCCATCAAGGAACTCACGTGTGCCAGCTGGACCGCCGCAACATCAGCTCCCGCTCAATCTCCCGCAGCATGTCGAACCCTGGCTTCTCCGCCGGGGGCGCTGCTGTCACACCACACATGATGGGAACTGTACAGTACATGTCAGCCAGCTTGGCTGTTTCACCATCTATCAAACCGACAGCCTGGGATCAAATATAGCTTTGGGGCATTTATTTTTTTTTATAATCAGAAATTGTATTATGATGCATTAGCGCGCCATCTGTTATGAAAATTCGAAACTATTATAGACGCGTATGATTCTTTAAAAAATAAAACAATTTCTACTGCCCTTACTGCAATGGAAAAAATAATGGAAGGGCCTGGCTCATCAGTGGTGAACCCTCCCAGCGGTTTCGCCAGTTTAAAAGAATTGTAAAAGAATCATAAGCGTCTATAATAGTTTCTAATTTTGAATCAGAAATTGCTTCAATAGCCCCAGATTCTTGAAAAGTTCCAACCCCACCAGCGAGTGCACATAACTAAGCGGTAAGTACAAAAGTCGAACTACACTCTAGACATGAGGTGTACTTACAGTAGAAGCCAACTACTACCTACCATGGCCTGTACCACGGGTGTACACTTGGGATAATAATAATAACAAACGTATCAGTTTGCCAAGTGAGCTAATCCCGGGTTGAGCCAACTTGCACAAGATTGGATGAGTCAGCGGAACTCCCCGGTGTGACCGAATGTTGAGGATGTGACATAACAATGTCTGACATCATTGATGCCTCTCATGATAGCCATTTATAAAACACACTTGTAATTTGGAATGTGAATAAATATCTGTGTGATTGGGGTAATTGTACAAAGTAGACAACTGTAGTACACCCTGCTGACATCGTCAAGATACCAACCTATAAATCAATCAATACAACCTTTATTAAGACATTTAGTCTTATATACAGTTTCTCCTGAGAGCTACAGAGGATGAGAGGGAGAAATAAATTCAAATTTACATAGTTAAATGGGAAATATGTAAATAAGTTCACTCTGTATGTAAAGGATGGAATCACTGTTGCTGTGCTCGCGAGGCTGGAATAGAATTTCTACAATTACATATTTCCATAGTTTGTTCCGTTATACACCATCACCAAGACTTCAAGTACAGATATACAGGACAGGCAGAATGAACAATACAACAGTTGTAGCTTGGATCTGGTGGATGGAATTGGTGAAATATCTGGGAAGGTTCTCCACTGATGACCCAGGCCTTCCCACAATTCTCTTTTTCATATTCAGAATTCAATAATAATAGAAATTCGTCCTTTATATATTTAAATGTAAAATATCAATAGCGTTCTCCACCCTGTAAATGTGTAAATACCGAGGTTACATAGACAGCTTCCCGTCAGCCAAGTACACGGGAGAAAGGATCTGAAGAAGACTTGTCTCTGAATCAATATTCGGCTGCCATCAGGACGACGTCTGGGTGAACCCTGCGGGAACTCAGGCGTGACGATCCAATCGGCAACGACCGCTCAATTAGCACCGGATGGCACCCCCCCCGATGGAATTCCCGAGTTTACCAAAATTGGTGTTGTGGAACCAAACATTGTAGGTATGTCATGGACATGATGTTTGCGTGGATTTTAACGCGAGATATTTCAAAACTTGTTGTCAAAGCTGTTGTTGGGGGGACCAACCTTGGAGAAAATAACAGACGATTGGGTTGTAGCGGGTAAACCAACCGTGACACATTACTTTCATCCCACCGCAGGTTTTTTTTATCACCTCTCACCCTGTAACTCTCTTCATCAAAACTCTCTTTTCAAACTATACAACATACAAAGTAATTTAAAATACAATATAACGCGGCTGATGATTGTAAAACGAAAATTGCAATTATACCGCGAATGTTTCTTTTAAACAAAAATCGAAATTTATTTTAAAGAGAAATAGCGATTATTTCTAACTTTAAGGATGAAGTATGATAGGATGAATTGTGAAGAGTAATGACAAACGGAAAAATAAAAGTGTCCAGGGATGGGAATACTTTTATTTTTCCGTTTGTCATTACTCTTCACAATTCATCCTATCATACTTCATCCTTAAAGTTAGAAATAATCGCTATTTCTCTTTAAAATAAATTTCGATTTTTGTTTAAAAGAAACATTCGCGGTATAATTGCAATTTTCGTTTTACAACATACAGTTGCGGTACACGTGTACTAACAGAGGAACCTCTCCCGTTAAACATACTTTAAAAAATCCATTTTGGTTCATGATCCCAGTACAGGACGAAGCCACAACATCAGTTTTGGCAAATCCAGACAACCTGCTGTATACCATTGTTGGCGGTCTCAATACTTCCTACGAGAGATATTAACTGTCCTCAAAGCTTATGTCCATAGTTCATCTAAAATACCCATTCTAAGAGTCTACCAACAGTATCACTATAAAAGGAAGTTCCAAAAATGCAATATAACAGCGGTATGGTAGATTAAACTGGCGAAACCGCTGGGAGGGTTCACCACTGATGAGCCAGGCCCTTCCATTAATTTTTCCATTGCAGTAAGAGCAGTAGAAATTGTTTAATTTCAAAAAAGAATCTTATGCGTTTAAAATAGTTTCGAATTTTGATAACAGATGGCGCGCTAGTGCATCATATTATGAAATTTACCGAATTTTCTGAAAAAGATGTTGAAGCTGGGGAAGGGGCCGACTAGAATACAACATGCCGGAGGAATTCTTGTAACAAATAATTTAAACCCATCCTTCTACCCCACCTTTCATGAATTGTGCTAACGTATAAAAACACACACACACACACACACACAAAAGCCTTTATTAAGACACACAGGTCTTACAGAGGATTCTCCTTGGGGTTACAAAACGGAGAAACCTATGAAAGTGGGAAAAATAAAAAATGGGGAAAGATTATATACATTTGGTAAATATATACAGATTATAAGAAAGAATAAAAAATAAGAAGAATAAAAAAAAAAATCAAAAAAAGAAAAAAAAATAAAAAAATTTGGAAATATGGATGGGAGAAGTGGAGAGCGAAAAGAGGAAAGAAAACAGGTATTTACATATGAAGCAAGACCATTTAAGCTCTCACACAGCACAGGTGGGCCATGTATTTTTTAAGAAATCTTTAAGAGATTTCCCAGGAAATCCTCGTGTTCAGGGTTGTAAGGTAAACACCGTTTTATCATTGTTAACTTATCGTATCTGCCTAAACAAATAATTGGATGTTGGTTCTGTCTTTCTCATCGAACAGAAATTTTTGGTATGTTTGAATGTTCGGTTAAGTCTTTCTTTTTTACAGCATTTTTATGGAAGTTATATAGATTTAGAGCTACTGAACTATTGTCTATAAAGTTGGATAATAAAGAATATAATGGTGATATATATATTCTCTAGTTGGAGTTCGTTAGGAGGTAGATACGTGAAGGTTATACAAGTCAGCAATGAATCTATGCTTGGGTTCATTTTAAGTAACCGAAATCCAATTAGTTTTCTCTTCAACATTGTCCAGTATGTGTTTATTTTTGATATAAATTCCCACAATGATGTCTTCAGAGCTTCTTCCCTGACCCGAGATTTTTCTGGCAAGTGATTGGTAAACCTGGAAATTCTCGATCTCGAGTTTTAGATAAAATTGGCACTAAGTTTCCGTTATAGCAAATATTTCAGATTGTTTTAAATAATTAATGAAAGGGAAAACGTATAAATTGGAAAAATTCCAATACATAATATTTACATAATTGTGACCAAGTTTTAATAGTTGTTAAATCGAGTAGTTTAGTTTTCCATTCCTATTAGCTATATGTGATTGATGGTGATCTTTTCTTGCCTGTAAAAAGAGATATGATGTGATCCTTCCAGTTCCTTTCTGAGTGTTTGCTATATCTCAGTTCCTTCTGAACTCATGATCTTATCATTTATAACTTGGTAAACAGTACTTCCCACAATCAACTTGCTATCTCGAAGTCTAGATGAGATTCCTTTAGCCAAAAGTTCTTTTCTCTTATTAATCAACAGTCGACGCTGTTCTCTAACTTTTAAGGTGTAATCCTTATTTATGTAAATCCTTAATTGCTTAAGCTTGAATGCATTCCTAAATAGTTTTATTCTGTCTTCATATTTGGGTATTTCAACCAGTAGGGGTGCGCTCGGCCTTTTAGATAATCGATGACATTTAAGGATGTTAATATTCTCGGAGATTTGCATATTGTCCGTAATTATCTGTTTTATTTTTGCGAGAGATTCATCGCTTGTTTCATTTTCTTTCTTTTCGACTCCGTAAAAAATTAAATTACTTTCTCTCATTTTCATTTCCGTGAAATCTATTCTTTTCTCAATTTCTTGGATCCTTTCAGAATTCTTCGAGACAGATTTTACCGTGTTTTCCATAGTATTCTCCAGTTGTTGTATACGTCGATTTAATTTATCAACTCCTTGCTCTATAGAAAGTAATCTTGTCTCTAATTTATCCCCCCAGTTATCCATTTTATTTGAGATTGCACCAATCAATTGTCGAATATCACCTTCCATACATGACTCGAGCGTAGTTTGCCTAGTGGGCCTAGGTCCCGGGTTTTGCTCTATGCCAGATATCAGTTTATCCCCCCAGTTATCCATTTTATTTGAGATTGCACCAATCAATTGTCGAATATCACCTTCCTTACATGACTCGAGCGTAGTTTGCCTAGTGGGCCTAGGTCCCGGGTTTTGCTCTATGCCAGATATCAGTAATAACATCAAAATTATACATCTAAGCTTTGGCCTTCTGTACTGAATCTGAATCTTGAATTTCAGATTCTCAACATAACCCAGATCCACTGCCAAACTATAATTTGCACAATTTTCACACGAATCAAAATTTGCATAGATAAAAGTTGAGCGAGGCTTGTTTCGCTGTAAATTTAAATAAATTATGATAAGAATTACAATTGGCCTCATATTATGAAGATATAAATTTACCAATATCACCTCAATAAAAAAATAGCTCTTTTTTATAAAGTACGGCGAAAAAGCTTTAAAAATATATTACCTAGCAGGAGCTGTCGTTTCACGCAACCTTTCCCTTTGGCCACCTGGCGGAGAATCTAACGTATAAAAACCTCACAACATTGGCTGTCTGCTCCAACAGGAGAATCGAAGAAGACTCGGGAGACTGTCTACAAGACTGGCGACAGGTCCGGCGAATGTAAGGAGGAACGAGACGGTACAATGAAGCAATAAGGAAAGAACGCGGCATTACCTGAGGAAACCACGGATTACATAACCCGGCCGTGGAGCAGACAAAACTTGATGTCCCCGAGTCAGCTCTGTGTAGCCACCGTGTCACATTTTGTAATTAAAATATTTCCCCAGGAATTTTCAAGGTGAAAATATCAGGCTTCCAGGAATAGGTTTAAAATCCACAAATCTCTCTTTAGCTTTCGATCACGAAAGGCCTTCTACAGGAGAAAAACACGAGAGAATAAATCTCCAGTTAAAATAGAACTCTTGTCCTTCTGGCGGTTTATTGACTCGTGGTTTCCCCTGTAGAAGGCCTTTCGCCTTTTTGCCCGAAAGCTAGAGAGAGATTTACGAATTTTTAAACTTAACCCCGAAAGCCTGATATCTTCACCTTAATGTTGATACGAGGGTTCGTTTTATCGAATTGGGATTTTTACCGCGTCCTGAGCTGCAGGGCTGGGTGACGTCTACCACGGCATGTGTCTACAAATACTTCCTCAGCCTGGAGCTCAGGAGGGTTCTGTAGATCCCTCTGGTGGGGGAGTCTCCTTCGCTGAGGAAATTGTATCATTACTGCAGTTATTTGTTTCCCTATATAATATTTTTAAAATTATAATTTCATTGCCGTCTATTCAATTGCCGTTAAAATGGATAATAAAAAAATATATATGTTGTTGTTGTTGTCGTGTCCAATGAAGAGCCTCAGATGTCTCCATACATCTCTATTGCAGCAATGTCCTCTATTTTGTGTGTGTAAAGCTGCTGCTCTGGGTCCATGTCAATTTTCTGCAAGGCTGCGGCCATTGCTGGGCATGAGAATATATGAGTAGGTGTTAGTTCCACACAAAAATATAATTAAATGTAACCATTGAGAGACTGGCAGTCAATAAAGTACTTTAAATTGTCTTTCCTTATTGTTCAAATTATACAAATGGCTCTCGGGTGCCAGTTTTGTAACTCAACACCACTGGGATTGATATCAGGGATTGCATCTGTCACCCCTGGCATGTCACGCCATGTCGGCACAGTATTGGCTGTCCAGTTGACCAATCACAGCATCCTTAATGACAGACAAGTGCTCGCGACCCTGACACTTTGTCCCCAATTGGCGACACCACCAAACACGCGGAGTAGAGCCGCTACAACTGTGAAACTTTCAGCTGGCTCAATAACCAAGCAAATCTAGGCCTGGACTGGCATCGACCGGGTGGGTGGTGCACTGAGCGGTGTTGGTGCTTGGAGGATGTACCGCCGTGTCAGGCCACCACAAAGTTGACGCCGTTGACATGAACGAACACCCCTCCATCCTCACTCCTGTAAATCCCTACAAGTTCCTTGTCCACCATCCAGCCCGACTTCATTAGTATTCATCCCTCCATCGAGGAGCGGGGCGGGGAACTGGGTGAAGGACGGCGGCTATCTCTGACCAATCTCTCCACGCACATTCCGTCCGTCCTAGATGTAGTTCCACGGCGGGACTCTGGGAGAACTTCATTCAACCTACGAACTGACTCTTGCTGAACCCTGCAGTACTCTCCTAGGACAGTGTCTCGGCTGAGGTGAGGAACGCCGCTGGTGTCGACAGAGTTTGAACCCACGGTGTCTCCACGAAAACTGCCCACAGTATGAACGTTCCTGGTTGAATTGCTTGTTGGTTCCAACATCCATACCGACCATCCTTGCACGCCACCAGATCCGGTCAGAAAATACTCCAGGAAGTACGACATCGTGTACACGGCATGGTGACTAGCCGCGAGTGTGCGCAGTCACTCAGCTCCCACTGTTATATTGACCAGTGTGACCTCAGTGTCGACCTACCACGATACCTACAACACACCTAAGTTGAAGCTATTCGAACACAGAACCTGTGAGTGGAGGGATTGAGGAAACAATAATAAAGTTGTATAACGAATCGAAAGTTTTACGAAGGAGCATCTTTTATTATACTTGAGCTAGCTTTCGAACCTTTCGGTTCTTCAACAGGCGTGGCTAGTATGACTATACGAACAGGGTATAAGCGCGCTTGAGCCATTATATACAACATATAAATTAACATGCGAAGTGATATTTCAAATGTAATTATATTTAATTATATTTGAAATATCACTTCGCATGTAAATTTATATGTTGTATATAATGGCTCAAGCGCGCTTATACCCTGTTAGTATAGTCATACTAGCCACGCCTGTTGAAGAACCGAAAGGTTCGAAAGCTAGCTCAAGTATAATAAAAGATGCTCCTTCGTAAAACTTTCGATTCGTTATACAATTATACCAATTATACGGAGTTTACCTGTAGAAAATAATAAAGTTGATTACTAATCTTCTGCTTCTTTTGAGAATCCCGGCTGTCTATTGGATCGGTGTTAGCACGGCCGCACCGTTTCACGGAACACTTTGCTGACATAACTTTGCAATAAAGTTGGCATACGTTCTGTTTGTGCATAGGCTCAAGATGGCGTCACTTACCCACGATTCTGTCTTCCTCTCTGCTCTTCCAGGGCCGTAGCGACTTGAGGATGCGCTCGAGGGACATCACGACACAGGACGGGCGGTCCGGCTTCCCGGGGGCAGGTCCCAGGCTGGGGGGCAGCGTCCTCAGTTTCCCCGCGCCCTGCGTCGCCAGCAGCCGGTCCCCAGGCCTGCAGAACTGATACGGGTCAGCCGAGCAACGGCGCGGTGGACTCGGCGGACTCTCGGGCTTCCTGGTCGGACTGGGGTTCTTGATGACGATGTTGACGGCGGCGGGCGGGATGACCGGGTCCTCGGCCAGGCCACCGGGGTAGCTCGGCGTGATGACCTCGCCCGACGTCGTCTTGTTGGTGAAGTTGACGATCCGCGGCTTGAGGTCCTCCTCCTCCGCGTTGACGAAGACGCTCACCTCGCTCCGGTGGATCTTGGACGTCGGCGGGTTGATGATCAGGTTGATGGTGCTGCTCTTCCGCTCCTTCTTCTCGGCCTCGAGCAGCTGGGTGCCGAGACACTGCACGCTGCTGACGTGAGCAGGCTGCGGCGGGTCGGCGGGCGGCGCCATCCTAAACCTGTTCAACATGGTGTTGGCCGGCTCGGCGAAGTTTGGCTTGGGCAGCGGCTTGCGCTCGCTGGACAGCGTCCAGTTGGCATCGAGGGCCATCTGGCTGGCGGAGCAGCTTTTCTTGACAGGAAACCTTTTGGACTGATCGCGCTGCATCCCGAAGGTCTTGTTTTCCAGGAGCTGCTTGATAGCCTTGATGCTGTAGGAGGTAATGTGGTCGGTGTCCTGGATGGGCACGGGCACGGGGGCCAGCGACGCCGTCAGGTCCCCGGCAGACCGGGACCTGGAGAAGGGATTGGCCCCTCCTCCCTTGCTACTTGGCTGCTTGCTGGGCGTGGTCTGAGGCCCCGCCTCTTTTTTCTTAAACTTCTGGGGACGGAGGCCGTTCCCTTTCTGGGAGAAGAACCTCCTGAGTTCCTTCACGCTGGGGATCGACTCCTCCTCGGCCATCTGGATCACAGCGGCTGGTTAGCGGCTGGGAAAGATATCTTAAACTAGCCATGTGTATACACTCATAGACAAAACTTATGGAAGTGGAAAGTCTTTGATGTCTCCGGTTGTCTGTTTTTTTATTTTTTATTTAAGGAGACAGAGGTTGTTCACACTTAGTTATCTCGTGTGTCTTCAATAAAGATCACTATAATATATTTCAGAGTTATTGTTTCAATCCCGATATACATGCTAAAAGGTAAAACTTTCTTAAGTTTTGTCCACGAGTGTATAATTTAGCCGTTCCTGTCTACTTCAATAGAAACATTGTTAGAAGACACATAGAGCTGCGACCAATCTAGGCGGTACTGGAGAAGATGGTGACAACAATATACAATACGATATTTGTGAGGTTTCAACCAAGCGTTACATAAGTGTTTATTTGCACCCTGGTTGACTGCCGATGTCACCACAATTGTGTCGTTGTCACACCAAGCTGTCACGACGCTCCATTAAAGAAATATTCACTATCTTAGTACGTCGTTTTTTTTACCCGTCCGCAGTTCGCCAATTAGGCACAAAAGAGGCGTGCTAACTGGCAGAAAATGTGCGCGCGGAGGGAAAAAACGAAGACTTCCTGAAAAGTCGCGGTGTACAATGGAGGCTAATTGGTGTAAACAAACAAACGCCAAGGTCAATCTATCTCTCACTGTTTGGTTCTGTAGCATCACAGCTACACTCATGGACACAAGTTGTACCCATGTATATCGGGACAATAACTCTGAAAGATATTACAGTGACCTTTATTGAAGACACGCGAGATAACCAAGTGTGAACAACCTCAAAGACTTTCCACTTCCTTAAGTTTTGTCCATGAGTGTATGTATATAATATTATATACATCAAAATATCTCTATATTTACATATTTCTCACATGACTTGGAAATTGTAGTTTCGTCCTCCCTCTCTGTAGCTAGCTTCCAGGAGAACGTCTGGATTACGTCAGACTTAACAAATTGATTGAATGCTTCAGTGAAACTTTCATAAAGTGAATACAATTATTTGACGTAAAAATATCATTTTATAGAGGAAATTGACTTATTTAAAATTTGGACATTCATGGACAAAACTTAAGGAAGTGGAAAGTCTTTGATGTGCCGGTCGTCTGTTTTTTTGAAGGAGACAGAGGCTATTCACACTTGGTTATCTCGTGTGTCTTCACAGTGGGTACAACTTCCTTTGTCCATGAGTAGAATCACCTGACAGAAAGACCCAGCTGTACAGGGACCCCGGTGTTGAATGTGCGGTACTGTACACGGCTGTACAGGGACCCCGGTGTTGTGTTGAATGTACGGAGTGTACACGGCTGTACAGGGACCCCGGTGTTGAATGTACGGAGTGTACACGGCTGTACAGGGACCCCGGTGTTGAATGTGAGGTACTGTACACGGCTGTACAGGAACCCCGGTGTTGAATGTGCGGTACTGTACACGGCTGTACAGGGACCCCGGTGTTGAATGTGCGGTACTGTACACGGCTGTACAGGGACCCCGGTGTTGTGTTGAATGTACGGAGTGTACACGGCTGTACAGGGACCCCGGTGTTGAATGTACGGAGTGTACACGGCTGTACAGGGACCCCGGTGTTGAATGTGAGGTACTGTACACGGCTGTACAGGGACACCGGTGTTGAATGTGCGGTACTGTACACGGCTGTACAGGAACCCCGGTGTTGAATGTGCGGTACTGTACACGGCTGTACAGGGACCCCGGTGTTGAATGTGCGGTACTGTACACGGCTGTACAGGGACACCGGTGTTGAATGTGCGGAGTGTACACGGCTGTACAGGAACCCCGGTGTTGAATGTACTGTACACGGCTGTACAGGGACCCCGGTGTTGAATGTACTGTACACGGCTGTACAGGGACCCCGGTGTTGAATGTGCTGTACACGGCTGTACAGGGACCCCGGTGTTGAATGTACTGTACACGGCTGTACAGGGACCCCGGTGTTGAATGTGCTGTACACGGCTGTACAGGAACCCCGGTGTTGAATGTGAGGTACTGTACACGGCTGTACAGGGACCCCGGTGTTGAATGTACTGTACACGGCTGTACAGGGACCCCGGTGTTGAATGTACTGTACACGGCTGTACAGGGACCCCGGTGTTGAATGTACTGTACACGGCTGTACAGGGACCCCGGTGTTGAATGTACTGTACACGGCTGCACAGGGACCCCGGTGTTGAATGTACTGTACACGGCTGTACAGGGACCCCGGTGTTGAATGTACTGTACACGGCTGTACAGGGACCCCGGTGTTGAATGTGAGGTACTGTACACGGCTGTACAGGGACCCCGGTGTTGAATGTACTGTACACGGCTGTACAGGGACTCCGGTGTTGAATGTACTGTACACGGCTGTACAGGGACCCCGGTGTTGAATGTACTGTACACGGCTGTACAGGGACCCCGGTGTTGAATGTACTGTACACGGCTCTACCAAGGAGACAGCAGCCCGCCGTGTGTACGGAGCAATTCCCCAGGAATGGAAGGACAGTGGTTCCGCATTGCCACCGCATTCCTCCAAACTCGCTGGAGCGGGGAAACGCCGATTCTCCCCCCTCGCCACACAACCCGGGTTCCTGTCGACACTAGCAATCTGACAAATTCGTGTAGATGAATGCTGTAGACGGACAGTAGCATGGTACTGTTGTATCTACATGCGGGGAGTTAGCATAAAACTGCTGGGAGAGCTCCCACTTATAAGCCAAGCCCTTCCAATAGTTTTTGATCGCAGTAACGGCAGTAGAAAATTTGTTTTAATTGAAAAATAGAAATTCGCGCTCAATACTTTTATATATTGTATATAGATGGCGCGACTTTATAATGACGCTACGTTCAACACCGTCCTCATGTGGAGCGGCCGTCTGCTACACTTAAGGAAGTTGTACCTGAGCATGTATACCGGGACAATAACTCTGTAAGATATTACAGTGACCTCTATTGAATATATACGAGTGACCAAGTGTGAACAGCCTCTGTCCCCTTCAAAAAAAAAAAAAAAAAGACGACTGGCGACATCAAAGACTTTCCACTTCCTTCTGTCCATAAGTGTATGCCATAGCTATTTGGATCCTGGCCTACCACAAAACAAAATTGTCTTATCTTTCTTTTTTAACGAATCAACGAAGTGTTCTTATTTGCACCCCGTAGCACATACAACGTGTAAATAAGTAAATTATGCAACACGGGATTCCAGGAAAGAGGAAAGTCACATTCACAAACAACCGGGGAAATATAAGATCCCTTAAAGATAAAACATCCCGTAGTAACATGATTGATCCTACAAACGCTCACGTTTGTTTTTTGTCGAAATTATAAATTCACGTATTGAATATTCCCAAACTTCAGAACATTTTTGGAAATACAGATAATTTATCCCCGCTGCAATAACTTTAGCTCCAAGTTAGGGAAAACCGAAGTTAAAGGGTTTCTATTTCTGGGTTTAATTGAGATATGGTCGGATAGTGTCGTCTTTTTTTTTTTTTTTTTAAGAGGAGACAAAAGCAATTTTGTTCACACTTGGTTATCTGGTGTGTCTTCAATAAAGGTCACTGTAATATCTTTCAGAGTTATTGTCCCGATATACATGGGTACAACTTCCTTAAGAGTTTACAATTAAAATGTCCAGACACGTGTCTCCACCATATTGTGACAGTCCCAGGTGACATTCTGACAGGAGTGAGGAGTTCTTAAATGAGTTTCGATCTCGGATATGCAAATAAGTCTGATGAGGGTGTAATTTGCATATTCCGCCAGATTAGACCGGATTTCCACAGCATGGCTGGAAAAAATATTTGCATAGAACAGGTGGACTAGAAAACGCAGGAACGTCGTGCGGAATTATGCAAATACGGCCACCCAGGAATTTCCACGCTCGGAGACTTCGGGAGATTGGGCGCCGTTTTGTCCTAGAAATGTCGCAGCGCTGGTCTGGCGACACTCGTGTCATAGTATCCCCGAGTCCGTTGTATCCTCAAGACCTTGTGAGCAATATGTACGAGAGGTGAACTTTCTAACGGAATGCAGCAGCTCTGAGAGTGTCGAAAACACCATCATGGACAAACCTTAAGGAAGTTGTACCCATGTATATCGGGATAATAACTCTGGAAGATATTACAGTGACCTTTATTGAAGACACACGAGATAACTAAGTGTGACGTGTGAACAAAATTGCTTCGTCTCCATAAAAAATAATAAAAAAAAGAAAGAAACAGACCACCGGCGTTATATTAGAATTCCCACTTCCTTAAAGTTTTGTCCATGAGTGTAAGAGGTCCTAGTTAATGTTACAACACACGTCGAACAGAAGAACGAACTTGGCGACATTGCGTAAGTAAACAAAGTTGATAAAATAGCCAATAAATCCAGCCTCACACAAGCAGGATGTTAGAGAGGCCTACCTTGACGTCCGGTGTCTGGATTTAAAAAGCGCTCGGCCGTGGGTGTCCCCCCACCTGGACAACTAATTAATCACAGCGCTGGTGACCTACGGCAGGTGCGGGGGCACAGCCAGACTGAATTGGACGAACTCTCGGGGAACTAAAGACAAGACGGAACTAAACTAAACATTATCTATGAACTGAATGTATATCAGAGATAATTCTTACAACTATTTCTTCCCGCTGTCCTTCACTGCCATGGGGAACATTGGTTGGTTTCTCTCCGTGGTCACAGACTCCGTGACAGATCAGATTACATTGAGGTGGTAGCGGTATACTTGGGGGAAGAGAGGAAACCCCAGAAATACATTTTATAAAACTCCATCGCTGTACTTTATAAGTACAATGGCGACTACCGCTTGGAGCAACCCCGGCTGGCAGGGAGCAAACCTCAGGTAAATATATACACTCCTGGACAACACTTACGGAAGTGGAAGGTCTTTGATGTCGCCGGTCTTTTTTTTTTTTTTTTTTTTTGAAGGAAACAGAGGCAATTTTGTTCACACTTGGTTATCTCGTGTGTCTTTAATAAAGGTCATTGTAATATCTTTCAGAGTTATTGTCCTGATATACATGAGGTACAACTTTCCTAAGTTTTATCTCTGTATGAGTGTATATTAGCTCTGGCTGACCTCATGCCTTCGGAGTGTATTAGATGAACAACAAAGGTTCCACGTATCAGCTGCGGACTGCGAGAAACCAGAGTTATCTGACGGTACACGTTCTCCAGCTGGCAACAGCTCGAGATTCTGGCAAAACTGTGTCCAGCCACCTCTCTGTGTACATTTAAATGACTCCTGACTAAGCAGGCAGAGAGAATTCCCACAAGAGACGCCCCTCGGTAGTGTCCTGCAGGCGGCGGTGGGGTCAACTTCCGCATGGCAGCATGGGTCAGTCGATCCTGCCGTGTCTCCCAGCCACTTTGTTGGGAACAAAGAATTTCCATTTTGAAAATAGAGCAATCCGTAAATGAATCAATATAGGCTTGCTTATATATAAGCTCTGAGAACTAGAATACTAAATTTGAAAATTATAAATGATAATTTAAACCCAATTTCACGATAATCATCAATTCTGAATGATTTTTTCTCTAGAATAAAAAATCACAAGACAGGAGTTTCTTTCATTATAATATATCTATATACACTCTCTCATGGTGACAAAACTTAAGGAAGTTGTACCTTTTATTAGCATGTATATCAGGACAATAACTCTGAAAGATATTACAGTGACCTATATTGAAAACACGTGAGATAACCAAGTGTGAACAGCCTCTGTCTCCTTAAAAAAATAAAACATATTTAAAAAAAAAAAAGCATTTACTTCCCTAAGTTTTGTCTCCATGAGTGTATAGAACAAGAATTCCTAGAAGAGCAGAAAAGTTTGATAAAATCAGGGAGAGAAGTCTTCTTCCAACATAGGAATAAAGAAAAGACAACCTGGCGTGAACACAGAGACGGGAAGTGAGAAGTGTAAGCCGGTGGTGTACCTTGGTGTCTTGGAGATGGGCTGACGTCACATTCCCGCCGTCCTGGACACCGGGACCTCGGTCAGCAAGATTGTCGGACAAACGAGAGGAGTTATGGAATTGGTCGAAATGACCAAACAGGAGTTTAAGTTGGTAAAGTGGCAATGGCTGATTTCTTCAGGCAATAATCCAACATAGAGTTGAGGATGGATGTAATTCGTGTACTTAAAGTGGCACCTCTCCCTTTATACATGAAGAAATACATTCTACTATTATACATATATATGGCATACAACCTGGCTGACAATGTTAGATATTGAGTAACTACTTGTCCAGAGTTCCACTGTGCTAAGAGTCCTCCAACAACTGCTGTAAATCGACATCACTCCGTGAACGCTACTCTCCCCTTTCAACATAATTTCTGAAGACATTTGAAGAAGCAGCGCACGTTGGTCCCAGCGATAGAAGTTGCTAAGGTAATGGTGCGCCATCTAAGAAATGAAACTACTGAATATAAACAAACTTTCTATTGTCCTAACTGCGATGGTAAATATATTGATTGGAAGGGCCTGGCTCATCAGTGATGAACCCTTCCAGCAGTTTCACCAGTTTAATCCACCAGATTTTTACAGACCGATTTGAAGGTCTCTAATACTGTATTGGCGCTGCAGTTCGATATCTTAAATAATGCTGATGATGCCCAGGAGGAGTTCTCCCCGGAGATAAAACCCGGATCGCGCCAGGCATATTGATGTTGCCCGCTACCGCCGGAAGTGATGGTTTGCCCCAATTGGCCGGTGGCCCTCGGGCGGGGATCTCCTTTTGTGAATCCTCGCCAGGACTTCCTGCTGCGGTTACTGGCTGTGCTACCGTCAGTTTGTCTTGGCTACTTGGGGAATTCACCTTCCTGTGGGATATACGCTGCTCCCTCAGGTTTCTGTAAGTCCCGGCGTACAATAGAACAAACTATTTGTAAAGGACCTCGTTGCAAAGCCAAGGTGTCCTTTAGACAATTTAAACAATTTTATTGATTCTTCTAATCAATTTTTACAAAGGTGGAAAAAAATATATAATAAAATAGTAAATAAAGGGTAGATAAAATGTAGGGGAATATATATTCTATATACAGTTACGAGCGTCATTCCTCATCGGCCTCTGTCACCGTTTGCTTTTTTTTTTTTGGAATGGCGCCCTCCTATTGGTTGGCTACGGTCACGCCACCTTTGCCCCCCCCCCCCCCCCCCCCCCCCCCCCATCATGCCTCCCCCACTCGCTCTTTCGTTTTTGTAACTATTGGTTTGGAGCGGGTCGCTCTTTAAATAAATGCATATATTAGTTAATAACTAAATGGAATCCTCTCTTTCCTTTTCCCAGTATGAGACGCCTACGGAAGCCAACAGTACATAGACAGATAAAGCACATAGGCTATATTTATTAACTAATATATGCATTTATTAAAGGCGCCAAATTTATAATTGTAACAAATAGTATTTGAATAAAAACATTCAATCGGGTAAAACACGGGCGTTGCCCGGGTCATTCGGCTAGTAGTTGTATATGTGTGCAAATTTCTTCAGCAAGGAAGACTTCCCCACAGGTGTCCTTTAGAGAGAGGCGTCCTCTTACAGCACATTTTCTACCTCTTGAGAAATATGTACATCAATAATTATAATTATTTAATATACAACAACAATAAGCCTTTAGTAAGGACACACGTCACATACAGGATTCTCCCAGATACAGAAGTAAACATAAGTGTTATCTAAAGAAAGTGAAGATTAACATCGACCTTACTTCAAGTTGGATCCATCATCTGTCCTATTGTCTGCGCTGTTTTCCAGAATTTGTGAAAAGCATTGGGTTTGGTTTTTACTCTTTGTGCCGTTAAAGCATCATTTAATATAATGTACTTAGGTGGTTTCTACGGTTCTCTTTTTTTTATATGAACCTTGGTCTTTAGAAGATAACAAAGTCAAATGGCGGTGTTGATAACATGGGATCGAATCCCGCACATTGAATATTTTTTCTGAAGATAAAATTGTGTCTCTAGCCTCCGGTGCTTGCATAAGTCCAACCCCACCAGTGAGTGCAAGTAACGGAACGGAAATATCTTTGTTTACGGGGCGGCTAACCAGAATGGATGATTTTTGAGCCCCGATGGACGCATAAAGCGGAATATATACAAAGCACTATATACATTGTACTGTTGGAGGGGATGGGTGGCCAGGAGATCATCGCCAGGTAGTGCAAGTAACCAAACAGGGCTCTGGGATCGTTGTTGGAATGAGTTTGTGGGACTTTCTGGTTCCAGGCAGTAATGGAGAAGCAGGTTCCATGTAAGTGGGTTAACTGATGGCTACCGACGGTGTTGTTGTCAAACTGGGTGTTTACAAGTTGAACCAAAGATCAACAAACCACAACACCAGATCTCACGTGTAAGCTCCCGCGGGTTGTTGTACTTATCCCCAATATGCGCGGCCTGATATCTACATAGGGGTCGACTTCACACTTACAAATGTGCCAGATCCCTGCTTGGTTACTTGCACTCGCTGGTGAGGCTAGACTTGTGCAGGATCCGGAGGAGAGTTTACAATTTTATTTTCTTTAGAAAAAAGTACCCAATGAGCGCGGGATTCGATCCGGTTGTCGAAAGCGTCCGCCATTTTACTTTCTTATCTTCTGAATGCCAATGTTTATTTTTTAAACGAGAGCAGAAGAAATAACCTATATAATATATTATACCAACATAGCTCTTTATATACATATATTTCCCATATAAAATAAGTTTGTAAATTCAAATTTCTTTCTCCCTCTTTTTGCCATTTTCCTGTATCTCTCCACAGGAGAATCTACGGGATATGGCACTAAAGATATTGCCACGTGGAAAACTAGGGAAGACAAAAACTTCAGGAGGAGACAACAATTTATTTCAGGCAAGGACAAACTATGAATGGTAAACAAAAGATAAGCCACGAGGTAAATTTACAGAGTAACAAAATATAAACATAAAAATGACCACTCTGTTAATAAAAATAATAAATACTTTGTTACAATATTGATTTACATTGTTTTACTGCTCGGAATTCCAAAGTTTGAGATAAAAGTGAGTGACACACCGACATGTGACGGGAAAGTCCGAGTGGGGACAGAAAGTTGCACCACCCGACCAAACAAACAAATGGTCCAGCGGAGTAGGTGACGCGGCACAAAGGAGGGCGACACAATTTGCATAATGGACCGGCTAAGCAGCAGCAGAAGGAGCTAAACGTCGATTGGGTGAAATGTCGAAATTCCCGGCACGATCTCCTGATTTACATAGCTGGGTCTTGCATATACCCTCGCAGTGTCTTCAGGAAGTTCTAAGCATCTACCGTATCTTCTTCTTCTTTCTTATCTCCACACTGGGTGAAGTAGAATACGTCTGCCTTTGTCATCAAGACTGGGAGCACTACTCAGTAGCAGGCCGACTTAGCTCCAAAAGAAATGGCCGCCTCTGACATGAGGAACAGACGCCATGTGCAGCCGCTCCTAACATGGAGTAAAAATGCTGCTCATCCTGTATCCCTGGATTAGGAGTCCTTACAGGGTACTATCAGCCGGGCCAGCTGAGCCCAGGTTTTTTAGTGAGATTGTTACTGCTCCCCCTCCTCCTTTTTCATCCAGGCTTGGGACCGGCAAAGGCGGAGTATCTACCGTATAAATTCCGAGATCTATCAGTTTGTCCCTGAGAGACCAAAACCTCCTAGAGCACTTCTAACAACGGGCAGTTCGACCTTGACTCAGCCTAGATGGAGTTTTACCTCAGCGTAGCAAATGTTTATGGAATGATAGAATCATACCTGACATGGGATATATGCTTAGAGATATTAATATAGTGTATTAACGCGCCATCTGTTATCACAAATTTAAACTATTTTGACGCATATGATGCTTTTATTCTAATAAAATAATTTACTACTGCCCTTACTGCAAAGATAAATTAATGGGAAGGCCTGACTCATCAGTAGTGAACCCTCCCAACGGTTTCGCTAGTTTAATCTCTTACAGCGGTATGGTAGATTAAACTGACAAAACGCCTAGGAGGGTTTACCACTGATGAGCCAGCCCCTCCCATTAATTTATCTTTGCAGTAAGGTCAGTAGTAAATTATTTTATCATATAAAAATAAGCATTGTCATTAATAACAAAGAAAGGTACATCCAGATGTCACCTACACACATTGTCTCATGTCCAGCTATGGCCTTGCAGAAATTGACCCACAACACCCAAGAACAATGCGACTGCTGGAATTCACGAAAACATCTCTTCATTGAATACAACCACAAAGAAGTTAATAACAAAGATTCAAGAGGATGCCATTATTATAATGATAATCATCACTGCGGTAAAACTTCAATGTCGTGCGAGACAGTCGAACTGTCGTCTGACTCCATATTTACATATTGGTTCTGTGGCTTACACATAAACTTTCTTGCAACAACAGTGGAACCTCTCCCTTTAAAAATGAAATAAAATAATGAATTCAATTTATCCCCCTCTAGTACAAAACTTAAAGGTGGTGATAAATAATGAGCCACAACACCAATTTAGACAAATTCGGACAAAAGCAAAACTACAAATTGGTTTCGGGTTTTGGCCATCCTCAGTATAGGGGCGACTGTCTGAATTTGTCAAAACAGGTGTTTTAGTTCGTACTTTCTCACCACCTCCAACTTGTGTACTGGGGTGATTCAATGTTGTAATGTATTTTTAAAGGGAGAGTTATCCTCCCGCTACTTTGCACTCACGGACAAAACTTAAGGAAGTGGCAAGTCTTTGATATCGCCAGTCGTTTTTTTTTTTTTTTTTGAGACAGAGACAATTTTTTTCACACTTGGTTAACTCGCATGTCTTCAATAAAGGTCACTGTAATATTCAGAGTTATTGTCCCGATGGGTACAACTTCCTTAATCTCAGTCAGTAAATACATCAGTGTGTTTTACATTTTATGATTCCATCTGTATATAAAGAAGCCACAGAGACATTGTCCCAGCAGCTACCGTTGGCCGTGAAGGTTGTACACAGCTTCGCCAGTCAACCATTGAAGGACACCACCAGTTAGACCTCCCTATGACGACCGATACTCTATAGAGAGACCACACACTATAAGCATGATTGATCGATGCTCAGGAGAGCACACTCTCTCTAAAGTGGCTACTTGTTCTGACGGACTCGAGTGTCCCCGCACCCACCACGGGACGTAATCCCAACTGGAGCAGGTCACCGCCACGCTCGACCTGTCGCGATTGATTCCTTGTCCCTTTTTTAATTGTCCCCAGCGGACGTCCACTGCGGTTTGATCAAACCTCGCTGACATGTTCTCTGAAGGTCACACTGGAGGGATGGTAGAATGAAGCGAGATAAAATCATTATACGTGATAATCCTGTAGAAGGACTGACAAGTCCGAAAGCTTGAAAATAAAAAGTTGCACAAGATACTTAACCTTGGAAGCTTTATTTATTTTATAATAAAATCATTATAACACAAATGTTTATTTTTTTTCAAATAAGAGAAAATTCTACTGTTCTTACGGTGGGAAAATATTGGGAGGTATTGGCTCATCAGTGGCGAACCGTCCAAGCGGTTTCACCAATTTAATCTACCAGACCTCTTCTTAGAGCTCTAATACTGTATTGGATCATTCTGTTTATATATGTTACACTGAATCTTGGTATTTATAAGCGACCTATAAGCGGACATACGCTTTCAGGACATTAGAATGACATATAGATATATAAATTTGCATAGGAAAAAAAAAAAAGGTATAGATACACTCTTGGACAAAACTTAAGGAAGTGGAAAGTCTTTGATGCGGTCGTCTATTTTTATGAAGGAGACAGAGGCTGTTCACGTTCGGTTATCTCGTGTGTCTTCAATAAAGGTCACTGTAATATCTTTCAGAGTTATTGTCCCGATACACATGTTAAAAGGTAGAACTTCCTTAAGTTTTGTCCATGAGTGTTAATGTGGCGTGTTATACTTAACGCAGGGAGAGGTAGACCAAGGACGGATTGGTTCAACAAGCCAACAGGGATTAGAAGACAGAGTGAGGAGACGGTGGGGTCCCGGAGGTACAAGCGGCGCTCCACACCAAGTGGAGAAGCCCCAAGGACAGTCCTGGCAGACCTTGTAGAAAAACTGGACGCCCTCTCTCCTCACTAATTACTGATATTGCCGATCACTGAATCTCTCCGCCGTCAGTCCTGATCGACACAATTCCTGGCTGATCCCGTTGTGGTCCATGTACTGTGGATCCAACTCTCTATGTAACAAGACTCCCTCAGCAATGTTCTGGGCCAAGCACTGAGGAACATGGTCCATGTACTGTGGATCCAACTCTCTATGTAACAAGACTCCCTCAGCATTGTCCTGGGCCAAGCACTGAGGAACATGGTCCATGTACTGTGGATCCAACTCTCTATGTAACAAGACTCCCTCAGCAATGTTCTGGGCCAAGAACTGAGGAACATGTGCCGTGTATTGTGTCATCACACAGGGATCCGAACTCAGCAGAGACAGCGTGATTGAATAGTCGGAAAAGTTAAATCCTCTGCAATAAACATTTATAAATAATAAGCGAAATGGCTTCACAGAGTGAGTTCCTTGTTTTATTGTGCATTTATCTCAAGCTTTCGGCTATCACAAACATTTCTGCAGGTGTGTATGCTCATCATTTACTGTTGTAGAAGGTTTCGTGACACCCGAAAGCTTGAGAAGAATATACAATTTCCAAGTTACCGTTCGTGCCAAGGAAAGGAATTCTGACCCGGTTGTATCCGCGGTTTCAATAACTACACAGCAAGCAGAATTACAAAGCCACCGTGCAGGTTTGAAATATGGTTGGGACAAGGATGATCCCACGGTAGCAGTCCTGGGAATGGAACACGGGATACTGGGAGGAGGTCCTGAGAAGTGAGAGTCCATGGTTGATGTAAATAAAGACGTGGGGGTGAACATCCCGCGGACCGCCGGCACAAGTAAAACAAGGTGAAGTGAGGAAAGCACCACCGCGCTAAAATTAGCCGGAACAAAGGCGACAATTAGGAGGAAAGGGGTCAGAGATTACTGGTTGCGCCGGGGCGTGGCACAACACCGCGATCCATCAACCTCAAGTGTGGTTTCTGCCGCTTTCACAACATCTTGTCTTGAGACCTGTTGTTCTGTACCTTCTGTCTTGAGACCTGCTGTCCTGTTCCTTATGTTCTGTACCTTAGTCTTGAGACCAGCTGTCTTGAGACCTACTGTCCTGTTCCTTATGTTCTGTACCTGAGTCTTGAGACCAGCTGTCTTGAGACCTTCTGTCTTGAGAACAGATGTCTTGAGACCTTCTGTCTTGAGACCAGCTGTCTTGAGACCTACTGTCCTGTTCCTTAAGTCCTGTACCTGCTGCCTTGAGACCTGTTGTCCGGACAGTTGTCAACCTGGCGACTGATACGTTGGCAGTTTGACTGACTACGGCCGGGGTAGAAAGACAAGCAGGCACAAAAGCCGCCTCAGTGCCGCCAGCACAGACTGGAGGGTGGGCCCACGGTCATCCCAGCAATCAATTAGATGATACCGTTGTAATCTGGGACCCAGCTAACCTAACGTAGAAATGATGATAAACTAATGAACTTCCACAAACCACTGGTTGAGACAATTTGTCTTTTTATACCGAAAGGTCAAGTACGTTCTCACGGAGTGTATCTACAGACCGCCATATTGTGACGTGCGCTATTGAATCAGTAGATCTCCCGGCAGTGTCTACGACATGTCGCCGTGTGCGGCCAGGCGGAAGTATGACAAACTGGCCTCACGCCATCTTTTGTCGCCTCACCGGGTCGTTAGCGTGAGTAGGTCTACGGGGATGGCTGCTCACACCGATCCTGGAACTTCTGGTAGCCATCTCCGTTTCTGGTGGCACAGGTTATGATACTCATTGACATCAGAGATGGCATAGAAGGATCAGCTTGTCCCTACCAGTGATCGGGCTCCCCGCTAGTCAACCCCCGCCAGCTCGAGGCAGTAGCTATATGAAGCCAGCGGCGGCGGCAGACACCGGCAAAACTTGAAGCCGCCCATTCGTGACCATAATTTCCCCATGAAGACAAAAACGCCGAGGTCGCGGTCTGACGGCTGCACTTCAGGGAATGAAGCCGCCGATCTCTCGGACATTGATGACCGACTGACTGTCTGGTGGACATTTCTTGCAGATCTTCGGGGAAAATATCGAACATTGGTTCCGCACCTTGTGCCACGGTGAAAGAATATTCTGGAAATCCTTCAAGATGGACTAAACTTCTTTTTATCGAATTCGTCAGACAGATGAGGAAAGATCATTTTAAAGCAATTAATTGGATAGACGACACATATGGGCTGGCGAGGACCATTGACAGAAAGCTTGTATAGATGGCTTTACCTGAGGGGGACAAAACTCGGACAAATTTCCTGAACTCCTGTTGTTGCCCATACCTGTGTGGTGTCACAATGTTATTTACTCAGCCTGGGTGGAACTTTTTTTTTCATATCTCGGCCTGGGGTCAAATAGAATTTCAGTGTCGCTCCAGGCTCTCCCCGCAGACTTCGAGTATTTTCAATCTTTCGAGACAAAGGAAATCAACGGACGGAGGATTGATACGTGGAGAATATATAACGGTGTAAATATAAATAAAAGTGTATTTATTATTAAGTTGTTAACGTGATAATCCTGTTGAAGGACTGACAAGTCCGAAAGCTTGAAAATAAAAAGTTTCACAAGAAACTTGCCCTGGAAGCTTCGATTATTTTATAATATTATTTTGTTTACGTAAATCTATTTATAAAACTATTTTAGAGGCGTAATATTCTTTTTAAAATAAAACAATTTCTACTGTCCTTACTGCGATGGAAAAATTAAAGGGAGGGCCTGGCTCATCAGTGGTGAACCCTCCCAGCGGTTTCGCCAGTTTAAATTAAGTAGATTAAACTGGCGAAACCGCTGGGAGGGTTCACCACTGATGAGCCAGGCCCTCCCTTTAATTTTTCCATCGCAGTAAGGACAGTAGAAATTGTTTTATTTTAAAAAGAATATTACGCCTCTAAAATAGTTTTATAATTTGATAACAGATGGCGCTCTAGTACAACGTAAATCTATCTCCAGGAGATAACGACCAGATGTCGGTTGTCCCCCCACAAACCGCAGCAGCTGAGGACAATCAGAAGAAATCGCCATTTTTAGACTTACAGATCTAGTTCTTAAAAATAAAGAAGGCATTTCCTGACCACGAGCACATGTGCTTTTTAGATGGCAGAGCGCCATCTAGTGGAGCAAGTTAACTTGCTCCGTGATATTTGGCCAACTCAATTTCCTGATAAATCAAGAAAAGCTATTCACGAACTAGTTCTAGTTCTGTACCGAAAAACATTTCGAAATACAAATACGTGATTCGAAGAAAATAAAGAAGAAGTTATTTCTGCAAATATCCCACAACAACAAGCCCCACCTTGGATTGCCCAACACGTATCTTCAGGTCAACAATACGACCAACAATGACGTCACGACAGGTACTGACACAAGGGACGGACGTCACAAACATTCCCCTGGAAACCTTCCAACTCCATGTTGGACCGCTAGGCGGAACACAACGTATGCAAATTTAACATAACTACATTCACCTTGATGGTTGCTGATACATTGGGCTGATGTAACACACACTTCTCTCGCGTTTGAAAATTGCAGAAAATGTTTTTTAAATACTTAATAGGAAATTAAAACATTAAGACACGAATGTTTCTCTTATACATAAAATAAAAATCCTACTGTCCTTACTGCGATGAAAAAATATCTGAAAACCATTTCTAAGATTCCACCCTTCAGTGTAGCATATATAAGCAGAATGACCAAATACAGTATTAGAACTCTAAGAAGAGGTCTGGTAGATTAAATTGGCGAAACCACTGGAAGGGTTCACCACTGATGAGCCAAGCCCTCCCAATATTTATTTCATCGCAGTATAAGTTTTATTTTATACTAGACGAATGGCTTCGCCCGAGAATTTCCCCGAGTGAAATTTCCTTCATACTGAAAGTACATGATTAATAAATAGTAGAAGTGCCATAGAAAAGCAATACAGAAGTAACACAAATCACAGCCAAAAAGTGTGTGTGATGGCAAAAATTGTATTATATTAGTGTTTAGGTATTTGATTCAATTATTTTTTTGTAATCCATTTAGTTGTTTCAAAATCAATATAGTTTAAATAGATGGCAGCTTTTCAGTAAGAATGAGAAAAAATAGGTTTATAAAAAAATAATCCAAAATACTGGCATGTAAATATTTTTTATGTAAAAAATAAAAGAGCACATGGGAATTAGGCAAACATATGCGTTTGCTAATGACTGCGACTGCATTTTAAACGATTTTTTTAAGAGATAAAAAAAAAAAAAGGCCAGAACAAAAATTAATAAAAAAATACGAAAGCCATTATTTACATACAGTAACGCTAATTTTGTAAAGTTTTTTTTTTATTGCATTGTGTGCACTTACCATAACTTAGTAATATAAATTTCTCTCTCAATACTTTTGTAAAAAAAAAAAAAGTAACACTCGTATAAAAAGATATTTAAAAAAAGTCCGCAAGCAACTTGAAAAAAAAAAATGCAGAACGCTCATTGGTCGCTTAATTGGCCTGGTGTTGTTACTTCGCCTCGTATTTACTCCGCGTAAAAAAAAGTTCTTCAAATGAAAAAATAATAATAATAAATAGCCAAAAATACTAATTAAAATGTAGCCGAAAATTTTCCTCAGGTTAATATAAATCGACATTCAAAATTTGGTACCAATTGGTTCAGTAGTTTTTGAGTTAATCGCGAAACAGACATTGACTTTTAAATATAAGAAGATAGAAACATTGGTGTCTTAAATTCCTATATATAAATGGAGAGTTATTGCTTTATATTGAAATACTTAAACAAAAATACTCGCGGTAAAAGGTTTCTCCACCGGGGCACATTTCTTTAAACAGAACCTTGTTGTCCCAACGTGTTTGCTGTCAGTTAGGTACGTACACTACTGTAAACTTCCTATGATCGATGATTGACTTGAAACAGAAGCAAGCCTGGTCTCTCTAGGGAGTGGTCGCCTATGGGAGGTTGTACTATTCTGATAACCCACAATTCCGCCGATCTTGGATAAAAGGGAAGAGTTGGAGTCTCTTTAGGGAGTGGTTGCCTATTGGAGGTTGTATTATTCTGATGCTTATAACACACAACTCGGATCTCGGATAGAAAGGTGGAGTTGGAGCAGTAAGAATCCAGCTGAGAGCAATAGAAACGTTGGAAGAAAACATTCTATAAAGGATTGTTGCTAAAGTTGGCAATCTCTGGAGTGAAACAAAACTACACACCCCGGGGTAAATCAAACATCAGGTGTGGCCAACAATGGGACGTTAGGAAACAATCGTCCAGATTGATTGGGCAGTGATTGGCTCACCACTCTGTCTGTCTTTCTGTCTGGCTGGCTCACGTGTCATGCTGATAGAGCTTCAAGTCGAAAAATCATGGCGATGGTGCTCCATGGTTAAACCAATTCCTGAAGTCCACTCCTCTCCAATTTTGCGATGGTAGTTATAGGCCTGGGGTCCTCTATTGTCAGTTCTGAGCATGATATGTTCCGGAGAAGTTTCCGCACTATTGCATTTCAAACAGTTATATATTGAAGGGTTTTTGTCCATTTAAAAATTATAAGGTTTTTATATGGCCACTTCTTAGTCTTGATAAAGCTGTTTGTTGATTTCTATTGAGTTTTGAAGTTTTTCTAATTACAGCAGAGAGATTACAGCAGATATAAGTTTCTTTTATATATATGTTTCTATTTTAACTTAAATACACACATATATCAAAATTCGAAACTATTATAGACGCGTATGATTCTTTTTAAAAATAAATAATTTCTACTGTCCTTACTGCAATGGAAAAATTAATGGGAGGGTCTGGCTCATCAGTGGTGAACCCTCCCAGCGGTTTCGCCAGTTTAATATATATAAATATATTAAAAACAAAAAAGCATATCCTGACCGCCCACATGAGCATTTTAGACCACAGAACGCCATCTAGCGGAACAACTAAACTTTAATTTTACTTGTTCCGTGACATCTGGCCAGCCTGAGTCTTCCCGAGAAATCAAGAAATGGGTATTTAAGGTCAAGTTTGTGCAAATACGTTGTTTATGTGAAAATATATAGATATAAGAAATGAAATCATTAAAACACCAATGTTTCTTTTACAAATAAAACAAACTTCCATTGTCCTTACTGCGATGAAATAATATTGGGAGGGCTTGGCTCATCAGTGGTGAACCCTCCCAGCGGTTTCGCCAATTTAATCCACCAGACCGCTTCTTAGAGCTCTAATACTGTATTGGACGATTCTGCTTCAATATGCTACACTGAAGGGTGGAATCTCAGAAATGGTATTTAAGCAAACTATGGACATAAGCTTTTAGGACAGTAGAATTATATATAAATATTGTGGCGAAGAAATAATTTATTATTTAATTTAATTATTCAATGAAAATATTTGAAACAGATTTATTATTTTATATTTATAAAATCATCATTTAGTTACCTAGCTTGCTTTCTCGATATTCTCTAGCTGTAGATAGTTGGGTTGTTAATTGTCGACTGGTGACGTCATCAATAAATACATCTCCAGATATACAAAGACCTGTTTTATACGCTACAATATTGTGATGTGTTACAGAAAAAGTTTATAAATGTCAGTTTTCTGCTGCTTCTATAGAAATGTTTGTCATTAAAGTTGCCGTGGTCGAGAGAAAGGTCGGTTTAGTTCGTTATAAAAGAGAAGGTTTGTTCTGTCGTGTTGGAAGTTTGAAATCAATCGCATTCCTCACCACGAGATCTACCGCTACATTGGAGCGTTCATCATGTGGCGTAACTCCTGTGAAATCCCGTGTTGAAGAAGAACCGGTTCGAGTTTGAAAGCTCGCGGCCCAATTTCATCGAATAAATAAACCTGGGGTTTATGATCTCTTGATTGTGAAAGTTTGTCGTGTGATTCTGTCTCAAGTTTAGACGACATTACTCTCTGTTCACCTTGATGTCGGCCAAACATCTCTCCCGTCATATTGGTCCGATCTAGCTTCAGTTGGCTTTTCTCCAATTGTCAAATTACAGAATTATATTTCCATATTAAAGCGGGGATCAAATAGAAAACATGGGAAGTCTATTTGAGTATCGATTTGTTTTTCAGTTTCACATCTTTCCTTTGTCCCATACACAGAACTCCCCAAACAGCAGTCCAAGCGGCAACTACTCACTACATTGGTCCAGACCACCAGGGCATAGTCACAGAGCTCCATCGAGTCCAGCAGCAGGTGGGATGACATAACTCCCTGTCACTGCTGGGAATGTACGGAATGTTGAGATGTTTATGGCCGCCTCAGTGTGCGCTCAATTCACACATTCTTCTTAAGTTTGGAAGGTTCCAACAACATATGGCAGGTAGTGTGGTGCCGGGATTTACCGCGTACAGAACCGTCGATTTACGACAGCCACCACCCAAGAACGCTTTGGACACTTTTTCCGAGAAAAAAAGATTTATGGAATGGTCTCCGATTCTTGAAAAAGTCCAACTGTGCTAGTAACCAAACGGGGCTCTAGCACACTTGTAGGTTAAAAAGTCGAATTGCTTTCAATATATGTGTAGATATGTGGTGAAATTACAGTAAAAGCAGTGTCTAACTACCCATGAATGATTATCATGGTCTGTATCACGTGTACAGAGCACGTCTTCTCAAATCTTATCAAGTTAAAAAAAAATGTTTTCTTGTTAAGCCATTTCAAAAAGAATATATTGTAAGTTGGAGTGTACCGCTATAGGAAGACAGTCAAATCTACAGGAAGTTTTATAGAAACCAACAGAGAGAGATGTCGAACAGAATCCAGCCGAGCGTCCAACCAACCAAATTGCGGTGTAAACACCGGCGGACAGCTGTGGCAATAGTTGGGGGCAACCTTGTGACAAAACCTTAACGAGGTACCACGACAGGTTGCGACAGGGTCGTTGCAGTGTCACATCAGGAGCTACATCCACTCAGGGACCGCACTGGAGTTGCACTGCAGTGTCGCACAGTTTGTCCAGCGACCTTGCTGGGTCGCTAACAGGAAAGTCGGACGTTATATCTCTTTGCGCTCAGGCAGAAACCGCCAATGTCTTGTGGATATTCCAGCATTGACAAATGCCGTGCTCACTCTCTGTTGTAAAGTTCACTCTCTGTTGAAGAGCGAGTGCTCGAAAGCTCGCTGTTTTCTGTAATAAAGAAACTTATTGCGAAATATTTTTTCGATTGGTGTGGTGTTGTGGTGTCCAAGGAAGAGCCACAGATGTCTCCACGCATCTCTATCACAGCAATATCCTCAATCAGATTTTTCGATATATATTTTTTATAATATATAATACAATATTATCGTATATTTGATTAACAACTTTCAAATGTAGTGTAGATACTAAGTTCTGCCTACACTAGCTCCCGTTCAACGTGCTATTTAAACATCAAACACTGAATGTTGGCCAGGACGGCGGGGACAGTATTGCCGGCCACAAGTGAAGGAAAAGCCACAAATTCCTCGACAGGAGAAAGGATGTTTTTACGACGTGTAATCCCCACCGGGTGGCAGTAGGCACGGCCGGAATGTACAACTTCCTCTACAGGCAGGATAGCCTCCGCCGATTGACACACAGATTCCACTGGGACCTCCTTACAACGTCGCCATGGGACCTCCGTACAACGTCACCATGGTTACAACGAAACTTTTATACCGATACACTCCTTAGAACGGATTTTTATACCGAACACTATAACGAAATAGTTCGTATAACAAAAATCATCTTTAACGAATCAAACCGCGGTCCATTCAATCTTCACAGTCAGTTTACACAGTCTATCTGGTGTTACACGGGTGTAATGGTATAGTTCAGCATGGACATATATTGGTTATCTCGTGTTTCTTTAATAAAGGTCACTGTAATATCTTTCAGAGTTATTGTCTCAATCCTGATATACATGCTGAAAGTTACAACTTCCTTAAGTGTTGTCCATGAGTGTAGTTTCCATTCACAGTAACAGATGACGCGCTAATACTTCTACGTTATCTGTGGCTTGAAGATAAATTCACCGGTGGTTCAGGGGAAGTGGCGGCGCCGTCTCTTCAATCCTCCGTTCTCACGATCCTCCAGTCCCAACTTCCTACGTCGTCCATGTTGTATGGTGTGGTCTTCTTCCTATCCACCCATGTGTACACATGGGACGAGCCGTGATAATCATGGTGGATAGAGGTTTTAAACTGTGTTATCACTGTAAGGTGTAACTTGGGTGCTTCTAAACCGCTTTAGGACAGGTCAGGGAAGGTGTGCAGAGCTGATGAAGTTATGGGGCTACACCAAAGATCCAAATTGTGCCTGCAACGTCCCACAATCAATGTCCCATATACTAGATGACTGCCCGCTGTACAAATTCAATGGAGGAATCTCCAATCTCCATTCTGTCACCCCGGAAGCCCTGAACTGGCTGAAGGCCTTGCCTCTCAGACTTTAATGACCGATATGTCCTCACTTCTTTTTTCTAGATTTAATTCATTTTGTCTCCTCTCTAATTGTAAATACGCTGCTGTATCACCTCATAAGCATAAATAAAAAACTGTAAGGTATTGGAGGAGAGCATAAAATGTATTACTATAAGATCCCAACTCCTAGGAAGAGAAAGCTCTACCTCCACGTAGCGGCAGCCGAGTCTCCACCCCAGTATGGAGGACTTACTTCATGTCGACAACGGCAAGACGGATAAACCTGCTGGTAGCTCAGCGGTATATGGATGCGGAAGGTAAACCACCGCATTAATCCCCCCACGACAATGAATGAACCAACTGGACACCAGACTATGGATCGATCAACTTGGAGCGGACATATTCCCTCGGTGTCAACCGAATCTTTAGTAATCTTCAGGATAGAGTTTAAACTAAATAAGAGGCGAAGGTTTAAAAGTTGGAGAGTGTCCTACGGGCGTCACACTAGCCAACTATCCACCCGCAGTAGTTAATGCCGAGGACACAAGGACTGGAGGAGGAAAAAGTTACCTGAGGTGACATTCCTTGTTACACTGGCCCCAAGGTTTCTTTGTTGGTGGACCCAGTTCTATGGACGCACGATTCTACTAAACTAAACGCTTCCAACAGTAAACTCTCCTTTTAAGGACAAATGATATTACCTTCTCTTGAACACTAAACTCTCTAGAGAACCTCTTATAGACTTCGTTGTGTAGAGATCTTTGGTAAGTTGCTCCCTCCCTTCACGTACACTAGAGTTCTGTTAGGACATGGGGTGTCATCACCACGTAGGGATCCTTTGGACGGGGAAAGAGTCTTCTTTTTTCTTATCTCACTCAATCATATTAGGGTATCAAGCTTTTAAAGCTTGTTGATGGTGTCTGATGGGGATGAGTAAAGCTCATCAATGGATGAGTCAATACAGTCAATGATGTGTTTTGGGGTTGTTGCAGGTTGAGTACATAGTGGAGAAAGAGTAAGTGACTGCTACGTATTTTTGTTTTCTCCATGTAAAAAGACATAATTTCAACATCCCATCTATATACAAGAAAAAAAGAGAGCATTTAGAACGGGTTTCCTTTAAAAACACTTCCTAATTTACTTAAACATTTCAGCTGTCCTTCAGCAGCGCTTATATGTATGGATTCGCTAAATCACAGAACAAACAACAGTTGCTTACAAGTACCGGGTTTATAAACAGAACTGCCCAGTACAGTGCAGGTGGTCAATGGTCCAAACCGTTGATTTTCGACCGCTACTACCCAGGATCGAATCCCGCACATTGGGCACTTTTTTTTTTTTTTTTTTAAGTGCCCCAATGGCCTTTGATTCTTACAAAAGGCCAACCCCACCAAAGAGGCAAGTAACCAAACGGGACTCTAGGACACTTGTAAGGGCTAAATTCGAACTGCTTTCTACATATGTAGGCATGTAGTGGACTTACAGTAAAAGTAGTCGCCGCACTCACCATGATTATCACGGTTTGTACTACCTGTACTAAGGATAGTAAAATATATATATATATAGTAGAGTGGTATGATAGATTAAACTGGCGAAACCGCTGGGAAACCATTGATGAAGTTTGTCATTGCAGTAGAAACAGTAGAATCGAGTTATAAATTGTATCTTTTCTCCACATTTACGCCACCTGCCTGGAGTTGATTGATGCACCAACTTTTCCTCTGCACGTGATCTACACACTTTCTGGTGGCCCAACGTCTCGGCGATATGGGTATACTTAAATATAAGTAATTAGAATTAATTAATTATATCATTAATTACCGTGTACACGCCATACTTCAACAAACATGTTGAAATACCCCGAGGTCACGTTGGGGCGGAGGATGCGACATTTCTCCATTTTAGCATCTACTCACATCATTCAACCACAATTGTCTCTGAGCCGTGGATCAACAAGCTGGAGATTGTTCCGTGTGAGCCTTCAGATCGGAGAAAAGGCCCCATTGTTTTTAACGGATGCATTTGCTGAAAGGAAGAAAGTAACTTATTTACATATTGGCACATATGTAAATAAAGTATAAAACGTCGCGTGTGTTGTCTGACATCTGTGTCCTGGTCGACTTAGCTGTCAAACAAGAGGAAGATACTTATTGAAATATTTGCTTATGCAAATCAAACAACAACAATTGTGTCGTGGTCGACTTGGTTGATTCTGTTGCTGTTTGATTTGCATAATCAATCAGAATTGTACCTCTAGATTGTGTCCAATATGTCTCGAGACATTTTAGAACTCGGTTGGAACTTCGACAGTGTTATAACAACAGTTGTGTTGTCAACGTGGTGTGTACAGGACATCATGGCTGACGTCAGCCAAGTGCCGCCACAGTGCTGTCCACCGTCCAAATCTGACGTCGAGCTTCCATAGCGGCTGTTGAGCAAACAACTGTCGCAGTTTTGTCACAAGGTTGTTTTTCGCGGTGTCTGACTTAATGTTGTCACAACACGCCCGTGTTTACACGACCTCGGCACAGTGTCAACACGGATTTCTTGATTTAATGGTGCTGTTTGTTTCTTTTAGCAAATACAAACTCTTCCGACTGATATAGAGGGATAGTGTCTTCTCTTTTTGAAACACGGCCAAGTCCTATTTATGTAGGGCACCTTTGAAAGCAAGTTATATACACTCATGTACAAAACTTAAGGAAGTTGTACCTTTCAGCATGTATATCGGGACAATAACTCTGAAAGATATTACAGTGACCTTTATTGAAGACACACGAGATAACCAAATGTGAAAAAAAAATGGCCCCTGTCTCCTTGAAAAAAAAAAACGACCAGCGATATCAAAGACTTTCCTCTTCCTTAAATTTTGTCCATGAGTGTAATTTATGTTTCATTAAAAAATATGGGGCACCTTTTTTATAAGGATATATTCGAGCTACAGCATGTGTTCTAATGGCACACACACACGCTGGTTTGATATTCCACAAAAGAGGCCACCTCTCCCTTTAAAAAGGTCTTAAAACAATGGCTAACCACCCCACAGAACTCAGTGTTGGTGCCACAACACGCTGGTAGAGAACTGGACGGAGCAGGATGGCAATCGCGGAGGAAACAAGCTTTGAATCGTCACAAAGTTCCTTCAACAACCTGAGATTTCTGGAGAAACGACCTGGGAACTACACCCATGGACAAAACTTAATGAAGTGGATAGCCTTTGATAGCGCCTGTCGTTAATTTTTTTTTTTTTTAGGAGACAGAGGCTGTACACATTTGGTTATCTGTGTGTCTTCAATAAAGGTCTCTGTAATATCTTTCAGAGTTATTGTCCCGATATACATGAGGTACAACTTCCTTAAGTTTTGTCACCATGAGTGTATATAGGGAGGGAGGGAGGCAGAGCACACAGGAGTCTATGTAGAATGACGTCATTGCCATCAAGGCACCGTCCTAACCTCGGGTAGGTGCACCGGGGGGACCATTAAACAGAGAGGGAATGTAACGATGATGTGACAGCTACGTCGAGGCTACCAGTATTGTTGTGGACGTACCTTGTTCCTACACGGGGATTGTAGGTGCACGGGGGGACCATTAAACAGAGAGGGAATGTAACGATGATGTGACAGCTACGTCGAGGCTACCAGTATTGTTGTGGACGTACCTTGTTCCTACACGGGGATTGTAGGTGCACGGGGGGACCATTAAACAGAGAGGGAATGTAACGATGATGTGACAGCTACGTCGAGGCTACCAGTATTGTTGTGGACGTACCTTGTTCCTACACGGGGATTGTAGGTGCACGGGGGGACCATTAAACAGAGAGGGAATGTAACGATGATGTGACAGCTACGTCGAGGCTACCAGTATTGTTGTGGACGTACCTTGTTCCTACACGGGGATTGTAGGTGCACGGGGGGACCATTAAACAGAGAGGGAATGTAACGATGATGTGACAGCTACGTCGAGGCTACCAGTATTGTTGTGGACGTACCTTGTTCCTACACGGGGATTGTAGGTGCACGGGGGGACCATTAAACAGAGAGGGAATGTAACGATGATGTGACAGCTACGTCGAGGCTACCAGTATTGTTGTGGACGTACCTTGTTCCTACACGGGGATTGTAGGTGCACGGGGGGACCATTAAACAGAGAGGGAATGTAACGATGATGTGACAGCTACGTCGAGGCTACCAGTATTGTTGTGGACGTACCTTGTTCCTACACGGGGATTGTAGGTGCACGGGGGGACCATTAAACAGAGAGGGAATGTAACGATGATGTGACAGCTACGTCGAGGCTACCAGTATTGTTGTGGACGTACCTTGTTCCTACACGGGGATTGTAGGTGCACCGGGGGGACCATTAAACAGAGAGGGAATGTAACGATGATGTGACAGCTACGTCGAGGCTACCAGTATTGTTGTGGACGTACCTTGTTCCTACACGGGGGATTGTAGGTGCACCGGGGGGACCATTAAACAGAGAGGGAATGTAACGATGATGTGACAGCTACGTCGAGGCTACCAGTATTGTTGTGGACGTACCTTGTTCCTACACGGGGATTGTAGGTGCACGGGGGGACCATTAAACAGAGAGGGAATGTAACGATGATGTGACAGCTACGTCGAGGCTACCAGTATTGTTGTGGACGTACCTTGTTCCTACACGGGGGATTGTAGGTGCACCGGGGGGACCATTAAACAGAGAGGGAATGTAACGATGATGTGACAGCTACGTCGAGGCTACCAGTATTGTTGTGGACGTACCTTGTTCCTACACGGGGATTGTAGGTGCACCGGGGGGACCATTAAACAGAGAGGGAATGTAACGATGATGTGACAGCTACGTCGAGGCTACCAGTATTGTTGTGGACGTACCTTGTTCCTACACGGGGGATTGTAGGTGCACCGGGGGGACCATTAAACAGAGAGGGAATGTAACGATGATGTGACAGCTACGTCGAGGCTACCAGTATTGTTGTGGACGTACCTTGTTCCTACACGGGGATTGTAGGTGCACCGGGGGGACCATTAAACAGAGAGGGAATGTAACGATGATGTGACAGCTACGTCGAGGCTACCAGTATTGTTGTGGACGTACCTTGTTCCTACACGGGGATTGTAGGTGCACGGGGGGACCATTAAACAGAGAGGGAATGTAACGATGATGTGACAGCTACGTCGAGGCTACCAGTATTGTTGTGGACGTACCTTGTTCCTACACGGGGATTGTAGGTGCACGGGGGGACCATTAAACAGAGAGGGAATGTAACGATAACACCTGACTGACAGCTACGTCGAGGCTACCAGTATTGTTGTGGACGTACCTTGTTCCTACACGGGGGATTGTAGGTGCACGGGGGGACCATTAAACAGAGAGGGAATGTAACGATGATGTGACAGCTACGTCGAGGCTACCAGTATTGTTGTGGACGTACCTTGTTCCTACACGGGGATTGTAGGTGCACGGGGGGACCATTAAACAGAGAGGGAATGTAACGATGATGTGACAGCTACGTCGAGGCTACCAGTATTGTTGTGGACGTACCTTGTTCCTACACGGGGATTGTAGGTGCACGGGGGGACTGAGCGTACGTCAGCGCTGTCTGTGTTGTACGTAGCTGCTGAAGACCTGAAGTGGGTGACGGTCTACAAACCTACTTGAACATCATCAGCATCCCTACTTTCTCCCGGCTTTGTATGCTAATTAACATCTAATTGCATCCTTAATTACTCTGCTGCTGCTGCTGATTGCTTTCGTTTAGGAAGTCAATTACTTTCCTTAATTAACAATCTCTCTGCCTGAAATAACACCATGACCCCCAACCTGATCACATCTAATGTCCGGATGTCTTCAGCAAACAAGGTTCAGAGACATTGGATCAAATTCTGAGAAATTTTCTGAATGCCTCCGAGTTCAGGTAACAAAACGGGTCTTCAGAAAGTTTAGAGCCCAAATTGACTGTAGACAGGTGGAGACTGCCCAGTGCACGGCCAAGTGTGCTCAGCATGAACACGGGACGACACCGGTTAGACCAGACCTACAGCTGTTGTTTGGGAAGTGGCCCCAACAATCCCAGCACCCGGAGTTATTCTCATGGACAAAAATTAAGAAGTAGAAAGTTTTTGTAATCGCCTAGATAAAGAGAAGAAGCCCAGTTCTACCAGGGAATCCATAACGAAAGAAAACTAAGTTTTAATCTTAAAATTGTTTTACATCGTGTTTTACTTATCTCCATCCTGTCGCCGTGCTCCACACCATAATACAGATCCGAAGGAAACAAGGAGGTCACGCCCATCTCGTGGGGCCGGAAGAGATCGGCCGGAGATATGCAGCTATATAGGGGATGCAAATTAGGAGAGGGACTCCTTCCGAGATAACGACAAGCCTAATTAAATGTGGGAGGTGTGTCCTACATTCTGTCACTCTGTGTCACAATTGTCCACTCAGGGGACCTGTCAGGAGTTCTGCAGATAGTCAGCCGCTGCGTAGCGCCAAGGATTCTAGCCAATGAAACGGACACAACACGCGAACATCTGCTGTCCTAGCGTCTAATTGGTCAAAGCGATGTGCGGGTCAAGTGGTCATTGTTGCCTTGACACCGTGACTGATGTAACTCCCCCAGCTAATGAAGCTACTTTCCTCAAACATGGACATTTGATGTTTCCTCGACTGAAGTCCACGTGTGACTTTGTAGAAATAAATGTTTGTGTTTATCACACATAATATTGGGCCAGACGACACTTCAGCACGATATATAGATTTGCATAGTATAGGGGGGTAGAGTCGCGGTCATACCTCGGAATATGCAAATTATAACCGCTGGCTAATTGCATATTCTGGACTCGGAGAAACTTCCCAGAATCCAAGAATTCCACTAAAGATATATAAGGACAGAATACAATAGTAGCGCGGTCTGGTGGATTAAACTGGTGAAGTCGTAGCAAGGGTCCCCCACTGATGAGCCAGGCCCTCCCTATCTATTTTACACCGGAGTAAGATGTTTTATTTGAAAAGGAAAAATCGTGCTGGAGAGTTTCTTATACGAGTCCAATACCTAGATCTTTCCCTCTTATCTTTATACATATACATCTTAGATATTTCTATATACAAGTATAAAATGTACACAAGTGTTGTCTGTCCGTACCTGACCAAACCCCTCATCTCATCGCCATGGAACTTTGAGAGGTTGTTTACTATACTACGGGTTGGTTTGAATTTGAATTAAATATTCGTAGCAATTTTATTTGCAAATTTCACTAACAAGCAGCGCCTCTTGCGGTATCTTGTTGAATTACATTTGTAAATTGTAAAATTTTTCAATGGTTTTATTCAGTAGTTTTGGTGGAGAAAGGTAACAACAATTTATCTTGACACGAATAGATTCAGTAGGAAGTGGAAGTTTGTCCCGAAATATTGTTCACCAAATGTTCGTTGGCAAACTTAGGTAGTACATTCAAAACAACCTCCTTGAGCGGCGGCCACTTTGTGACATGCCGTGTTCAACAATCTCCAATGAGAGACAACCCCCAGGAGAGACCTGGGGTATAAACCACCACAGTTTGAGAGTTCCACAAAGCAGTGATTGAGGCTAACACCGATCTGTATCAGCCACCACGCAGCCGAACAATGATCCTTCGTGACTGACCGGTCCCTTCCTACTGACCTGTCCTTTCTTCACCTTCACTCCTTTATGTATATAGTTCACTTGTGCTGTTCTACACATGCGCTGTCTCCAATATGGCTCAAAAAAAAAATGGCGAAACCGCTGGGAAGGTTCACCACTGATGAGCCATGCCCTCTCTGTTTCATTTTCTAATCATTGCAAGAGCTGTAGAAATAATTGTAATTCTTTTTGAAAATAGAGCAATCCATAAATAAATCTTTAAATAAAAAAGCATATATTGGATCAAAATATCATTTATTTTTACCAATATTTCAGTTGGCTGAACGCCAACCTTTTTCAAGGTGTTATAACATATTAATGTGTGTCTACAACAATATATTATTTATAACATTAACAAAAATGTTATAACACCTTGAGAAAGGTTGGCGTTCAGCCAACTGAAATATTGGTAAAAATAAATGATATTTTGATCCATTATAAGCTTTTTATTTAAAAATTGTAATTCTATATATTGCTGCATCATACACCCTTGTTGTCATCAAACTTGTTTCATTTTTTATAATTGATTTAAATTATAAATTAACTTTTCATTGATTATGTATTTTTTATATGACACGACAGAGTATTTATGTATATTTAACACCACTGGAACTTCACATCACTTTGAAGATAGACGTGAGGACAGAACAACTGAGACAACGGACGTGAAGACTACGAGGAAAACAACAAATAAATAAACTGAGCAACTTTTAAAGATAACGAACAGAAAAATATGTCCAGGGTAGCCTAGTGGACATGGCATCTGCCCGGTAAGCGGAACACTGTGGGTTCGATTCCCATCCCTGGACACTTTTTATTTTTTCGTTTATCATTACTCTTCACAATTCATCCTTTCATACTTCATCCCTAAGGTTAGAAATAATCGTTATTTCTCCTTAAAATAAATTTTGATTTTTCGTTCAAAAAGAAACACATGCGGGATGGTTTTCAAATGTCGTTTTACAATCACAAGCCACATTATATTGTATTATAAATAACTATTTCATTATTTACTTTATTAAATTTACCTTTATTATGAAAACCCTCTCGGGAAACACATACAATACCAATAAAGAGGAAATAGAGGTTGTTACCCTTCAACCTGACGTTACAATATTTTTAAACAAAAATAGCGGTAAAGTTGTTTTTATTATTTTCAGCCACAATGTGCCACCTGCGCACCGTCTCTCCAAACTCGGCTCTGACTCACGCCGCGCAGAAATCTTAGTTCTCATCTCTCTCTGACAATTCCTTCTCATCTCTCGCTGACAGAATCTCCCTTCAATGAACTCACAGCTCCTCTCTGAACCTGCGCGGCCGTCAGCCTTGTAGGATGGATGCTCCCATGGTGATCCTTCTTTCAAACCAAACAACTGGCACGTAGCCAGCTCCTCAATTCTCCTTGACTCCATACAACTTAAGTTACATTTCAACATGTATATCGGGACAATAACTCTGAAAGATATTACAGTGATCTTTTATCAAAATTCTAAACTATTATAGACGCGTAAAGAATCATACGCGTCTATAATAGTTTAGAATTTTGATAACAGAGATGCCGCGCTAATGCATCATAATCACAGTGATCTTTATTGAAGACACACGAGATAACCAAGTGTGAACAAAATTGCCTAAAAAAAGACGACCAGCGATATCAAAGACTTTCCACTTCCTTAAGTTTTGTCCATGCCCCTACACTTAGATTTGATGTATAGATAATTAAATATCCAAAATTATTGCAAGTTTGTCTGTCATAGTGTTAAGAATGGAATATTATATTCTCCACACTATCTAGAGATAATTTCTACAATGAGTGGAGCTGAACAACAAAGCTTGATTCATCAGTGGTCAACCTTCCCAGCAATATCGACACCATTCAATATACACCAGGTCTAAGCTACAACTGCTGTATGTCCATTCTGCTTATATAGTGTCGGCATTTGGAAGTGTATTCTTGGTGTCTAACGGAACTGTGAAGAGATGCTTGTGTATAATGTAGCAATTTAACAAATGTTTTCTCAGATTAGAGCATAGTCCTTAGAGGACAAGATAATAAGATCCAGTTTAGTCAACAATAGGCAACAATAGTGCACACTGTGTGTTGAGGATGTCAGCGCCATTGTTGCGCCTCCTTTATTAAAAAAGAAAGAAAGAGCGTCGCCATCTGTGATTTCACTTTTATACTTCTGTGTCTGGGGCCCGGTAGAACTTCCAAGAAGGATATCCTCCATATCCTTGTCCCCGAGGTTGTAACTACGCCACGAGAAGAACTACCACGTGGAAGTTCACGGCCGAGCTGATGCCTACCATTGTTTATATACATAATGGCCCTGGAGATGCAAATCTCCATTGTTGGCTAATCAGCCCACTTTGTCCGTAACTAAATGCTTTCAAGCCCTGGGCTAGTGGGTTTCGGGGTCCACAGTGTTGGTACAGCGTCCATGTAACATAAGTAAGGAAGTCCGCTCAGATCAAGCAACTTGTTGGTCTCGGCGTGGAGCCAATGTTGGCAGAAGTCAATGTGACGCCACAGAATGATCTACTCGGTGGATCATCATCACCGTGACGTCATCATTCTATTTGTTGTCAATAGTTTGTTTATATCTCTCTAGGCTGTGTATTGAGACATCTGGCGGTAAATAACTTTTTCTTGTTAAAATTGTTTTATGACTACTTCTGTTTACAGTACAGCAATGGTCTACGGTCTAGACAGTCTACGACGTAACAGTTCTACGTTCAAGTGGAACAATCAGCAGGTAGACCACCTTAACCAAATGTTGGGTGAAAGCTGGTCAGGTTGGAACCTCTAGGTTTATCTACACGGGCAGTTGTAAACAGGGGATTTCTCTTCGTCCCTGCTGGGGGGGTTACTGGAGAGTGGAGGTGACAGATGGAACGACAGGAATTGTGACGTCGTGAGACGGAGAGGAACAAACGAAGACCATCAGAAAAGGAGAGAATAAATACACTCATGGACAAAACTTAAGAGAATTGTACCTATTAGCATGTATATCGGGATTCTGACAATAACTATGAAAAACATTACAGTGACCTTTGTAAACAAAGTGTGAACAAAATTGCCTCTGTCTCCTTAAAAAAAAAAAAAAAAAAAAACAGACGACCGGTGAAATCAAAGACTTTCCACTTCCTTAAGTTTTGTCCATGAGTGTAGATGAGGGACATATATTGAAGAAATGGACTGATTAAGAAACTTCTGAAGAGTTAAAGATCAATCAAACAGAATGTGATTGAAGAAGAATTGAACTGATGGAAGGGGAATCTAGAAAGAAGTCAATATAGAGAAGCCACTGTAGAGACCTCCTGAAAATCAGAGAAATATAAAACCCACGTGTAGGGCCGTGCAGTCTTTACATGTGGGCGGCTTCCTGAATGTACCCTTTGTTTATCTCGGCTAGTGGCAGGGAGGAAAGTGAACAAAAGAAATTACGTCAGAATAAACGCAATCAGGATATCTGCCATGTGCGTCTGTTTTAACGAGAGAGATGTAGTTTGGTAGTACATCCGTGTGTATCATCTCCTGGTTGTACTGTAATGCCACACCGGCAGGGACGTCAACAATACAGTGTACATCCATCCTGTTGCGAACTGAGAGATGTTGTCTGCAGCGTCCATGTCTGGAATGTATCGAAATGCTCAATCTTCTGTGGCGGGGATCTGACAACACGTCGTCTGTTTCTTACAAGGAGGTTCTACAGTAGAGAGAGTTCTCTCCTGGCTCTGTACCCTCACATTCCTACATCTTACAACAAGCTTTATTTGGTCTTATACAGACAGATTCTCCGAGTAGAAGAGAGTGTAGGAAATGAAAATTTTAAGGCACGAATGTTTCTTTTACAAATAAAACAAACTTCTACTGTCCTTACTGCGATGAAAATATATTGGGATGGCTTGGCTCATCAGTGGTAAACCCTCCCAGCGGTTTCGCCAATTTAATCTACCAGACCGCTTCTTAGAACTCTAATACTGTATTGGAAGATTCTGTTTATATATGCTACACTGAAGGGTGGAATCTTAGAAATGGTATTCAAGCAAACTATGAACATAAGCTTTTAGGACAGTAAAATTCTCAATATAAATAGAAGAAGGTATATACAGGAATTCCTACAATACATCTTTATACTCGAATCATACAGAACACCTGTGACTTCCTCAGGGGTGTAAGACTGGAGCGCAGTAGTAAAGTACAGAGATATGGCACACACAGTACCTACACGAGCTATGTACGCAGTATCTACACTACAACGTACCTATCCTAGAAGCGAACACTTTGACGTAACGCCAAAGGTCACGGGCCAACACTGCCCATTATTCCAAGGTTGGGTAAATCCCCGAGAGTAAACTCAGCTTACACATGCTCCCATGGTGTTTCCAATCCTTTGTTTGCCATGGAAATCTATACAATCCTGTGATAGAATGGCTCCCATTGATTGGCCTTCCCAATGTTTCCATTTCATTTTCTGCAGGGTTCGGTGAAAATGGTTTGAACAAAAGTACAAAAATAGCCTCCATCTATACATCTCTTTGTTAGTTATCCCGTGGAAAATATCTGTGCCATTCAATCCGATAGTATAAAAATAATTTGTCTTTACAAAGCGTTGTAAGCCACACCGGGAAATTTACCAAAACCCCGATCACCGTTTATTGGTACCATTATTCGAGTTTACAGTACCTCCATGGGCACCAGTCAAATATCAAAGGTCCACAAGTAAAACAGATAGATGGATGATCTCCCTTTGTGGTAGTTTGCTGTTCCTCCAGCCATAGAGTCGTCAGCCATAGGAGATGCCAGGAGTTAACCATATTTAGGTTTACACACGAGGTATCAAGACTTGTAAATATCTATGTATAGACAGATGTAAAGGCATACATGTATGACAGCGGAGATGGCTCCTTAAGTTTTGTCTCCATGAGTGTATGTAGACGCGCCTAACATTTATTTATTTCAATTTAAAGCGCTATGTCCCCCTAGGGACACTTTCGCTGTCATACATGTATGCCTTTACATTTGTCTATACTTACATATTTACAATAATTTTAGGCCGTAAAGAGAATAAGATATTAACAAGGAGGAGAACGAGAACTGTGTACAAAAGAAAGAAACATCAGCTACACGGTTTCCACTTACTCGGTGTGTTCACACGGTGCTCTCAAACAACACGTAGATAACTACATTAAATAATGTTTTTTTATAATCTATAATAAGTATAATTATATATTAGTATATAGTTATAAGATAATATCTGAATAAGAAAAACTATAGATTTTTGGGGGAAAAGTTTATTTCTTTATTTTGAGGTGTTGCAAACTTTCGAGCAAATTTTTCTCTTCAACGGACAAAAAATATTAATGACAACAGAATGATATTTTTACAACAATAAATCAATGATTTCAGTTATTTTTGTATATAGAGCATTTTGAAAATTCGAAACTATTTTAGACGCGTAAGATTCTTTTTGAAAATTAAACAATTTCTACTGCCCTTACTGTAATGGAAAAATTAATGGGAGGGCCTGGCTCATCAGTGGTAAACCCTCCCAGTGGTTTCGCCAGTTTAATCTAGTGCATCCTAATATAGATCAATATAATATGAAGAATTAGCGGGCCATCTGTTATGAAAATTCGAAACTATAATATAGGAATATGCATCTATAATAGTTTCGATTTTTCATAGATCATTTTGTTCTCGTATTTATTATGATTTGTCCGTTGAAGAGCAACATTTGTTCGAAAGCTTGCAACACCTCAGAATATAAATAAATAAACTATTTTCCCCCAAAAAGGAAGTTTTCCTTATGGGAATATGTTGTAGGTAACTAATTCTCTCATAGCAAGAAATTGTTGTAAGTGTATTATGTGTATTGTAAGCCAGTGTATCAGTATGGGGGCCCATAGGCTGCGAGGAACGACTAGTTCCCACCAGCTGGAATAAACAACTCCGTACATGGAAGGACACTTCCCTAGTGGGTAGCCATAGGAAATAAATCCCTGTTCAGTGTAGGTCCTGGTAAAGAATGATTGCATAAGACACACACCAGGATCTTCTTCTAAATACGATCCACCTTCGTATATTGTTTTACATTTTTACATTAGCTTTGTTTTTTAAATATAAATATGTGTTTATAAAGGTATATAGGTAGAGAGCGCCCTTTTCAGGTTTGAATTCTATAAAACGCATCAACCAGTATATTTCGACAGGGTGTACGCTCATCTTCATCGGGGATCCGTTTGATTTTTATTACATTTTAAATGTTTTGTTTTTTTCTATCGCGACTGGAATGTATACACATGGTAACCATAGTGGGTAGTAGTTGGCGACTGCTTTTACTGTAAGTACACCGCATGTCTACATATGTAGAAAGCAGTTCAACTTTTGAACTTACAAGTGTTACAGAGCCCCGTACTTACACTCACTGGTGGGGTTGGACTTTTGCAATAATCGGGGGACATTGGAGCATTTATTATTATTATTAATAAGAAAAAAAGTGTCCAATGCGGGATTTGATCTCGTCGGTTTAGACCAGTCTTCCACCACTGCATGGCCTTACACCGAGAACGAATCCCATCCAAAAAGATCATTTACACCATTATATCTCCAGGAGTCGCACGAAGAGACACGACCAAAGCACGCAGGAAGCGTACAGCAGAACACTACCGGCGTTCTGTAAGGCCAACAACATTGGAAACAAGATGGACCAACAAGTAGGTAAGGTTTGCCTCACACAGGACATGCCATCGCCTATACAGTCATTATTTTTTTTAACTATAAAAATCAAAGTAGCCTCTCTCTCCCATCAAAATAGACGCTAAAATTAAATACCATCTATTGAACTTCTCTGCAAACTAACGGACTCGGGTCGGGTGTGCGTGTATGCATTGTGTGTTTGTGCATGTGATATGTCTTTTGTTGTGTGTGGTATATGTATGTGGTGTTTGTGGTATGTATGTGCGTTTGATAGGTCTTTGTTGTGTGTGTGTGGTGTATGTATGTAGTGGGTAGTTTGTGTGTGTGACCCCAGAACCCTCCTAGACTCCGCTACCCACAACTCAGAGAAAGCCGGCAGTTATTTAAAAAACAACGACAAGGTCAGTTATAGATGATAGAGGTATAAGGAAGCGGACTGCCAAGTGAAATATTTAGATACCTACACACTTCCTCCAGATGACTTCCTGCAGAATCCTTCATCGTTCCCCGCAGTCCGTCTGTCGGAACCTCCCGCATATAGATGCAAATTTGGTCGGGACGAAACAGCGATCGTAAATCTCTCCTGTCGCAACATTTATTGACCGCCAAACACCTGCTTTAGCTAATTCAGAAAGGCCGATCCATAATCCATGGTTTAGGGTTGATGTCTTCGTCAGCCCATGGGATCCACATAAAACGGAGAATAGTTTTCGCCTTAATTTCTACGGAAGAGAGAGTCTTAGATTTAAAGCCGCCGTGGTGTAACGTAGTGACCGAGGCAGGTCAACGGACGGTTGGCAAGTGGGACGCCGGAACTACCCCGCACGGGAGCTAGCTACCCCCGTGACACTTCTCTTGACCCTTCCCTAACTGTTTGTCCTTCAAATCTCTCTACGTCGGCCTTCTGCCGATCATGCCGCTAGGTGACCTCCCTCCGACACGATAAAAAGATAAAGATGGGGGAAACCGTGGTGGTTTAAACCAAAGTTTCGACTTGGGAAAGCTTGACATGTGCGAGATAAAACCGCGGGTTCAATCAACCTGGAGCAGATTGGAATATGTAATGTGAACCGGACATCAATGGAATAGATCTCCAGGGCCCAGCGTGTGGCCTACGTTAGCTTTTGTTTAATCTGTGATTTGTGTGAGAATGTGGATGCTTGTAATGGGTGAAGTCTGGAGAGGATCGGATGTCTGCTGAATGTGGTCAGAGAAGGAATTGAATGAAGAGTGGAGTGACGTGATGGAGCCAAGCTACCAGCCATGTAGACTACACACTATAAGAGATGGGATGGAGCGAGGCTACCAGCCGTGTAGACACCACACTGCAAGAATGATTTGATTGAAAAAAAAACGCGGACGGTATGGAGTGCGACTTGGCCGCATTTTTAGGCTAATGAAACTCATGGTAAAAGACAAGGAGGGAGGCAAAAAGTAAAGTATGTTCCGTTGGTTTAAATTGGCCCATTAACAAACGGGCAACCTTTGCGCGGAAAAAATCCCTTTGTCCTACGCCGTGTTCAAGGTCGCCTGGTACGGCTAACCTCCAGTGTGACATCTGGTGACATAAGGAAGGTCCAGAATACAATACCCTGTCATCTGCAGTCGCTGATATCCCCGTGAATTGACCCGTCCAGCAAACTTGACCTTTCTTGACCACAACACTTCCTCATTATAGAAATCTCTTCACTTTGGTTTATTTTCTCTCGCTCCAATTGTTATTATACTTTACACTCTCCTGGGCAAAACTTAAGGAAGTGGGAGGTCTTTGGTGTCTCCGGTTGTCTGTTGTTTTTGAAGGAGACAGAGGTAATTTCGTTCAAATTTGGTTATCTCGCGGGTCTTCAATAAAGGTCATTGTAATATCTTTCAGAGTTATTATCCCGATATACATGGGTACAACTTCCTTAAGTATTGTCCATGAGTGTATTTATTCCTTTCTCCCAAATAATCATAACTGTAAATTCCTTCATTCTTATTTACACTACCTTACCCCAACTTTCATTTCCCATGTATCTACTGGATGGTCTGTGTTGCTACATTGCTGTATCTACCGCCGGGTTGTCTGAATTGGAGCTGGAAGTAGGACTCTCGGGTGACGACCAATGTTATATCCGGGAATATATTTATTTTGTATCGGGTTGCCCCACCTCACTCCTACACTCTTGGACAAAACTTAAGGAAGTTGTACCCATGTATATCAGGATAATAACTCTGAAAGATATTACAGTGACCTTTATTGAAGACACACGAGATAACCAAGTGTGAACAGCCTCTGTCTCTCCTTCAAAGACTTTCAACCTTCTTAAGTTTTGTCCACGAGTGTATGCATATATATAAACATAATGCATGACTAAAGGGAGACACGTTTCGACAAAAATAATTTGTCCTCGTCAGGAGCGAACAAAAATTAAAACATTTGGCAAAGCGTTAAAAAATTATTCTTTAACGCTTTGCCAAATGTTTTAATTTTGTTCGCTCCTGACGAGGACAAAATATTTTTGTCGAAACGTCGAGACAATAAAAAAGATTTACTGGCCGAAGTATCTATAATTTGAAGAACTCGGAATGCCGGCCAGGCAGCCTATCTTTACGATAAAGGGAGAGAGGAGCATCTTTTGTTACAATTAAAATATGTTTTAAAAACTTATTGCGTAACGACACACACACTTTTGGATTATTTTTAGGATCTTTAGTGTCTTTGTAGGGAATTGTAACTCTGCAGGAGGGGAAATAAAAAGGTGGAATATGTCACAGGGAGTCCCTCGAGGAGACTATCACAGCCAGTGTGGAACAATGTCGCTATTGTCACTCGGATGACGACAGGGAAATTCTGACAGAATTCCCTGAATTGTCTTTCCAAGTATTTTCCCTTATATAACTTCGTGTAGCTTCTCCAGTCGGGGCTGAGTGCAGTGAACACATTTTCTAGTGATCCGCGCGAACTACCGTCCACCTGAGCGCCGTGTTATCTCACCAATTGCCTCCTGTTCTAAACCAACAACCTCTAATGAGCGTCCACCTCCAGGAGAGGCCTGGAGTATAATTGTTTTATAGCGTATGTTCTCCCACGGCGTGTCTCTCCCACGGCGTGTACAATATAATAGAGGTACACAACAACACACCGCTCCGTTAAAAAAAAAAACATAAAAACAAAGCATAGACTCGGTGAACACATAGAAGAGATTTCTGGAACCAACCCGGGTGTTTTGTCTCCCCAGATTTTGATCGCGGGAAATTCGTTTTGGATCATGAAACAACGGATAAGATGCACATTTCTAACATCGCCAAATATGTTCCACTCATGGACAAAACTTAAGGAAGTAGAAAGTCTTTGATGTCGCTGATCATTTTTTTTTTTTTTTTTAAGGAGACAGAGGTAATTTTGTTCACACTTGTTTATATCGTGTGTGTTCATTGAAGGTCACTGTAATATCTTTTAGAGTTATTGTCTGAATCCCGATATACATGCTAATAGGCAAAACTTCTTTACGTTTTGTCCATGAGTGTATATTTATAAATTATGGATAAGTATCGATTTTAAAATACAAGGTCTACAGGTGGTTTATCCACCTTCCGACGTCACAGTATGCTTGGTGTTTTACACGTGTTTAGAGAACTTCACGTGAACATCACCTTCCTATAAACAGATTTGCACATACTAAATACACTCATGGACAAAACTTAAGGAAATTGTACCTTTTAGCATGTATATTAGAACAATAACTCTGAAAGATATTACAGTGAACTTTATTGGTGACACACGAGAAAACCAATTGTGAACAAAATTTCCTCTGTCTCCATCAAGAAAAAAAAAGACGACCGGCGACATCAAAGACTTTCCACTTTGTTTAACTTTTGTCTATGAGAGTATATAATAGATGCCATAAATAGGTAAGATGCATTCGATTACACGTACGTTGCTATGTAAGGAGGATTGTTCAGGATTTGTCGCAGTGATGGAACAACAGCTCTCGGCTGAAGACACATTGACCAGGTCACCGATACCGAGAGTTGGTTCAACAAACTTTCCTTTGTTTGCGAGGACACTCGAGTTTGTTGACAAAGCGAATGACAACTGTGGGACCGCTGGCTGGTGATGAGGCATTTTTTATATAAAAAGTAATTTTCTGCAGGTATCCGTGGTAGAGCTGTGCAATAATCACACACATCGGGGGGTTATTAGAACAGACCTTCCATTCCAAACATAATGCATCGTTCTGATACATTATTAAAGGGAGAGGTGCCTCCCTAGGGACATAAAATAAAATGTAAGCTACTATCGCGCCATCTGGATGTATGAAAAGGAACTATCTATCCCGATTTAAAGTAAAACAACATCAGTCGCCAGTTTCCACCGTTACATCGCAGTAAGGACAGTAGGGAGTTGTTCTATATGTAAATATGATTAACTAGCTATACAAATTTGCATATTTAACCAAAAGATGGCGCTGTGTGTTGTTTTCTATCTCTACAGTTCACATCCTGTGTGTTTCTGTCAACAACGGATTTTCCAAGTGGTCAGTTCACACCGTGTGGTGGGGTACCAGAAGATACTACCAAGGTCGTGAGGCCTCCTCACTCTGACAAATGGTCTCTGAGAACACCCCGTTAACATTCCTTTGTGTGGTTCGACTTGAAGCTAAATATTGGTTTATGTACACATTGTCTTGTCAATATATACAGTCGCTGTATGTGACATGTCGTGTGTCCTTTAAACTGGAGTTTCGCTTGTGGTGAAACTTTCGCGATATTTGACTATTTGTAATCACCATTAGATATGAATGCTCCAATGGCCCCCGATTCTTGCAAAAGTCCAACCCCACCAGCGAGTGCAAGTAACCAAACGGGGGTTCTGGCATATTTGTAAGTGAAAAAGTCGAACTGCTTTTAATATGTGTAGACATGTGGTGTATTTACAGTAAAAGCAGTCGCCAACTTCTACCTACCATGAATATCATGGCCTGTACCACGTGTACTAGGGATAATAATAAAAAACATTGGATAGGGTTCATTGAGATAAGCAAAGTGTACAATGGAGGCTAAGGTGGGGCAACATCCCCGATATTACCTGTGGTTGCCCCAACATGTCGTGTGTTCTTTAAGTGTGGTGTGCGTTGACAACATTTCTACAACCACACAATTCCCTCATCCCCATACTTACATACCCAATAGTAAATTGCACGTACGGGTTTAGATGCATAATCCTCCTATATGTGTGCAGGTGATAAATACACTCATGGACAAAACATGGAAGTAGAAAGTCTTTGATTTTGTCGGTCGTCATTTTTTTGTTTATGGAGACAGAGACTGTTCACACTTGGTTATCTCATATGTCTTCAATAAAGTCACTGTAATATCTTTCAAAGTTATTGTCTGAAATAAATGCTGAAAGGTACCTCAAGTTTTGTCCATAAGTGTAACCAGATTGTATAGAATCGAAATGTAGAAAGAGCTACACGACTTATGTTGGGGGTTTTCTTAAATGAGCGGCACACACGAGCTTTCGACCCAACAACCGCTCTTCAGCGGTCGCCATTTATGTAAGATCACATGTGTAGAATGGATTAAGCTCGTTGCAATATCATAAGCACAGTGGTCTCGGTAAATGGAACTGGCGAAACCGCTGGGTGGGTTCACCCCTGATGAGCCAACCTTTCCATTATTTTTTATCTTCCCTAAAGTTATGTACAAATTTATTTTTTAAAACATACTTTTTTTTTTTAATCAGAACTTTTTTTTCCCTTGAATATAATTTCCTTCGTCCTTGATATTTTACGAGGTTTCCCGGAAATCTGTAAATAATAATTGATAAATCTGTTTCAAATGTCATTATAGACATATGTTTCTTTTTCAAAATGGAATTAGATAAAATATATATAATTTTGTGTATGAAAGCTTATATATATTATACAAATATTTATATAAATAGAATATAATATAAAGCCGTTAAAACTTATTATCTAATATTTAAAAAAGTCTAGGCATACATGTATGACAGCGCAAGTGTCTCTAGGTAAACATAGCGCTTTAAATTGAAATAAAAATAAAAAGTCTAAAGTGGGTTTATAGCGAGAAATATTCATATGGAAGACATGATTCATTTGTCAAACAATCGCGAGAAGCCGATAACTGTTATTAAAAGTAATTATAATAATTTATTCTTCTGATACACAAAAACATTTGTTGAAACAATAATTAATAGCAGACGATGCAGCTAAACAATTACTTTCTACAATATACGGGGTGTTTAGATGTTAAGTGATTAACATTAAAAAATATCGTTTGATATTTATTTATTTTAAATTACCAAGTCAATAGAACTAGAAAATATTTAAAACATGGCGGTCGTTAACTATTCTTGAAGATGATACTATAATGATACACTATATCAAAAGAAATAGGCCTTCAATTTTAATGTATTAATGTTGGTTATTTATAGCTCCGTAAATTATTCCAATAATAGTAATTTAAAGTGAGAAGGAATCACAATTATTGGTCAGAGAATGATTATTTATATAAATAGAATAAATGGGCGCTATATATTCATCATTACAATAATTACTGTTCGAAAATGGCATTGAATAAAAACAAACGGATTAGCTAATATTTTCCTTCATAAACACTGTTACCATTATTTATTTTCATGGAAAATTGTTTTCACATTGTTCGTTTAGCTATATAAAGACTTTTGACATTTATATTTATATTTAATAATCATATTTATAATTTCTGAATAATTCATATTTGGAAAACGCTTAATCTTTTGCTAAAAAATAATAGATATAAATTATATTTTTGATAATATTTGGTATACCCCTTTTGTGTTATAGTAAATTTAAAAAAAGTTAAATGTGTGTGTAGAAGTTATATATTAAAATTAAAAAAAAAAATGTATTCAAATATTATACGTAAAAGGTGTTTTGTTACATTTCTTTCCTCTATTCAAGCCCTATATACGTATATAAATAAGGCTTTTTGAATTTTTTATAAATGAATCATAAAATATTGTTTGCATTTATTTTTAAAACTGCATCAACATTTCTCAAAGTATTTATATAGTAAGTACAACTATTGGTATGTTTTAAAAATTAGTTTGATATATTACAATATTTTGAACTGATCTGCTGCTAAAATCGAAACTTACATTTTGTCGAAATGACATATTAATAATTTTTTTTCTTGTATATCAAAAAATATCGATATGCTATTTAAAATAATATTTATCTTAATTTGTGTTGTCATTCAACTTCCAAGTGTCATATCGGGAGAGGGTTGTCAAGAAAGTTGCGAGAGGAAAGGCTTACCGTGAACTTGCAGCCGATGCCAGCTTGCCGCCGAATTCACCACGCCACCTAGAGGCCAAACTAGGAAGTGACGTCATGGGCAACCGGTCTTGACTTTTAATTAATTATTAGGTAAAGTGCGTTTTTTTATGAGATGGGCCTACCATTTCCCGCGCTCCTATTTGTGATTACAATTTTAAAATTACTTGGTTGGGTTAATGGCATTTGTGTTTTGCCTTGTCTTTTTTTTTTTCAATCACTGAGTGTACTTATTTACAGAGACCACTTTCTTTTATTTGTGAGAGAAAATTGTGCGTGTGTGATTACATACAATCGTCTATATAGGGTCGCATATCTTTTTCAATTCAATATTTATTACTAACCTATTTTCCCAAATATTTCAGTATTTTATATACGCGCAAATTTATTTATATTATCGCCTAGCAAGAACGATTTATTTATATATAAAAATACATATACTATATAATTGAATTAATATTTATTAAATGTGTTTTTTAATCAATATATTTATTTGTAAATAAAAACGTTGATGATTAAAAAAAGAATTAACTCGCTCCATTTTAATAATATGAATATTTTAAATTTTATATATTTAGAGGAAAAAATATTTATATTATATTTTGTAAGGTATATATTTGAACTTTTACAATTATATATGTTGAAAAGAATAAACATTTGAGACTATTAGTAATTCAAAAATTACATTATATGAAAATAAATATAACGTTTATAATAATAAAATTGGAAGATAAAAATATTTTAGAATACGTAGGAAAACATATTCTTAACCAAAGTTTATCTTTATTTTTTAAAATTCGGCCTTCATTTAAATAGAAACTTTTTCTTTCTAAAAAAAGTTTAGCAATTTTTAGAATAGTGTTAAAGAGATTGAAAATACACAGAACTTACCACAAGCAACTTATCTACTGAGTGAACACCTGAATGATCACATTGTAAAAAAAAAAAAAACGAATAGAAGGAAACTACGTGAAAAATCCCAAGAATTCTAATGTTTTTAGATGGTTTCTTATGGAAAGCTTTACTGTAAATATACAAATAAATATCAATTAAAAAGACTCAGCTAGATTCCGTATATATCCAAGATGTGGCCTTTTATTGAAGGCATGTTCTTTATGGATTGCAATATATTTTTAATAAGTAATTATCATGAAAGAATTTTCCACATCTACGCGCCATGTGTACCTATGAAAAATATATTATGGAGAATTTTAAAATATTAATTTATATTTTACTAGGCGTTTTTTCATTTGCCGAAAACACATTCTATTATTTAAAAAGAAATGACATCACACAAGCGATGTCATCATAGGTTTAAAAAAGAAAAAAATTCCAAAAGATGCAGTCAAATATAGCAGACGATGGACCTTGAGTCACGCCAGCTAGCCTGACGACAGCTGTGTTGTTCGTCTGGAAGGTTTATTGGCCTGCTCCTGGCATTGTTGGCAGCACCTGAGGCAACATTCTTCACTTTCCCTGTTTCACAGATATGCAACTCAATTGGCAGCATTACCGCAATATTGGAAATCACATCAAATTTCTAAGTCATTTCAACAGATATTCACCAGAAGGTTCAATCATTGTAATCCCCATGTTATGTTCACAGATTATTATGCTTAGAATTTCAGAGAAACGAAAATTGAAATATTTGAAATCTGCTTTTATAACAATACGAGGGTGACACTGTCCCAACTCGGGTGATATCAGATAGGGATATTTTCTCTGGCAATATGTATATATATCGGACAACTATGTATCTCTTGCATATGCAAATATATCTCTCCACATTTTTCTATATTAAATATTTAAATTAACTAGATCACCTTGGCATTCTGTCAAATCAACCTTCTGAGGCACAAGGTTTCTGTGGGAGTCGCAGGCGTTGAAAAAAATCTTCCGTGATTAGTGATAGCTATGTCTAAGAAGACACTAAAGTAGCGGGTTATAAAATGAACAACTGCCATCTATCGGAACAAATTATAACAATCGGAATTATAGTTAATTTGTATATTCCCATAGATGGGGTAGTTTTTCCCGTAATTTTTTTCATGTCCAAACATGTATTGTGTATATTTGAGGTCTTGTCCTTAAAGCGAAAGAGCTCGCAGCTGAGAACGGCTACAGAAGCATATTTCCATATTTTCGTTGAACACCAAGACTTCAAGTACAGATACGATATAAGCAGAATACAGTGAACACAACGTAGAGCAGTTTTAGCTTAAATCTGATGGATTAAATTGATGAAATCATTGGGAAGGTTCAACACTGATGAGCAAAGCCTTTCTAATTCATTTTTTCATCTTCTTGTTCACTAATTGTGAATGTTAAAATCTTCTTGTTCACTAATTGTGAATTTTAAAATCTTCTTGTTCACTAATTGTGAATTTTAAAATCTTCTTTTTCACTAATTGTGAATGTTAAAATCTTCGTGTTCACTAATTGTGAATGTTAAAATCTTCTTGTTCACTAATTGTGAATGTTAAAATCTTCTTGTTCACTAATTGTGAACTTGGGAACTGGCGTGGAATAGCTCAAATGTATGGGGATACGTCATAGGATGTTATGGCACAATGTGAGAAACAATACAAAGTTGGGATCAGGTGGATAAATTAGGGTAACTCCTGGTCGTGCAGCTAAAAGCTTTGATGGCTTTCACCATCTGTCGGAATAAAAAATCAACTAATCGTTTATTTTAAAATTTTCCATAAATGGTCAAATACCACGCTGATGAGGGCCAACAGAACGTTAGCCAATTCTGGAATCAATAAAAAATCAACGATTTTTATTCGATACGATATTGATATTTATTCTGACAGATGGCGCAATCCATCAGCAAATTTTAGCTGCGCGATCAGGAGCTGACTTTTTCTTAACTTCTTTCAATGTGTATTGTTTAAATATCCATGCTGGCTCAATATTTCATGCATAAGTAATTCCACAATAGAGAGGAAATAAGGAGAAGATTCGAAGATATCAGGTGAGAAATTGAAAGGACAAGACACAGGAAAGTGTTTGGAAGATTGGATGAGGAACGAAGCTTGTCGAAGACCATCTGAAAACAGAGAAAAATTGGACGCTGCATATATAAAGATAAAATAGATTGAGGAAGAAAAGATTTCTATGTAAAATAGACACCTCGGCCAGTTAGAGTTTTTATTTTTCTCAACGTTCCGACAAAAACCTTTCATCTCCTGACGAAGACAAAAGATTTTTGTCGAAACGTGGAGAAAATAAAAAACTCTAACTGGCCGAAGTGTCTATTTTACATAGAACTATGAATACCGGCCAGACAACATCTATCTTCAGAAGAGTTTGTTTGTAAAAACATTTGAAAGAAAGCAGAAGAACAAATCAGACTGATGACCTGGGTATGAAGAGATAAAGCATCACATGGCGTCACTGGCGACCAGGATCGAATTTACATTTTTACTGTCGGATGTTTTAAAGGATGTCCCATCGCAATATCCCATCAAATAGAATCTTCTGTTATCTTTTAACTTCCTTATTTATATATATTAGGTTGTTAGTTTCAATCACACCTCAGTGTTGCACTCGGAGAGAGTTTGAGAAAAAAAAAAAAAAAACAAGAATTTTGGCTCAAATACACTCAGGGACAAAACTGGGGAAAGTGGAAAGTCTTTAATGTAAAGGTTTGACAAAAACTGTTACGAAATGAAAAAGCTAACAAAAGAAAGTCTGAAGGAATACCGTAGAACCAACAGAAAGGAAGACCTTGAAAGCTATGCTCTCCATAGAAAGAAATATCTCGGTTTATTAGATGATAAAAGAAAGAAATATATTCAGGAAAAACAAGAAATATTGAGATATATAAAAGATTCAAAGTCCTTTTGGAAGACCATTGCACTATTTAAAAGAGCAACAAAAATTCAAGGAGAAATTACTGTACAGGAATGGCACGAATTTTATTGCGAATTTATGAGTATTGAGGAAAAAGAGAAGATTTGTAATATAGAAGTGAGGATCTCGCCGAGCGATCCAATACTTGATCCAGAGATAACTTCTGAAGAGATAGGCAGGGCAATCAGAGATTTGAAAAATAACAAGGCAAGTGGACCTGATGACATCCCCAATGAAATAATAAAAGTACTCCCAGACTCATACATGGGTTTATTAGAACAATTTTACAATAGAGCTCTGATAATGGGACACTATCCTACAATATGGACTAAATCGATCATACATCCAATCTTTAAAAGCGGTGACAAAGACAACCCTTCAAATTACCGTGGTATAGCACTGATAAGTAATTTATCGAAACTTTTTACAACAATACTAAGATCAAGACTGAATGAATGGGTAGAAAGAAGAAACGTCATTCCAGAAAATCAGGCGGGTTTCCGAAGGGGTCGATCGTGTGTGGATCTGATATTCACATTGACCACTCTAATACAACTTTCACTGAGGAAAAAGAGAGGAAAATTATATGTATTTTTTGTTGATTTGAGAAAAGCATTCGATACAGTTCCTCACTCATTACTTTGGAAGAAATTAACCAATCTGGGCGTGAGCTATCAATTTATACATGCAATTAGAAATTACTACGAACAGGCGACTGTGTCAGTCAGATGGAGGGGATCAATTACAGAAAATATTAAGATACATTCGGGTGTTTTACAAGGAGAGCCACTATCGCCATTACTCTTTATATTATTCATGACGGACCTGATTAAAATGTATGACAACTCAGATCTGACGAGTGTATACCTGCCGGAATTTGGTGATGTTCACCTGCTGATGTATGCAGATGATATTGCTATTATAGGGGAGTCGAGGATAAACCTCCAAAAAAGATTAATATATTGAAAGAATATCTTGATGAGAACTATATGACACTGAACGAGTCCAAATCGAAGGTTATGGTATTCCGCAATGGTGGTAAACCCTCAAGAGAAGATAGATGGTACTGGAATGGTAAACCTCTGATGGTAACAAGAAGATATAATTACTTGGGATACACACACACACACACACAGGTCTTACAGAGGATTCTCCTTGGGGTTACAAAACGGAGAAACCCATGAAAGTGGGAAATAAAAAATGGAGAAAGATTATATACATATGGTAAATATATACAGATTATAAGAAAGAATAAAAAAATAAATAAATAAATAAGAAGAATAAAAAAAAAAAAAAAAAAAATTTGGAAATATGGGTGGGAGAAGTGGAGAGCGAAAAGAGGAAAGAAAATTACTTGGGATACCCTCTGGTCAGTACAACTAAAACCACTCAAGCCGCAAACTTTTTCAAAGGAAAAGCACTCGCGGCAATAAATGCTACAACCCCAATATTGACAAAATCAAAAATTAATTCATTAAACTCTGCAATGAAACTGTTTGATTCTATTGTAATGGCTGTTTTGATGTATGCTGCTCCAATTTGGGCAACAGAGTATAAAGATTTATTAGACCATATACAAGATACATTTATTCGTAGGTTCTTGAATTTGCCTAGATATACACCAGGATACATAATAAGACCAGAAACAGGCCGCGTCTCATCTACTTATATATTTGCCTTATTCTGTCTGTTTGTCTGTTTGTCTGAAGCTCACGGATAGAATGCGCGCTCATTGGCTGACAGGGAACACGTGTCCTCCCTGCCCCCCTCTAGACAACCCTGTTATTCAAAAACCATACATCCAATCGCCATGAAATTCTGGGATATTATTAGGTATATCCCCGGAAAGGTTTTCGAAAAATAATTTCTTGAATATCTTGAATATCCTTAGAGTTATTTGCAGAATTGTAGATATAACTCGCAAGCAGCGCCGCCAGACGGTGATAGGCTTAAGCTTGCTGCTCCACCCCTGTTGACCTTGGGTCATCGTGTGAGTCACAGCATGATGCAACAAAAAACACTCTCTCTGGGGATTGCGGCGTCAACAACCTGTAAGTTTGCCTCTCTCATAAACCTGTCTATACAGACCACCCTGACTATAGCGACCACTCTAGACAACCCTGTTATCAGCTGCCTGTCTATACAGACCACCCTGTCTATAGCGGTCACCTTAGGCAACCCTGTTATCAGCAGTGTGATACATCCACCTGTCTATACAGACCACCCTGTCTATAGCGACCACTCTAGACAACCCTGTTATCAGCTGTGTGATACATCCACCTGTCTATACAGACCACCCTGTTAATAGCGACCACCCAAGTCAACGTTTTTAAAATATATTCGCACTCGGGTAAACCCCGGGCGTTGCCCGGGCCATTCGTCTAGTTAATAATAACAGCTCTGAAATTGACCTTGAAATATTGGCTGAGGGTGCTGAGCATGGATACAAATAGATTACCTCGAATATGTTTAAATAGAATTAGGCAAATATCCTGTGCTATAGGTGCGCCCATCGGGTTTATAAAACAATTAAGCAATTTACTCAATAATAACGGATCCTCATGGCTTACTTATTGTAATGATCCTGATTCACTAAGGAATGCTATCCCAGGAATATTAAGAACTGCGATAGAGCAAACAATACAAAATGACTTAACAAGGATAACCCAATCAAAGTTATATTCCCACTATAGAGATATATATACAACGTTTACCACCGAAGAATATTTCTTAAGTGAACTCCCTTTTCCTGTCATCAGATTAATCGCACAATTTAGAACCCTTTCAATTTTTTTCAGAGAACACCATCTGATTTTATTGAGGCGTGAAGACCTGAAATGCACTTTCTGTGGATCAGGAATAACAACGGAGATGTTGCACTACTTATTTGACTGTGCTGCTCTGTCTGAGGAAAGACGAAAACTAAATGATAAAACGGGGCAACTTTGTCCTTCATTTCCGGCACTAATTAATGAAATATCAAAAAACTAGACGAATGGCCCGGGCAACGCCCGGGGTTTACCCGAGTGCGAATATATTTTAAAAACGTTGACTTGGGTGGTCGCTATTAACAGGGTGGTCTGTATAGACAGGTGGATGTATCACACAGCTGATAACAGGGTTGTCTAGAGTGGTCGCTATAGACAGGGTGGTCTGTATAGACAGGTGGATGTATCACACTGCTGATAACAGGGTTGCCTAAGGTGACCGCTATAGACAGGGTGGTCTGTATAGACAGGCAGCTGATAACAGGGTTGTCTAGAGTGGTCGCTATAGTCAGGGTGGTCTGTATAGACAGGTTTATGAGAGAGGCAAACTTACAGGTTGTTGACGCCGCAATCCCCAGAGAGAGTGTTTTTTGTTGCATCATGCTGTGACTCACACGATGACCCAAGGTCAACAGGGGTGGAGCAGCAAGCTTAAGCCTATCACCGTCTGGCGGCGCTGCTTGCGAGTTATATCTACAATTCTGCAAATAACTCTAAGGATATTCAAGATATTCAAGAAATTATTTTTCGAAAACCTTTCCGGGGATATACCTAATAATATCCCAGAATTTCATGGCGATTGGATGTATGGTTTTTTGAATAACAGGGTTGTCTAGAGGGGGGCAGGGAGGACACGTGTTCCCTGTCAGCCAATGAGCGCGCATTCTATCCGTGAGCTTCAGACAAACAGACAAACAGACAGAATAAGGCAAATATATAAGTAGATAGGTATATAGCGATGGCGATATTTAGATTCCACAAGACTATATCCCGGAAAAAGGCCACACAGTGTTCTCCCCATCCATTGTGAACTGGCGAATCCTGTATAGGGCGAGAGGCCCTAAATAAAGGCTTTTTGTTGTTGTTGTTGTTGTTGTCTTTAATGTAGCCGGTCGTCTGTTTTTTTGAAGGAGACAGAGGCTGTTCACACTTGGTTATCTCGCATGTCTCCAATAAAGGTCACTGTAATATCTTTCAGAGTTATTTTCCCGATGGGTACAACTTCCTTAAGTTTTGTCCATGAGTGTTAGCTTCTTGTGGCGTGTAATGAAGGATTAAATTAAGTTTACTGTGCAATAAATTGATAAAGAGGGAACAATCTCTCAAAAATTTTTGAGAAAAAAAAATTTTTTTTTTTTCTTTACAGATCCAAGTAGGCCCTTTTATATAAACTTTTTTGGTAGATCGCCTTTTGACTCAAACAAGATATTCTAGTTCCTTCTGGATGTGTGTAACACATTATATTTTCACAATAGTTCATTTCACATTTCATATCCGTCAGTATGTACAAGAGTGGGATCTGTTATTGAAATCTCAAGAATGTCTTGATCCGGCTGTAGCGGCGTTAGACATGTCCCGTTGCACCACGTCAATGCCGTGAAGGATGTGTTTAAGTGAAATGATTTCTATAACGGCTTTGTGTGTTCTCTTCTTTTATGTTGGCTTTCTCCGTTGTGTTGGTGTGTTTTGGAGCGTGTTGATGCAGCTTTGTGTGTGTGACCTTGATTGGAGTCCTCCCTACACACTGGCTCAATACCGATGGCACTGCACACTGGCTCAACACAGCTGTCACTGCACTGCGCTATAACAGCTGTATTCACTGCCGCTGCACAGCTGTCCGCACTGCCACGGCACAGCTGTCCGCACTTATACTTGACAGCTGTATTCACTGTCACTGTTTCCCCAGTAACTTGTCAAGCCGGCGGGCAGACGACGCCATGAGAAGGATTTATCGGGCAGACGCCACATTCCGGAAGCTCATAAACCACGCTGATGATTATCTTACCGGAAACCGCCCAAGGTCACACCGGAAGTCCCCGAGCTACCAACCAATGACAGGCCGAGTGATTTCTCCAGCAAGAAAATTTTCTCTTTCATTCCGGCAGCAGCATTGTTGGGTTTCTTTCAGGGGAAAAACAAAGAGATAACCGCGGAACCCACGTCTGTCCCTGCTACATGTTATACACCTGTCCTGGGCCACGTCTAATTTGACCGGAAAATTTGTGTTATTCGATCTCACGTCTCCACAACAACAGAACGGAATATCCTGGAACGGCAGCTCCAATGTTTACTTGTGTTGTTGTACACACGTGTGACGTCGCTTGTTACAAAACAACAGCCCGGCCGGGATAATTACATAACCCGTTGTCAACATCGCACATATGCAAATGTTATTACCTCCACACCACACATATATAGGAATATGATATATTAACACGCCAACTGTTTTAAGAAACTGGCGAAACTGTTGAAGCAGACGCCACGTGCTCAGTGGGTTGGCAGGTTTTCCTATTCGCAGCCGATCTTCCCACACGACGGTTCCTCCACTCAGACGATCAAACGATATGTAAAGAAGTGTCGTCTGACCCGGAATGTTATCGTCTGCAACGTAACTTCCGACATTTTGGCGGGAAACCCACCTCCAGATTTACACGATCGATTTGTGGAACACGATTGGCTGGGCCCAACCACGTGATATATTAGCAGCCAATTCTACAGTGTAAATACCATAGAACCTGCTAGAGGTACGAGGTGTCCCAAAAGTTACAATTGCAATGAACATGTGTTGAAATGGCGGCTCCTCGGTCCTTGATCCATTCTTGCTCTCAGGTCTTCTGTCATCTGCTCTAGGTCGTTCTCCTGGCTCTATGGTCGTCCTGTGCTCCATCCCCTCGTCTTCACACGCCCTACATCGACTCATGGTTTCCATTTCTTTGTTTTTCTGGAACTTATCGTTCCTTCTTATTTTATCTGTGGAGAAATTAATAAAAATAATTAATTTTAAAAAGTGAATATTTACATATACTGCATGCAGACATAAGCCTTTATCAAGTCCTTGTTTTTCATGTTATGCTAAGAACCAAAGAACGGTGGCTTTAAAAGTTTGAAATGTGGAATAAAAATCCTGTTAAGCCGTGTGTTGCTCTGCCCTGTAAATTGGAATTTTGGCACCAGTTGGGTTCGCTATTCTCTCCCTGGTTTCAATGGACGTCTTTGGGTTTGTAATTGAATTCTAGCAACTCCAAAAATGCCCCAACTCTCCAAAAGAATATCTTAGAAATGGCCGACATTTATATTTCTATTAACGCAAAGCAATAACGCGCCATCTATACATATAAAATAAAAGGATTTAAAAGCGCGAATGTTTCTTTTATACATAAAACGAACTTCTACTGTCCTTACTGCGATGAAAAAATATATTGGGAGGGCTTGGCTCATCAGTGGTGAACCCTCCCAGCGGTTTCGCCAATTTAATCCACCAGACCGCTTCTCAGAGCTCTAATACTGTATTGGATCATTCTGATTTTTACGCTACACTGAAGTATGGGATCTTAGAAATGGTTTTCAAGTAAACTATGGACATAAGCTTATAGGACAGTAGAATTACATTCAAAGGATTGGATTAAATTGGCGAAACCGCTGGGAGGGTTCACCACTGATGAGCCAAGCCCTCCCAATATATTTTTTCATCGCAGTAAGGACAGTAGAAGTTCGTTTTATGTATAAAAGAAACATTCGCGCTTTTAAATCCTTTTATTTTATAAAATTAATAGTGCGTCTTATTTATATTTGGTCTTATTACCTTGTGTTTATAATCTATCCAAATTGTGATTTATCAAACTTAGAGACCAGGATTACCAAAAGTGCTGACAACTAGATGTAGTGATATTTCTAATTTTGATAAAAGCATAATCAAAGTATTCAGAACTTCTGGTGTAATACTGATCACAATTTGGATTATATATACACTAGACGAATGGCCCGGGCAACGCCCGGGTTTTACCCGAGTGCGAATATATTTTAAAAACGTTTTAATCTTCATCTTGTCTACACCTTGTATACATCTTGCTTCCTAGGGTTGCCTAGAGTGGCCGCTATAGACAGGGTGGTCTGTATAGCCAGGTGGATGTATCACACAGCTGATAATAGGGTTGCCTAGAGTGGCCGCTATAGACAGGGTGGTCTGTATAGACAGGTGGATGTATCACACTGCTGATAACAGGGTTGTCTAGAGTGGTCACTATAGACAGGGTGGTCTGTATAGACAGGTGGATGTATCACACAGCTGTAGAGTGGTCGCTATAGACAGGGTGGTCTGTATAGACAGGTGGATGTATCACACTGCTCATAACAGGGTTGCCTAGAGTGACCGCTATAGACAGGGTGGTCTGTATAGACAGGTGGATGTATCACACTGCTCATAACAGGGTTGCCTAGAGTGACCGCTATAGACAGGGTGGTCTGTATAGACAGGTGGATGTATCACACAGCTGTAGAGTGGTCGCTATAGACAGGGTGGTCTGTATAGACAGGTGGATGTATCACACTGCTCATAACAGGGTTGCCTAGAGTGACCGCTATAGACAGGGTGGTCTGTATAGACAGGTGGATGTATCACACAGCTGATAACAGGGTTGTCTAGGGTGGTCGCTATAGACAGGGTGGTCTGTATAGACAGGTGAATGTAACACACTGATGATAACAGGGATGCCTAAAGTGACCGCTATAGACAGGGTGGTCTGTATAGACAGGTGGATGTATCACACAGCTGATAACAGGGTTTTCTAGAATGGCCGCTATATACAGGTGGTCTGTATAGACAGGTGGATGTATCACACTGCTGATAACAGGGTTGTCTAGAGTGGTCGCTATAGACAGGGTGGTCTGTATAGACAGGTGGATGTATCACACAGCTGATAACAGGGTTGTCTAGAGTGGTCGCTATAGACAGGGTGGTCTGTATAGACAGGTGTATGTATCACACTGCTGATAACAGGGTTGCCTAAAGTGACCGCTATAGACAGGGTGGTCTGTATAGACAGGTGGATGTATCACACAGCTGATAACAGGGTTGTCTAGAGGGGGGCGGGCAGGGAGGTCACGTGTTTGCTGGCAGCCAATGGGCGCGCATTCTATCCGTGAGCTTCAGACAAACAGACAAACAAACAGACAGAATAAGGCAAATATATAAGTAGATACTACATCCAGTTGTCAGGGTTTTTGATGTAAATTCTGATCTCAAACTTAGTAGTAGAGATCAGGCCAAGAGTTTGGGCAATTAGACGTAGTGATAATTTATAATCTGATTTGGGCTTTATCAAACTTGGTCGTAGAGATCAGGATTACACCAAATGTCCTGACAACTGGATGTAGCACAATTTGGATTATAGATACATCCAATTGTCAGGACTATTGGTGTAATCCTGATCTCTACTACCAAATTTTATACACCATTATTTGGATTAGACATTAGATGTAGTGATAATCTATAATAGGACCCTATCAAACTTGGTAGTAGAGATCAGGATTACACCAAAATAATAGATGTAGTGATAATTCTAAGTTTGAACAAGCACCATTACAGTTTGTCAGAACTTTTGCTGTAATCCTGGTGTTTATGACCAAGTTAGAAATAGCACTATTCTGATTATCACTATATCTAGTTGTCAGGATTTTGGTGTAATTCTGATATCTACTACAAAGTTTGATAAAGCACTCTATATATTTGGATAATAAAAATTGTGCTTTAACAAACTTGGTAGTAGAGATCAGAATTACACCAAAAGTCCTGACAGCTAGATGTAGTATTAATCTATAATCCAAATTGTGATTTAACAAACTTGGTATTAGAGATCACCAAGAGTTAGGACAACTAGATGTAATGAATCAGGACTAACCATAGATATCGTCACTTGTATGACACCACTGGGAGAGCAATTCTGACATATGTAAACAAAGAGTAAATGTTTGTTTTATGTGGGAAAAACATTTGAACCTTAATGCTTTTCTATATAGAGATGGTTTTTTATTGATTTATATTAATTTATGTCTTTATCATTTGTGGAAGAGCATTGCTCAATGCAAATATTTATCCATAGTATGTTTAATACCATTTCTGAGATACTACCCCTCAGTGTAGCATATATACACAATATTATAAAATAAATGAAGTTTCCAGGTGTATACACAATATCTTCCAATAAAAAAAAAAAATGCTCCAATGGCCCTGGATTCTTGCAGAAGTCCAACCCCACCAGTGAATGCAAGTAATCAAACGGGGCTCTGGCACATTTGTAAGTGCAAGTCAAACTACTTTTCACATGTGTAGACATGTGGCGCATTTGCAGTAAAAGCAGTTGCCTTCTTCTATCCACCATGATTACCATGGCCTGTACCACGCGTACTAGGAATAAGCAAAAATAAATCGTCCAATACAGTATTAGTGATCTGAGAAGCAGTCGGGTAGATTAAATTGGTGACACCACTGGGAGAGTTCACCACTGATGAGCAAAGTTCTCCCAATATTTTACATCGCAGTAAGGACAAAAAAGGTTTATTTTAAGTGTAAAAGAAACATTGGTGCTTTCATTTCCAATATATAAAGGGTGTGTTATATTACTTTATGACATCTGTGGTTGACTGCAGAGATAAACCTCACTGTGTGAGTTGGTGGGTTGGGACTCAAAACTTTGCTTCAACTACAGTAGAACAACCTCTCTGTAAAGAACAACACCTAGTTGCAGAGTCAAAGTGTCCTTTAGGGAGATTTGTCTTCTTACCTGAGAGTTGCTAAAAACTGCTCATTTTGACAATAAAAACTGTCCTATGTAGAGTGGTGTCCTCTCATGAAGGTAACTTATCCAATGTGTAAATAAAAATTAAATTTACAATGGGAAAATATAACAGTACTCCTGGATAAAACTTGAAGTGGAATGTTGCTGGTAGTCTTTTTTGAAGGAGACAGAGGTTGTTCATACTTGGTTATCTCGTGTCTTCAATAAAGGCCATTGTAATATCTTTCAGAGTTATTATCCCAATATACATGCTAAAAGGTACAATTTCGTCAAGTTTTGTCCATGAGTGTATTTATTATGTGCAAATCTGTTTGTAGGAAGTTCATGTGAAGTTCTCTAAACACGTGTAAAACACCAAGCATACTGTGACGTCGGAAGGTGGATAAACTGTCCACCACCTGTAGACCTTGTGTTGTTGTTGTTATAAATACTTTAAGTTTTTAAAAGTGAGTTAAATTCAATTTCGGTGTTGTGTTCATAGTTCTTAAATTGATATGAATTTATAAATATCCACTCATGGACAAATCTTAGCTACAGCTAATTACATATCCCCAGGTTGCGGGAGGTCTGGACCATCACCATGTCACTGTACTGCTGTCACTTGGAAGACAGCATCAAATTATGTCAGTTTGTCTTCTTTCTCTGTGACATTGCGGATAAATGGAAGTTATTTAGGGGGGAGTCCACCCTGTCACCATGGGGTGTGTCACCAGTTGACAACAGTGGAGGACAACCTCCATCAAGCCGACCAATGAAACCACAGCAGCGGATCACTTACTGTCCATATAGTGCTGCAATCAGTCAATAGGAAGTTTACAACATTGTTGAGAAATTTAACCTTGATAAAACAAACTTGGGATACAACAAACCATCCCATAAAAGAACCTGGAAATAATTTTATAACACAGTGAGCTATGGCTATAACAAACCACAGTCCCATTGGGGTTACCTATAGAGATGTTGTACTGTCTTCTGTCAACTGCCCTCAGTGTGATGATGTCTGTTGTCCCAGTTAAATGTCAACATCCTACCTTTGTGTTCCCATCAACAGGAAACAATGTTATGGAGATAAGCACAACCACAAAGGTACAATTTGGATTAAAAACACAAAGTAATAAGACCACATCCAAATATATAAATAGTTTGTGATGTTTCGGTGTCAGCCTTGTTACCATCACCAGACAAAAGTACATAAATTGTTGTTTCTCATCTCCTTGGGTATTACATTCAGTACATTTGTCTTTGGGGGAGGTCGCTGCTTATCATCAAACAGCTCACCCAGTACCCCAATATGATTGAGTGGAGATAAGAAAGAAGAAACAGCTTGAGGAGTATGAACTGATGGAATTTGTATAATCTTTGTACAAGGAGATAACAAAACAATAATTGCTGTTTCCGAAATGTCACACAATATTTATTTGGATTTAGTCTTATTACCTTGTTCTATTCATAATTTTATAAAATTATTTACATCATTATTTTTTTCACCAGGTGACCAAATAACTGAAGTTATACATTTGTGTAAATTCAAAACTATTATAGACACATAAGATTCTTTTTGAAATTAAACAATTTCTACTGCCCTTACTGCAATGGAAAAATTAATGGGAGGGCCTGGCTCATCAGTGGTGAACATTGCAGTAAGGGCAGTAGAAATTGTTTAATTTCAAAAAGAATCATACGTGTCTAAAATAGTTTCGAATTTTCATAACAGATGGTGCGCTAGTGCATCATATTATACATTTGTGTGTTATCTTCTGACACCAGTATAACAACACTCAAAGTTCAGTGTAAAAATGAATGGTCAAAAACAAACAAAAAAAAAATTTTTTTTCAGAGAATTTTTAATTCCCAAACATTGAGATGAACATGGAGGGTAGAAAAACAGAGGAAATATAAACAAAGAGAGAAAAACCTCGAGGTGTTCCAGCTGTTACATAGCTGCTGGCACCAGCTTCCCGTGGAACATGCAAGAAACCTAGTTGGATTTTTTTAAAAATTATTTGGTAAAAAAAAACAATATCAAAAAATTACATTAGAACTCATTAAAAAAAAATCATAACATATGTGACATAAAAATTATTTACAAACAAGGAGGAGCGAGTGGGAACCACACATCATTTGTAAAGGAGTTCGTTGGGAGAGTCCATAACTGTACATGGAAACTGTGGAATACTTTGAAGGTAAAACAAAAGTAAAACGACCAACAAAATGTGTAGGAGCAACCATGGCGCTTACTTACATATGAGACAGTGATGTAGTGATGAAGGAAGGAAGGGGGCGTCTCTTAAAACGAGACAAAATAAGACATTTCTCCCTTGCAACGGCGAGCAGGAAAAAAATTTCTTTAAAAAAAAAAAAAAAGAAAAAGTGTGGTGGAGAAAGGAAGAAAGTCTAAGAGTCCTCAAGGCTTGTAGGGGGTGAGGGGGGTGGAGAGTCCGCTGCCCCCCGGAGTGGCGTAGTCCCCAATCATGAGGTTGGTGCTGACGGGGAAGTGGGAGGTGTGACCCAGGACCACCTGCTGGTGTTGCTGCACACACAGCACCCATGTGACAATTGTTGTTGTTGTTTACACAAATCCCATGAATCTCTGCTCCTCGAGCTGATAAACAGCGGCCTCTCCCAAAGGTCTTATTTAGTTATTCTGCGTGACAGGAAATGATCTCATGAATGGGATGTAGGGTGCAGCTTTCCTTGATCATGGCACACTCCGCCTTTGCCGATCCCAAGCCCGGATGAAAAAGGAGGAGGGGGAGCAGTAACAAGCTCGCTAAAAAACCTGGGTTCAGCTGGCCCGGCTGATAGTACCCTGTAAGGGCTCCTAATCCAGGAATACAGGATGATCAGCGTTTGTACTAGGAGCGGCTGCACATGGCGTCTGTTCCTCATGTCAGAGGCGGCCATTTCTTTTGGAGCTAAGTCTGCCTGCCACTGAGTAGTGCTCCCAGTCTTAATGACAAAGGCAGACACATTCTACTTCACCCAGTCATGATGGTTGTCAAACAGACACCATCAAGGGTCACAACTTGATACCCTAATATGATTGAGTGGAGATAAGAAAGAAGATGACACACTTTGGTGACCATGCCTGTAATTTGAGGCCATTCCTAGCATGGAAGCCTTTGCTGCCAACTCTAACATGAGTACAGACCTCCGTATCCCTGGAGAGAAACCCTTGCTGAGGTCTATCAACCTGGTCAATTGAACTCAAGATTTTAAAGAGGTGTGTGATAACAGCATTGTCACCATCAGCAAAGACAAAAGTAACGAACGATTACTACTACAAGCTGTATTACTGAAATGTCACAAACATTTAATCATTTTAGATTTTAGCCGATAAGGTACATTTTGGATTATTATAGATTAGAACTATACAAGGTAATAAGACCAAATAAATAAATAATGTGTGACATTTCAGTAACAGCACTGTTACCATCACAATACTGTTTATTTGGATTTGGTCTTATTACCTTGTAATACTGAATGATTAATTCAATAACAATGCTGAAACATCAAACATTTCAATAGTCTTGTTACCTTTTGTTTCTAATCTATAATCCCAAACATTACCTAATGGTGTTATAACAACATGTTGGTCCCAAGTGAACAGAGCAGAATAATCCCCGAGACATGTCAAGACACAAGGAAGCAGCTGTTCCCAATATTGGAGTAGCTCTGGACTAACTCTTCAGTGGTCACACCATCATGGTAGGTAGCTATAGATTGCATGTCTACATATGTAAAAAGCAGTTTGACTTTTTCACTTACAAATATGCTAGTCCTGTTTGGTTACTTGCATTCCCATTGGTGGGGTTGGACTTTTGCAAGATTCAAGGAAAATTTGGAAACATTTTTTATTTTTTATTTTTTTAAGAAAAAAAAAGTGCCCAATGAGATGGTGGCTGTTACCACTCCATTATTATTATTATTTTTTGCTTATCCCTAGTGCATGTGGTACAGGCCATGATAATCATGGTGGGTAGAAGTAGGCGACTGCTTTTACTGTAAGTGCATCACCATGCTTAACACATGTGAAGAGTCCATTATTGTGAATGTTTGTAATGGCTCTCTGTGCCAACAGGACAAAAGTGTGGACAGTTACCTGGGAGAACATGGAAGGGGAGATCCCACCCCCAATGCTGCTAGCAGGGGGAGCACAGCTCACTGGGGGGGTGGACCTCTGGGAGGGGGGGCCAGGGGAGGAGGCTGGCTTCAGGGGACCAGGGCTGGGCAGGGGGGCTGCAACATGGCACATCTTCTAGTCCAGGCTACAAGGCTTGTGTACTGGCTGTGTGATCCTCTGAGCCATCGTTTCAAAGATATAGGACAGAGAAATAATACAAGTCAAATATAAGTACAAACAGATCAAATATAAACCTTATTTACACAATGTGTTTATCTCTATTTGCATATACAATCAAGCTCCACTAGGGAAATACAGTGGTACCTCGACATACGAGCGCCCCAACATACGAGTTTTTCGAGATACGAGCCGACGAGCAAGTGATTTTTTGCTTTGAGTTACGAGCGAAATTCGAGATACGAGTTCGGTTCGGTAGTGTTGAAGATATTAATCTGTGATTTTAAATGGGAATTTTGTATGGGGAAATTTGCTTCGAGATACGAGTAATTCAAGATACGAGCAAGGTTGCGGAACGAATTAAACTCGTATGTCGAGGTACCACTGTACTATAAAATAAGTTTAATAAAAGTCTAATATAACTACAAACAAATCAAATATAAACCTTATTTACACAACATGTTTATCTCTATTTGCATAAACAAACAAACTCCACTGAACACCATGGAACAATCACCTGTTTGGCCAAGTCACACATTTCCAGCACTTTAAATCAACCCTTGGCAGAGTTATGGGGCCAATTTATCAATGTTGCCAGTCAACATGTTTTCTCTGCAGCAACAGCCATTCTAAGACAATTCCTTTCAGACAATCTCTATAAACACTCTAAGTAAACAAGCCTATTTCTTATCAAATTGGAAAGAATTCATGAAACATTGTGTGGTGCTTCTGGAGAATGTGGCAGCAATTGTTGTTACAGCTGGGGGCACAATGTTTGGATTAAAGAACTGGAGAGGGAACTTTTGGTTTCTAGAATTCTCAGGTTCAAATGGACATCGACAGACAGAAGTTTTGAGAAAAGACTTAATGAAGAGTATTCTAAGTAGTCTTCTACATGAAGTGTAAGGTACAATTTGGATTATAGATTATAAACACAAGGTAATAAGACCAAATCTAATGATAAGGTACAATTGGGATTATAGATATGCACAAACACAAGGTAATAAGACCAAATCTCAAATAGTGTTTCTACATACACTATTTGATTACCTTGTTTCTCAATACAGTGATCAAAAAGAAGTTGGGATCATCCTCTACTGACCCTACTGATGTTGTACAAAGATTACACAAGTGGACCTCTAGAAGCGTCCGCTTCTTATTACCAAACAGCTTGAGGATCATGAACTCATGGAATTTGTGTAATCTTTACACAGGAGGATAAGAAACAACAGATTACACAAGTTTCTCAAGCTGGGGTAGTGGAAGGGAGACCAAGAACTGGAGACTAATGATTTAATGGTGGCACACAGGGATGGTGTTCCATGAAGGCAGGCTGTGCTAGATGTGTGAATCAAGATAATACTCATCCATTGAAGTGGTCTACTCATCCCCAGCAGACACCATCAAAAGTTTCTAGCTTTACAAGCTTGATACCCTAATATGATTGAGTGGAGATTGAGTTGAGAGAAAGAAGATCAAGATATCCATAAATGCAACACTATGCGATGAAACATTTGTGTTGAGAAGAGTGATGGAATGGATGGAGGTTCTAGGTGGGGGAGCCATGGAGGAAGTACCGAGGTTACTTCACACCACTAGGGGGAGTCCAATATTGGGTTTACAAATGGAAGAGATATGGAAGATAGTTTGGTGGCCAGCCAATTGTAGCCATTGTCCAGTCAGAAGTCCATTGAACATTGGAGAAAGCCAAATTGGTAGATTTGGCATTTCAGTAGAGCAATGTACATCTAGTATACAATTCAAATTGTGCCAAAAAATGTAGTTTCCAAAGCTTACAGATTGGAATTGGATAGACACAGTTGGCTGTGCTAACTATAGCAACCACTGGCCACAGGAGAGAAAACATTGGATCAAGTCCATGCTAACAGCCACTGGGGCTATGCAACAATATTGTTGCATAACACTGCTTACTTATGTAAATAAGAAAGCCAGGCAATGCTTACTTCCTACATCCTTACTGCTCTCAAATAAATTAGATGGAAAAATGCAATCTATAAGGAATAAATATCAAATTAATAGTGATTTAGGCTTATTCCAGAAAACTAGTGAACTATTTTCTCAATAAATCATAGCCTACACAGAAAAGATAGGAAAGGACAGTGTCAAATGGCTAGCCTTTCTTGATTGAAGAAAATGATGAAGAAAATGGGTTTTCAATTTTCTGGAATACCTTTAGCTGGTATTTATTCCAATAAAAAACATTTTACTATGTGAAATAAACTGTCGGATATCTAATTATTCATTCTATTTCTGTTGTGTTGCCTCAGGACAGACAACATCTCCTTAGATGACTTCCCTCTTTGGCAACATTCCAAGAGGGAGGGAGACTGGTGCAGTGTAGGGATCCACACCTGTCACTGAACCTTTTCAAGTAAAACTTCTATCTTCTCAAAATCTTCTCTTTTACCAAGTTGTTCTCGTAAGGAATTCATGTTCCATAGAATCCCAGATTTTGCTAAGGTTTGACCCAATAATTTTGAGATATTTACTAGGTTGGAATTGGAAGGAGTTACAGCTCCTAAAAACATTCCTCTTGTTGAGAATTGAATGGATAAAACACCAGTCTGCCAAAACTTGAAATTCTTAGAAAAAGTCTTTGATGATCCAATTATGATGCATCGAGTGATTAATTGAGTTACTTGGATTTTTTTTTTTTTGTAGTTTAAGAAAACACAGTTGCTTATGATGCACTAGCGCGTCATCTGTTATGAAAATTAGAAACTATTTTAGACGGGTAAGATTCTTTTTGAAATTAAACAGTTGCTTAGTTCTTCTGTTTACCCTCTGGTTACAGCTGAAATTGTTGCATATTTCCCAATAGAATAAACAAGATTTCAAGTTTTGAATTCCCAATTAAACTGAAGTGTGCGTAGACAACATTTTTACCCAACTTCAAGTAGGCACAAGATTTCTTCTAGCAACTGAGGGTTATTTCTTTACAATTTCTACAGTTTGGGAAGGCTCATCAGGGTTGAACCCTGTCAGAAATTTCACCAGATTGCTACATTCTGCATTTGAAAGTTTATTCTTGCTGTGTTTGAAAAACTAAGAGGGGCTTCCCTCACCTCCTGATACTTACCTACCTGAGTTCTCTACAAAAAAAAAAGAAAGAAACTAGTTACCAAACTCAGCTAGATTGCTTTCCTGCTCAAGGAGCATGAACTCATGGAATTTGTGTTCTCTTTACACAAGGGGATAAGAAACAACAACAACAACAGATTGCTTTCCTATCTGACAATAAAGGATGGGCAATTGAACATTGAATTATTCATTGTTGATTAGCTGATAGTGAATGAATGACCCGGTTTCTCCCTGGGTCAATGGTTGACACACAAACCTTGACATTGCTCTGTAGAGAATCAATGCAGCTTTTTGATTCAACACCGCAAGAGGGATCAGAGAATTTTCCATTGAAATAATGTCTATTCAGCTGGCAAGTTGGTTGAAACACAGCTGAATTCAAGTAATGTTGAATTGGTTGGCAGGTAAACACAGCTGAGTCAGTCAAAACTTACACAGCATTTTAAAATATTAATTTTTATACTTTTATAGTCAAATTTTATAAAAATTTACATATTTGCCATTTACATAAACACAGAGTGGGTGGAGGGGGGGATCCAGGGGGAAACTGTTGCAAGAAATCAAGATAAACTTTGGATGATTTCAAAAATAAAATCTTTAATTATTCCCATGAGGCTCTTCTTTACAAATACTTCTTCCCACAAACAAACAAACAAGAAAAAAAAAGTTGATTAAAAAAAAAAATGAATATATAAATTATGTAAGCGTGTCTCTCCGATATGTAAATAAATAATACTTATGTACAAATATGTTGAGCTATTTTTGATAGAGAGATTTCTGATGAAATAGAGGGAAGGGGTCAAAAATATTACATTTAAAAAAAAAAAAAAGAAGAATTAGAAAGCCAAAAAAAAATAAAAAGGTGAATCATGAGGAAACGATGTGATACTTTGACGTGGACCCCGGAATGAGCTGGGCATCTAGCACTGCGCAATCAGGAACAGACCAAATTTTATCAAAGTCAAGTAGAGGAAGACCTTAGCTAGCAAACACTTGCTTTTATCAAAACTAATTTAACAAAAAAAGGTGATTGAAATAAATAAGTAAAGGTTTTTAAAAATTCTTTTAGCTGTCAAAGTATGCATGGGTAAAAAAAATCGATTGAAAGTAAGTTTTCAATCGATGGAGGGGCAACAATTGGAAAGCAGATGACGATATGTAATGTAGGGGTGGAGGGAGGAGACCAAACATGTCCTCATAGAGGGACACAATTTGCATATTTACAAAAGTGAAATTATACTGGGGTGGAGAAAGACATTTCCTGATCGTGCAACTTGCTGATAGGTTGCGCCACCTGTCAGAATAAATATCAAATAATCGCTCATTTTAAAAAATTATTTCATAATATTGACTTTAAAATTAATAAAGGTTGGCATTCAGCCAACTGAAATATTGGTAAAATAAATGATATTTTGACCAATCAATATATGTATTTAAATAACATTGACTATATATAGATTACATATAAATGTGACTTTTTGGGGGGTCGGTGGAAGGCTGGTTAAACCGTTTGGTTTTCGACCACTACGACCCGGGTTCGATCCCCGCATTGGACACTTTTTTCTGTTTAAAAAAAAAAATTAAAATGCTCCAATGGCCCCCCGATTCTTGCAAAAGTCCAACCCCACCAGCGAGTGCAAGTAACCAAACGGGGCTCTGGCACATTAGTAAGTGCAAAGTCGAACTGCTTTCACATGTGTAGACATGTGGTGCGCTTACAGTAAAAAAAAGCAGTCGCTAACTACCCACCATGATTATCATGGCCTGTACCACATGTACTAGGGATAAGCAAAAAAAAAAAACATATAAATTTGCATAGTGTCACACACACCATATTTACCTACACAATGACAGATAAATTGCCATTTCTCAGGAAATAAACTATTTTTTAAATTAGACATGATAAGCCACGTTTGGAATATAAAAAGAGAGATTAAGAGGAGCGTGGTAAGTTTCTTTATTGGAATAAAGAAACTTACCACGCTCCTCTTAATCTCTCTTTTTATTTTTTAAATTATTTACAAAATGACAAAACTTTATTACAAATGTATTCAGTTTCCTGCAGCTTTACTCCTGCAAGAATGTTTTACACATCTTCACACCCAACAAATGATCAATATTTTTATTTAAAAAAAAAAAGCTAATTATTTTGTTTTTTTCAATATTTTCCTAATAAGGTACAATTTAGATTATAGATTATAAACACAAGGTAATAAGATCAAATAAACTAGAACATTTAAAAAAATCAAGAGATAATTTACGCCATTTATTATTTATATAAAAACAAATAGCATATAAAACATATCTTCATTTTTAATAATAAGAGAAAAGCAGCACTAAAATCTAACTACAACATTCCATAAAGGGATGCTGTTGTGTTTACTTTTGCCAAAAATTATTTTAGCCATATTGGTGCCATATTGGCTTATTCTCATTATTTGTGGGTATGTTAGTTGATGAATTGGATATAATGCAGAAAAATCACAATACTAGCTTTTTTCTCTAAAACAAAAAAATCACAGTCAAATATATATATGTTATATTAAAATATTTCATTTAAAATAATATATTTCATAGATACAAATACTGCTAAATCGACCGCCAGAGGTCACGCTTCCCCTATAAAAACTCGTTGTTGTTCTTCCCCGTTGGTCGGCCCAAAACTTTTGTACATTATGTAAATAAGCTTTCATTTTTTTATTCTTACGCCTAAAGCCAGGCAGTACTTTAATCAAATTATGTTTTTCATATATATCACTTAGCTCAATTAAAGAAACCTTTGATCAAGACTATTATTATTATTATTATAGCCAGACTGCATCACCATTACAATAATCCTCAACATGATCTAAATTCAAACAGAAAATTATCTCTTTTTTTTTTTAAATATAAGATATATATATGTCGTTAGAAAGGCCCCTAATTAAACCTCAGAACGATGTTCATCACCCCAAGTAAGAAACTTTACTAGTGATGATAAAGCCACAACACCAGCTTTGACAAATTCAGACAAAAAGCCAACAACCTGTGTTACACCATCATCAGTACACTGGCTTTGATTTCATAACATCTTACATGTGGTGTTTATGGAATCAGTCAAATTTACCTAAACTGGTGTTCTATGGCTCATTATCACCACTAGTAAAGTTTTTTTTTTTGCATATCCCTAGTACACGTGGCCATGATAATCATGGTGGGTAGTTAGCAACTGCTTTTACTGTAAGTGCACCACATGTCTACACATGTGAAAAGCAGAGTAAAGTTTTTAAATAGCGTAAAGAACATCGATACATAATTAATGGTGTCTTGCTAGGTACAAGACTATCATTTTCCCCGCAGTGTTATATTTGTCCAGGATTTATCCCAGCATGGAACTTCCAGGCTATAGCAGCTAGCTTTGTACTGGTGGCAGAGAATGGCCAACAAGTGTGCTGCTTCAAGTCATATAAATATACAGTTAAACCTGTCTATAGCACCCCCTCTATATTACGCCTCCCTCTCTATAACACCCAGTTTTAAATACGTAGTACGATGCGATTTACATTAAAAGTGACCTGTCTATAGCACCCCATCTCTATAGCACCCTATTTTGGTGAGTCCCAAGAGGGGAACGCGCTATAGACAGGTTTAACTGTAAATATATACATACACATATGTACATGTGCCTGAGTTCTATATCTATATATATATAAATATATATATAAGTATATATCGTTTTGAAAATAGGGCAATCCATATTTAATTCATTAGATAATAAAAAGGCATATATTGGATATATAAATCTTTTATTAAATCCAATATATGCCTTTTTATTATCTAACATAAGTATATATATTTACCAAAAAGAGGCACAACACCAATTTAGGCAAATTCAGACAAAAACCTGTTTACCATGTTTCAGGCTTTGGCCCTCATCAGCACAGGGGTGTCTCTTTTGGTACAACAACATCATCCAACTGTTCTATCAACTAGATGGCACACACCACTGCAGTACTTTGTTATTGTAGAAAAGCCATCTGATTCCAAATAGGAAGTAACAGAGAGAGAAGCTGAGATAGGAACAAAAGGTAAGGTTTGTTTCTTGGGAATGTTTTGAGAAGAGTTTGTAGGTAAATTATAATGAAGGAGTTGAGCAAGGTCTTGGCATCAGATTGACAGTCACACAACTGGGAGGGTTTTAAATCTCAAGACCAAATGATATATGAGAGTGGATGCAAATTGGTCAGTCCAATAGATTTGCATAACCTTTATTGTTGTTTGTCCATCAAGTCTGGACAGATAGCTGATCCCTTGTTTAGAAAGTGTGTGTAAAAATGGAATTTGAAATAATAAGAAACAGGTGTACACATTGGAGACTTGCCAAGGAAGATCTAAAATATATTATTGAGAATACAAGACCTAATCCAAATAAATGTATAGTGTGTGACATTTACAACGCTGTTACTGAAATGTCACACTATAAATTTATTTGTATATAATTATACAAATTGTGCTTTATCATGTTATTGAGAAAGTTGAGAATTAAAGTGAAAAAAATGTGGTTTAAAATTAAATATCAGCAAGATGAAAACTACCAATAACAGCTTCATCCAGGATTGCACAGCAGTAGGAAGGGATGGACAATGATGGACAAGAAAGATTTCACCTAAGACAAAGAGGCATTCCCCACTTATGGATGTGAGACTCTCAGAAAAGCAGAAAGAATCGAAGCCTTTGAAATGTGGACATGGAGAAAGCTACTCCATGGAGTACCATGGACAGATATTTCAATCTTAAATTAATTCTGGTAGATTCCTAGAATCCCAAATATGGAAACAGACTTACTTCTCACATATAATGGGAGTAAATGGGCCGTTGTGAAAAATTGAAGGAAGACCTACAATGAACTGGCTAGAAGAATTCAAGGAAGCTACCAGAAGGTCACTAGATGAGAGTGATGGTCACTAGCAGATCAAATTGAAGACTTACTGTCCATAGTGTCACCAAAAGATGGACAATGTCAACTCTTACTGTATAATGTTTGCAAAGAACTACACAGTCTTTACCAACACCTGGCATTCAACAGAGCAAGTCTACGGAACTTCCCATCACATACCCCATTGACTTGGATAGAACAAGGTATTCACCCCACAACTTGATACAAAGTTACTGAGCTCTAACAACATATTCTCTTACAACTGGAGGAATCACTGGATATCATTGCTGAGACAGTGATTTGTATCCCAGCAGCCTGTTGAAGGATGTCTGACAGCTCTCACCAAGCTTAATAAAGAAACTTGTCACTTTTATCTCTTCTTAGCAAAGAAAAAACAAAAAGGTGTTAGTGAATGAGGTTTGAAGCAGTGTGTTGTGGCAGAGGACGGAGGAGAAGAGCTACTGAAGAACACAAAGATGTAAGGAGGAATGGAGGGCAGGTTTATTCAGACAGCTAGGAGAGACCTGACGTCAACAATCTCACCCAGGTTGTAGGAAGGGTAGCTGGGGCCCAGCTGGTGCGACACATCCATCATGTCTCCTGCTGCACCGCCTCCGTTCATGACGGGGTCCGGGCCGCCATTGGTCAGCACCTGCCAGTACGCCTCGCTGGGGGAGCTCTCCTGGCAGCCAGGAGGGGGCTGAGGTGGCTGGCCAGCGTAGCGGAAGAACGGGTTCTTCAGGTCCAGGGTGTTCCTGGTGCGGGTGCCGTCCAGTACTAGCTCTATCTCCACGTCGTAGCTCTGCCTGCACCACCACCTCCATTGTGTCACATGGATTTTTGGTAATTATCCCTAGTACATGTAGTACAGGCCATAATAATCATGGTGGGTAGAAGTAGGTGACTGCTTTTACTGTAAGTGCACCACATGTCTACACATGTGAAAAGCAGTTCAACTTTACACTTACAAATGTGCCAGAGCCCCGTTGGTTACTTGCACTTGCTGGTGGGGTTGGACTTTTGCAAGAATCGAGGGGCCATCGGAGCATTTTTTTTTATATCAGAAAAAAGTGACCAATGCGGGAATCGAACAGAGGTTGTAGTGGTCGAAAACCAACGGTTTAGACCATCCTTCCACCGACCCCCGTCAAATAGAACCAGGTAAGCAATGTGGACATTTTGCAACGTCTACCCCAAGGATTTGAATCTTTGTGTTGAATTAAATTCATTGCTGAATTATATTGAGTTAGGCTTCTTATCAACCTAATTTGCAATATCTTCTTATCTCCACTCAACATTCAGGGTGTCATTGAGCCTGTAGAACTTGTTGATGGTGTCTGTGGCTGGGGATGCTGAGTAGAGCTCATCAATGGATGAGCCAATACAGTCAATGAAGTTGACCGTATAACCTCTTTAATTAAACAAGTTGTGTATTAAAGTCAATTAAGATGATTTTCAAGTTCTAGCTGATCAAAAAGGCAAGTAGGTCTTTCCTCTTCAGTAAGTTACCTCAAATAGCAGAACTTTCTAAGACACCTCCTTGGTTAACGGCCAGTTAAGATAGGTTATCGAACCAACGACTGCTAAATCATTCCTAAAGAAACAAAAATCAACACTGGCATTGCAATACTTTTAAACACGATGTGCTAATTACGATTGTAGCACGTGTCAAAGTATTGCATTTAAACAAGAATCACATCAGGTTTCAAAATTAGATTTATTGTTGACTGTTCTTCAATTACAGATGGTGTTGTTGACATGATAGGCTTGGGGTGTGAAACAAGAAAGAGCTGAACATTGACTTGTTTCATAATATTTGGTCAACCCATTTTTTTATTCAAGAAAAGCCAACTATGAATTTTGTTCCACTAGATGGTGCTCTGCCATCTGAAATTCTCATGTCAGGATATTTTGTATTTATTTCTTTTTTTTTTTTTGCTTATCCCTAGTACACGTGGTACAGGCCATGATAATCATGGTGGGTAGTTAGCGACTGCTTTTTACTGTAAGCGCACCACATGTCTACACATGTGAAAGCAGTTCGACTTTGCACTTACAAATGTGCCAGAGCCCCGTTTGGTTACTTGCACTCGCTGGTGGGGTTGGACTTTTGCAAGAATCGGGGGGCCATTGGAGCATTTTTTTTTTTTTAAACAGAAAAAAGTGTCCAATGCGGGGAACGAACCCGGGTCGTAGTGGTCGTAAACCAAACGGTTTAACCAGCCTTCCACCGACCCCCCTGTATTTATTTCTATTTATATATACAGTTAAACCTGTCGATAGTGCCACCTCTTGGGACTCACCAAAATAGGGTGCTATAGACAGGTCACTTTTAATGTAAATCGCATCGTACTACGTAGTTAAAATAGGGCGCTATAGAGAGAAAGGAGTTATTTAGGTTTAATTGTATTTTAATTGTCAAATTATCGTTGGTCGGAGGTTAGACTGTAATTTTGGATGTGTTCCTTCTCCTCCATTTTCTATAAAAAGCCCCCACCTACAGCGTGACACAACATCAAGGCCCACCTTTTGTTGGAGTGGAGCACCACGCTGCCAGTCACCACCTGGCCCCTCTGGGCAAAGATGGGGGAGCTGAGCAGACAGCGCACCTGGTACCAGTGGGTGAGGGGCTGGGTGGGGGAGGTGGACAGCCACAGGGTCTGCCGCGACCCGATGAAGGCCACGTCAAACCAGAACGCCAGGCCATGGATGTCCCCTGTCTGCAGGATGTGGAACTGGAGGGGAATTTCAATTCTGTGCAGGTCCGTCTCGTGGGCTGTCAGGAAGTCCACCGTGTGCCGGACTGACTTGGCCGTGCAGATCCGGATGTCAAATGTGTCCTGACAGACACCAAGGTGAGGTCCGGCTAGCCAGCCAACAACAGTCACCACCTACCACAATGGGCTGTTTGAAATACTCCTCTGCTGCCACGTCCCTCAGACTGGAGAGGTCCACTCCGTGGAAGGAGTTCTGGAACCTGCACCACACAACACACCAGATAAATAGTGGGCGACATTAAACCTCATTATTTATTATAAATCAACAATAATTTGATATTTATTCTGACAGATGGTGCAAGCCATCAGCAAGTTACACAATCAGGAGATGGCTGTTTATTAATATTGATCCACCTGATCCCAATTTTGTAACATTTCTTCACATTAATCTCTTTAGATAACACAAGGTAATAAGATATATATGTTATATTCAATTTAATTTTTTATGATATATAAATATGTTTTTCTAATTTGACCAAAAAACAAAAAGCTTTTTTAAAATTATTTTGTGCTGTTGTATATATAGATTTGGATGGTTTAAATGTGTTTTTTCTAATAAACTCATTTGCCAAAAATATTATATAGTTACATTTGTTTAAATAAAGTAAGCATATATATATATTATATATTTACTATATACTATATATATTATATAGTTACATTTGTTTAAATAAAGTAAGCATATTTGCTAATAATTCAATTTCATTCTTCCTTTTTTTTTTGTAAGTAAAATTTGCATTCGACAAACTAAACATATATTCACTTAATAATCAATATTACTTTTCTTTATTCTCTCCAAATCCACTCGGAATATAAAATATATATATTACTTTTAATTAAATCTATTTTTTAAACTTCTACTTAGGATTCTTGTAATTATTCCAAGTCCTGTTTATCCAACAGTGCCATTATTTGTTACCTCCAGTGTAGAATGTTTGAAGAGAGTTAGTTACCAGAAGTTGGCCTTGTTGTGCTGCTCCATGAAGAGGCTGGCATCGTTGAAGGGGGCGATGTGGAGGTCTCCTTGTGTGGGGAACATCTTGCCTGGGTCACACGGCAGTGTAAGCTCCACTCAGCCAGATAGACAGACAGACAAACCTACCTTCAGGCTTGAGCCACTTCTTGGCATGCAGGTATGTCTCCAGCATCCTCTCGTTGAAGAGCATGTAGCCCATGGGCTCAGAGATGATGACATCCACCAGCTCCGGGAGGGTGATCTCCTCAATCTTCCCAGGCACCACCACGATCCTGTCTGACTTCTTGTTGTGGAAGACCAGGCTCTCTGCGTGGCGGGCCATGGAACTGGCCTCCACTGCGTACACTGTCCTGGCCCCCGCCTGCTCCGCGAAGAAGGACAGGATGCCCGAGCCGGCCCCCACATCCAGCACCACCTTGTCCTTGAAGTCCTCCAGGTTGGAGTGGATGGCCCGCTGGTAGGTGGAGGTCCGGATGTAGTCCTGCATCATGTTCTGCTGCTGGCTGAGGTAGCCGTAGAACTGCAACCACACCATGCTTCTAGAACTGTACAATTGATAAGGCGCAATTTGGATTAATAGACCAAGTATACCATAGACCGTAATAGGACCAAATCCAAATAAAAAATTGTGTGACGTTTCGGTAACAGCGTTGTTACCATCTTCAGACAAAAGTACTGAAACACAACGCTGTTACTGAATTGTCACACACTATTTTTTATTTGGATTTGGTCTTATTACCTTGTGTTTACAACTGTACAACAACAGTCTGTGTACCAAGTGGGAACATTAAGTAAACCAAGTGTAAACCCTCTAGAAGACTGCAACCATCCCCAAAAGAGGGAAAGGTATAGTCAGTCAATCATTATAAGTTGAACATTCCCACCAAGGCCTCCCCTAGAGAAGTGTTACATCTTGTTGACCCTCCACACCTCTCCATGTTGAACCACTATTGGCTCCAACATTGTGGTCAACACACCAGTGAGAGACAGTACAACTAAACGATCACCTGGAACTTACAACTTCCCCAAACAACCTCCGGTGTCCCTTCAAAGAAGGTGGGAACCACCAAAAGTAGAGAAAGTGCTTGCTCCGTCTCAGCTGTGAGAACTGGCTGGTAGATCCTTCACTCTAGCTGGGAAGATGTCCAGACCTGAACCACCTGACCAATCTTACCCAGCACAGTCTGAACGTGGGGGTCGGTGGAAGGATGGTCAAAACCATTGGTTTTCTACCATCATGACCTGGAATTGAATCTCGCATTGGGCACTTTTTTTCCTAATTGAAAAATAAAATAATTCAATGGTCCCCTAATTCTCGCAAAAGTCCAATTCCACCAGCGAGAGCAACCAAACAGGGCCACTGGCATACAAAAGTCAAAGTGTGCACATGTGTAGACATGTGGTGGTGCACTTACAGTAAAAGCAGTTGCTTACTACCCCCCGGCCTGTATCACAGTGTACATGGAACAATAAAATAACAGTCTGAACACAGAACAACTACTAGATACCAACCCACCTGGAAATACTGTGTGGCTGACGACTCATCGGTCCTTTGAGAGAAGAGGGAGTTTGTCTTGCCGGACTTGAAATTTTTTAAAATCTCCCCGAACCTTTGTAGATCTGTACATACAGGTGAGGACATCATCCTGTTATACAAATTAAATGGGAAAATAACCAACTCCAGGATATTTCTCCGTCCATGAAGTCTATTCATCTTCCCATACATCCCCCCCCCTCCAGTAATGTAAGTGTTGGATGGGATGTGCAAACATCGTTACTAGCACCAATTTATGAAACTGCACGCAGCAAAAAACAAACAATGCATCTTATTTTGTCCTAGCTTAAAAAAAAATAATAATGCACATTTTCCTCCACCTTTCCTCTTTATTTTTACTTTTCAAAAGCAAAATAATATTTCTTCTTCTTCTATTAATTCGGGTAATGGCTTCTGTGAGAAGATCTATATAGAAACCAAATGTTTTATGCTTAAATTGAAATATTTTTTTGTAAAAAAAAAGTTTAAAAATATATAAAACTATTTTACTTTAAAGATAAAGACAAATTTTTAACAGCGAGCATTGTAACTATACACTAGCAATCTTGTGAGAATATCTAAGGAAGGAAGGACTCCCTACATATGCAAATAAGTGTAGCTCTTCTCAGCCCTATTGGCTGGATGTTACACCATATTGACATATCCAAGTTTTACAAATATTAAAATAGAGAGCTTACCAATAATAATGTATTGATCCAAGGGGACTAATACCTAGCAAAGTCCCTTCCTTACATTGAATTCAATAGATTTTGTAATTACTTAAAAACAGATGTTAAGGTACAATTTGGATTATAGATTATAAACAGATGGTAATAAGACAAAATAAATAAATGGTGTGTGACGTTTCGGTAACAGTGTTGTTACCATCTTCAGACAAAAGTACTGAATCATTCACTCACTCATTCATTCAGCACTTTTGTCTGATGATGGTAACAACGCTGTTACCAAAACATCACACACTATTTATTTATTTGGTCTTATTACCTTGTGTTTACTTAAAACAGACTTAATTGTTAAATATAATTGAGATACTATATTTGTTTACACTATTTTAAATTAATATGATTACAATAAACTTATTTCAAACAGAATGTAATTTCCTGCATATATAGAGATGTTTTTCTTTTTTCTCTTTTTCATTTGGCACCAGTGTCCTTAGCCGGAAACGCACTTTGTTATTATATATTTTTTATTATCCCAAGTACACGTGGTACAGGGCATGATAATCATAGTGGGCAGTTAGCGACTGCTTTTACTGTAAGTGCACCACATGTCTACACATGTGAAAATCAGTTCAACTTTACACTTACAAATATGCCAGAGCTCCTGTTTAGTTACTTGCACTCGTTGTTAGGGTTGGACATTTGCAAGATTCGGGGGCTATTGGAGCATTTTTTTTTATCAGAAAAAATTGCCCAGTGCAGGATTCAATCCCGGGTCAAAGCGGTCGAAAACCAACAGTTTAGACCATACTTCCACCGACCCCCTACTTTGTTGTTATAGTTGAATAAACACAAGGTAAAAAGACCAAATCCAAATAAATAAATAGTGTGTGACATTTCGGTAACAGCGCTGTTACCGAAACGTCACACACTATTTATTTATTTGGATTTGGTCTTTTTTACCTTGTGTTTATAATCTATAATCCAAATTGTGCCTTATCAATCATAGTTAAATAAAGTTAACAATAGATTTAAACATACCAAAAAAATATAATAACCGTCCCTCCTGTTGTAAATTCTGAAAACCTTAAAAATCAATTTCCAGAAGAACAGGACAAATGTGATATTGAAGTAGTACATATATCTCTGTATTCTTAGTTCTCTTCTCTCTCAATTACTCTGTAAACTGGCGAATCCTTTATAGGACGAGAGGTCCTTAATAAAGGCTTTTTGTTGTTGTTGTTGTTGATATTGAAGTAGTGTTCCCCCCCCTACCTTGTAAAAACATAACTGATAGAAGACAACAAACTCCAAGAACAGACACACTTAGAGTAAACATAAAATTTAGTGCATAATTCCTTTTTAATTCAATATACAGTGTACTCCGCTTATAACAAAGTCGGTTATAGCGAAATTCCGCATATAGCGAATGAAATTGTCTGCACGAAAGAAAAGAAGGGCTTAAACCATTAAAAGAACTCTGGATATTGCGAAGTCGGATATAAAGAATTTTCGCTTATAACGAAGTGATTTGCATGTATAAATTTTTATTTTATCCGTTTATAACGAAGTTTTCTCATTTACCATTATAATTGACTAATATATTATGCATAATATATATCAAATTACAACGTGTGAATGACACAAATTTAATGATACACAACAAATAAGTTAATAATATACAATTTTAAAATATGCAAACATATTATAAGTATTTTTTTTACATTATTTAAACAAAATTAAATTGTTTAATAAACGCTTATATTTTATTAACGTTTACCATGGCAGGAGAACGAAAACGAACAAGAAACTCACTATCTCTGTCAGTCAAGCTGCAAATCCTAAGAGAGATTGAAGTGGAGAAGAAGAAAAAGACAGATGTTGCCCAGAAACATAATATCCCACAGTCGTCGCTCAGCACCATAATAAAGAACTCTGAGAAGATCCACCAACAAGCTCTGCATGCGGGAGAAAGCAGTCGGAAACGAGCACGTGGATCTACATATGCTGATGTTGATGAGGCTCTGCTGCAGTGGTTCAAGCAGGCAAGAAGTGCAGCGCTTCCAGTTAATGGTCCATTGCTTTCCGAAAAGGCGAAGACCCTGGCTCTTGAATTTGGATTAAAGGATTTTACTGGGAGTGGTGGATGGATCGAGCGTTGGAAGGCAAGGCATGGCATCAAGCTGCGCAACATTTGTGGAGAATCAGCTGATGTCAAAAGAAGAAGAAGAAACGGACCAAGTTGATGAAGAAGTAGACCCAATTGTCCACATTCCGCATCCAAAAGAGGTCTTGGAGAGCATTCAAACTCTGCGATTGTTTCTTCAATGTCAGGATGAGTCCAAGTCTCTTCATCTGTCAGACTTGGACAACATCGAAAAGAGTGTTCAGCACTTGTTACTGACTTCTAAATGTCAAAAGAAAATCACAAACTACTTCTCCAAAAACACCTGATGAGGTTGTTATTGATCTTTGTGTTGCTCTTTTTAGTTGAATAGTAAATAAAATTATTGGTACAAAACTTTTTTTTTTTCCAACTGCGGATATAACAAACTTCGGATATAACAAAGTGATTGTCATGGATAAAGCGACTTCGTTATAAGCGGAGTACACTGTATACAGTTAAACCTGTCTATAGCGCCCCCTCTAAATAACGCCTCCCTCTCTATAGCGCCCGGTTTTAAATACATAGTACGATGCGATTTACATTAAAAGTGACCTGTATATAGCACACCATTTTGGCGAGTCCCAAGAGGGGGCGCTATAGACAGGTTTAACTGTCCTTTTATGTGGAAAATATACAAAAGTGAAATTGTAGTCAGGTGGTTAAGTTAAAGAAAAAGAACATCTGAACATGCAACTGAGGTGATGGCTTGTGTTGGGTAAATAGATCTTTGAAGAAATGGTATTTGGCCAATATTGTGGAATAAGTGAAAATCAACAATTCATTGATATTTATGATAAGGCACAGTTTGGATTATAACTATAAGAAAATAAGACTAAATCTAAATAAATTAATAGTGTGCGACGTTTCAATAACAGCTTTGTTACCATCATCAGACAAAAGAATAGATGAGAAAAAATATCACAGCATGTTCTTAAATAGTACTGTTATCAAGTGTGAAGTTATTTTTTTTTAAATTTAAATTTCTGTTCATATAAAATTTAATGTACACAATAATAGTCTTGTATACTTTGGGTTGGAGAATATTAAGAGAAAATTAATAAGCGTGGATTACTTGGGAAGAGATAATAGAGATAAAATGGGATAACTTCTGGATAGGTTAGGAATATTAGGGATAGCTTGGGTTAGGATAAGATAATGGGGATAAAATGGGATAACTTCTGGACAGGTTAGGAATATTAGGGATAGCTTGGGTTAGGATAAGATAATTGGAATAAAATGGGATAACTTCTGGATAGGTTAAGAATATTAGGGATAGCTTGGATAAGAGGGATAAAATATAGGGATGGGATATATACCAGGGAGGTTGGTGAAGGTGAGGAACCAGGAGACGTCCCCCACAGTGATCATATAATATCTCTGGCCACATTTGGCCGTCTCTGTGTCTTTGTAGATCTGGAATTCTAGGAGAGCCTGGGGAACTGAAGCCTCTGCCACACACCACACCAATGGTCAGTTCTTATCTTCACTCAATCATATTATGGTACAAGGCCTGTAGAGATGGTGTCTGCTGTGGGGATGAGTATAGTTCATCAATAGATGAGCCAATACAGTCAATGTGGTTTGGGGTTGCAGGTTGACACTTAGTACATAGTGGGCAAACATTTCATTACTGCTGAGCCATCACATATATAGATGGAGTACATCATGTAAATAAACAGACCAAATAGTGTGACTTTTGGTAACAACCCTGATACCGAAATGTCACAAACAATTTATTTATTTGGTCTTATCTTGTTTCTAATCTATTATCTTGTTTCTAATCTATAATATAAATTGTACCTAACCATAAACAGTACCCATTTCCGGTGTTACAAAGGTAGCTGCTGCTAACATGAATATCTCAAAACTCAAAATTTCTAACAAAATATTGTCTTCTTTCTTATCCCCACTCAATCATATTAAGGTATCAAGCTTGTACTCCCAGTCTTAATGACACGCATTCTACTTCACCCAGTGTGGAAATAAGAAAGAAGAGGAGAAGGTATCAAGCTTGTAAAGCCATCAAGCTTGTGTTTCCAATAAATATATTCCCAGCAGTAACGTCATGGCTTACTTCAACAGAATGGTTTTGCAGCACCATTGTAGGAAAGATTTGGGGAAGCTTGAAACTCCCGCCATCTTGTCTCCACTTACATATGGATAGCTCTGTAGAAGTGTTGCCTGCCTTATTTACACATGAGGACTTTGTGGGTTTCAATTCCTGTCCGTTGCAATAAGGACTGTGCCGCCACCACCACGCATGAAGCCCATTCTCTGATTGGCTGATGGAAATATTAATGTCATCAAGGCACATGTCATCAGATGTAACAACACCTTCACATGATATCATAGGGAGGTTCGTGGGGTGGCCAAAGCTACTCATTTTCACAACTGGGAATCAAATTTTTAAATGGAACATTTCTCTCTAAACAACATTTAAAAAATGCTTTAATGGCCCCTGATTCTTGCAAAAGTCCAACCCCACAAGTAATCAAACAGGCCTTTGGCACACTTGTAAGTACAAAAGTCAAATTGCTTTATACATGTGTTGACATGTTGTGCACTTATATCAAAAGCAGTAGCTAACTACTACCCATCAAGATTACCATTACAATGGCTTCCAGCTCACGTTGGAATTCCTGGTAATGAGCTGGCAGACTCTCTGGCAAATACTGGAGCTCTTGGCCTACCTGAAGCCAGAGAATCTACCACCCAACTAGACAAAGAGACCTCCTCCGTACCATCAAAACCCAAGGCCTGCAGGAATGGAAATGCTGCACATGACTGGTACAGAGCAGGAGGGACAAGCACCGGTTCTGTCCTCCCAAGAGAACAACAGTCTTTGATTTCCAGACTTAAGTCTGGTCATCTACAGACAATGACAGAATGGTTGCAAGGTTTCCCCACTGTGTACTAAGTGTCAACCTACAGACCCCAAAACACATCATTGACTGTATTGACTCATCCATTGATGAGCTCTACTCTTCCCCGGCAGATACCATCAAAATTCTCAAGCTTTACAAGCTTAATATGATACCTTAATATGATTGAGTGGAGATAAGAAGGAAGAAGATTACAACGGCCTGTACCATGAGTACTACTATAAACATACATGAGTACTATTTATAAACAAGGCAATGTAGTAAACACTCCACCAATTGATTACTTCCCCAACTATACACACAAGATCAAATACATATAGTGTATGACATTTCGGCAATAGCATTGTTACCATCATCAGACAAAAGTACTGAAAGAGGAAAAATATCACAGTATGTTAACTGATAAAAATAACTATTTTAAAAACTTGGCTGTGATAATTTTTCTCATTCAGTACTTTTTATCTGATGATGGTAACAACACTGTTACCGAAATGTCACAAAGTTTATAAGAAAATAAAACTACAAAGCAGTAACATTTCTTTCAAATAAAATAAAACAAACTTCTACCGTCCCCTTACTGCGATGGATAATATATTGGGAGGGCTTGGCTCATCAGTTGGGAACCCTCCCAGATATTTTGCCATATTAATCTACCAGACAGCATTTAGAGCTCTAATACTGATTAGACAATTCTGCTTCTATATTGTGACATCGGAGGGTGGAATCTTGGGTGTTTCTGGACAGTAGAATTACACCTGAAGAATTTCATCACAGTAAGTACAGTACAAGTTTGTTTCATTTGGTTTGAAGGAAACATTACTGTTGTGTAATTTCTTATAAATATAAATATAGATGGAAATTTTGCCGGGAGGAAATTGATCTAAAGAGACAAGGGTCACCTCTCCCGTCAAAATAGATGTCTAAAACCAGACGCCATCTATTGACCGTCGCCGCAACTAACGGCCTCAGGTCGGTGACAAAGCCACAACACTGACCCGAGGCTGCTAGTTGCGGCAACGGTCAATAGATGGTGTCTGGTTTTAGACGTCTATTTTGACGGGAGAGGCGACCCCTTGTCTCTTTAGATAAATATATATATATTTGGTAATTTTGTATATTGTATATAATATAACAATATTTTCATGTTGCATAACAGAAACACATCTGTAAATAATTATATGCATAATTGACATGTGTCATTACATCACTATATGTAATGTACTTTGTACAAACTGAGGATAAATAAATACAACTCTGTAAAGAGCTGAGCAAGAGATTGAGATAGAAGTCCAATATATATATATTGCCACAACAAAAATAAACAAGAACTGGAGGATCCCACCTAAGCACAGCTGGCACAATGGAGTGAACCCAGGAGGAGCTCTGAACCTCAGACAGCATCAAACAACACTAACAAGAAACAAGGTAATAAGACCAAACCCAAATAATTAGTGTAACATTTTGGGTAACAGAGTTGTTACCATCATTAGACAAAATCTTCTCTCTTCTTCTTCTTCTCTCTTCTTCTCCCCCCCCCCCCATTCGGCACTTTTGTTTTACAATAGTACTTTCGTCTGATGATTATTGGATCTGGTCTTATACCTTTGTGTTTCTGATCTATAATCCAAATTGTGGCTTATCAACACTAACAAGATTTAGAACAGGCCATCTCAAGCCATTGAAGAAAGGGGGTCGGTGGAAGGCTGGTTAAACCGTTTGGTTTTTGACCACTACGATCCGGGTTCGATTCCCGTATTAGACACTTTTTCTGTTAAAAAAAAAAAAATTCTCCAATGGCCCCCTAAAAAGTCCAACCTCACCAGCGAGTGCAAGTAACCAAACGGGGCTCTGGCACATTTGTAAGTGCAAAGTCGGAACTGCTTTTCACATGTGTAGACATGTGGTGCGCTTACAGTAAAAGCAGTCGCTAACTACCCATCATGGCTTTGAGATAAGAAAGAAGAAAATAACAACAAAATCTACCCCACTTGCCCAAAATGTAGCTTAGCACCTGCAGCTCAAGAATACATCACATTAGATGCACTAAACAGGACCTTTGGGAGAGACAGCTGCTTATCATAAAACAGCTCGAGGAGCATGAACTCATGGAATTTGTGTAATCTTTACACAAGGGGATAAGAAACAACATTTCTTATGTATAGATGATGTGTTAAGTTAAATAACAAGTTCATTGCATCCAAGTTTTTGGACCATTGAAAACACAAAAGATCAAATATGAAAGAGGAATTTAAAGAATTTATTTAATAGCTTTTTTTTAAACAAGTATAGGCAACTTTATTTTAGGCCTAAAAGTCAATGATCCTTGACTTTATATAAATGGTTTTAGAATTTTGATTTTTTAAAAAATTGATCTACGTTACTTTTCTCTCAATGATATCATATCTTCATGGCTAAGAAGTTCTGGTACTAACTGTGAACATCTTGGATGTTATTATTAACATTGTCTTAGGTTTTATCTTCTAGTGAAAATGTTTTTTTATTTATTTAAGAATCTTTTTTATATTTGTTTTAATTAAATCATATATATTTATAAAGAATTTACATTTTTATTTTTATGCACAAATTCTATTTTATATGTTTATCTTTATTATTTTTTAAAATTCGTATTGAATGTGTCTTTTTATTTTATTTTTTCCAGTAGATTTTTTTTCTTCAATTTACACGAGTATGGCTCCTTATTGTGGAAGCCGATAGCATATTTCATCGTGTTTTTCTAAATTGATAACTTGTAAAATGGTATTAATTCAAAATGTATTCTTGTGTGATTCTATAAATTTAATTATTTGGTTAACTCCTTACACCTAGCTGCTTATTTATGGGCCTTTGTTATTGTTTGGGTTGTCAAGATGTATCTGTTAACAAATGCTTATATCCTATTAAATGCATAAAATACACTTCGTTTGCTTATAAAGTCATGTAAATTATTGACTATGTCGGTTTTTATGCCGTATTTATCTATTTAAAAAATATTAATAGGCTTAGGTGAAGGACAAAGAAATGTGCTCCTGAACAATGAATGAACAATAGAATAAATATCAAGCTTACCTCGTTTAAACTTAATACTAAGATTTTCTATTTCATCGGCTATTTGTATAACGCCTGCGGTAGGAAATTTACGACTAATCTGGCCATTTTCTGAAAGAGTGCCTATCGACAAAACTGGAAACGAGACCGCCATTTTAAAATATAATTTTTTTTAACCCGATAGACGAAAGCAGCAAAAATTAATAATGGTCAAATATAAAATTTATCTAAATATCAAATTAGCGGTTTGCAAATATTTCCTTTTTTTTTAATTTTGTAAATAAATAATTTATTTTAATTAGTTTTCAAGCAAATTACATGAAATTTATCGTATTTAAGGAATTTTTTATGAATTTAATTTTTAAAATAGACTAATCATTGGTGTTTTATTAATTTTAATATGTCCAGAAGTAAATATATAAATTAAAAATGTTCTAATATAGTTTTATCATTGTGGTATTTTATGGTTTATCAATTAATTACACATTTAAATTAAGCTATATATAAAATCATCAAAGGGAGAGTGTTACGCAAACTTTGACTTTAATCATCATCGATGCTACGTCACTACTATGTAGTCACTACTTCCAGCAACTACCTTCAACCTTGCCGATGTTTACCGCTAACTTGTTTTAACAATATATATGTAATGGAACAAGTCGTTCCTTAAATAAATATATATTTGTTTTTATCTAAAGGGATGTCCTCGTAACTACAACATACGTGAGTACAAAAACAACCAGAAATCCTCAAAAAGAATAACCGTATTTTGCTAAGCCTATATCAATTTGGTAGCAGTGCGTTGTTTGGGCGCGCGAATTGGACTAACCGCCAATTGATCCATTTAAATCAAAAGGAAATTAAATAATTGGACTAACCGCCAATTTAGAAAGAAAAAGTTGAATAAAAATGGATACATATAACTTAGCAAAAATCGAACAGTTAACAGAAAACAACTATACCACGTGGTCCATGAAAATGGAAGCAATTCTAGATTCAAAAGATCTCTTCGAGGACGTAATTGTTAATGACGAGCCAGACTTTACAAAAAATAAACTAGAATATGATATTTGGAAGAAAAAGAATCGGGAAGCATACAGCTTAATAATATTGTCACTTTCGGATGACTTAACAATCATCTTTCGAGGCGATAAAAGGGCCAAAAGAATTTGGTACGACATAAATTGTACGAGCACAGAAACTGGCACAAGAGATCACCCAGCTAGGAAAGACTGTAACAGAAAGAGAACTTGTATGATACATTGTTGAAGGACTCACACCTAACTTTGACACGATCACAGCAGCACTGTCAATAAACAGAGAAATCTCCTTACCAGACTTGAGACAAACTCTACTGGATTTTGAGAAGAAAAGACAGGACAGAAGCAAAAATCATGAAAATGCATTCAGATCATCAGGCAACCAATTCAAAGAAAAATCATGCTTCATTTGCAAAAGAAAAGGACATTTCAAGAAAGACTGTTGGTTCAACCCTGACAACAAAGGAAATCAAAAGAATACAACAAACAAAAATAACATGGCCAGTACAAGGAACTACCATAAAGGACCAAAACAAAACAAAGACACAGCCAGGTCAGCAATCCAAGAACGAACGGAGGAACCATCCCAACGAAGAGACTCCACTTCAGAATACGCACTACATGCAAGCACAAGGGAGGAACGCCCGACGACTCAGGACGTGTGGATAATTGATTCTGCGTGCACAAGCCACATGACTTCCCATGGTGAATGGATCGAGCACAAGACGGAGGAGATAAGAAGCATACAAGTGGCGGAAGAAGGGAGACACATCGAATCTGCCTCATCAGGATTAATCCAAGCTACTGTACAAGGTAAGGACAAACTTAACAACGCTGTAACCCTGCATAATGTCCTCCACGTACCACACCTGAAAGGAAATCTAATGTCCATTCCAAGCGTAGTAAGAAGAGGGAACTCTGTTCTTTTGAATTCTGAAGGAGCATACATATACTCTTCTGATGACAAGCTAATAGGAACAGGCAACTTTGATGGTAACATGTACACATTGAACCTATCACGTTTATCTGAAGCAAATCATGTTCCAAATGAACATTGCTTGATTTCAAAGGACAATTCTAGGACTGCATGGCACAGAAGGTTAGGACATCCTAGTGACAACAAATTAGACCTGATTTTGAAGAACAATCTTCTAAAAGGCTTGAACTCTATAAATGGTACCCTTGATCAATGTGATGCTTGCTCCTTGGGAAAAATGACCAAAGTACCCTATGTTCACACAGATGGCAATCAGGAAAGCTACCCCTTTGAAGCCATTTATGTCGATCTCTGTGGTCCAATGAGAATAAACTCCTTGGGCGGAAGTAAATATTTCTTGACCATCGTAGATGGATTTTCTAGGAGAATATTTGTAGAATTTCTCAAAGATAAACTCTCGGCAGCAGAAGTTTTGAAGAAGTTTATTGTAAAGAGAGAAAACGAGCTAAACTCAAAACTAAAACGACTTAGAACAGATAACGGAACAGAATTTATCAATAAAAACCTTGAAACCTTCATAGAATCCAAAGGAATTAAACATGAACTAACTACACCGTACACCCCAAGAAGCAATGGGAGAGTTGAAAGAGCTAACAGAACACTATTAGACAAAGGCCGAACACTTCTGGCAGACTCCCAATTACCCCTACACTTCTGGGCAGAAGCTGTGAATACAGCTGCATATCTGTACAATCTAACTCCCACAACCAATGACCCAGACACTACCCCTATGGAAAAATGGAAAGGTAAAAAGCCATCCGTCTCTCACATCATGAGATTTGGTTGTGAAGTCTTCTATAAACTCGAGAATCATCAAAGACACAAACTAGAAGCTAAATCTAAGAGAGGAATATTTGTAGGCTATTCAAGATGCAGAAGAGCTTATCGAGTATTTGATATCACAGCGAGAGTCATTCTTGAAACCGCAGACATTCACTTCAGAGAGAACAAAAATGTCATCTTGGAAGAAAAACAAAGTGATAATAATACGGACACTGACACATATTTCTTCATTCAGGAGGATGAACAACTGGACAATCATGTTCTATCAGATGTTGATATTGAAGAGCCAGCACCAGATACCATGATCAACAGACAGACAGAGTCAAGTGAATCAGACAGACCACAAAGAACTCGAACAATACCTAAAAGATTCGATGACTACGTTCTGGCTACTACGAATGAAACCATTCCGAAAGACTATGAAGAAGCCATCGCATGCGAAGACAAGAAACATTGGGAGAACGCAATGCTTGAGGAAATACAGAACATGTACTCGCATCAAGTATGGGAACTGGTACCTAGACCTGTAAACGCTAAAGTTGTCAAAAGTAAATGGGTGTTCAAAATATCTAAAGACCAAGAAAACAAAACTTACAAAGCTAGACTTGTTGCAATGGGATACAACCAAATCCCAGGAAGAGATTACAACGAAAGTTTCAGCCCTGTAATTAAAAATGCCACCCTCAGGACTATTTTGTCAATGGCAGCAACAAAAGATTCAGTCATTAAACTATTTGATGTGAAAGCAGCCTATCTAAATGGAAACATTGAAAACACAATATTCATGGAACAACCTGCTGGATTTGTTCAAGACAGAAACAAAGTTTGCAAACTCAACAAAAGTATTTACGGTCTACCTCAATCCGTAAGATCGTGGTATGAGAAATTCAGTCAAGTACTTCATGACTGTGGACTGGAAAAACTTAAATCTGATCCTTGCCTATTTAAATGGAAGAATGAAGACAAATACTTCTATGTAGGGATATATGTTGATGACTTTATCACTGTCTCAGATTCTGAAGATACCTCAAACAGATTCATCAATAAATTGAGACATCACCTGGAAATAAAGGATGTAACATGTAAAGGCATGTTTTTGGGAATCAAGATCATACAAGACAAGGAGGGAATTTCGCTACAGCAAAGCCACTATGTACAACAAATATTGCAGAAATATGGAATGGAAAATTGTAAGGAAGTTCCAACACCAGGTTCCAAAGAAATCAATTTGGATAATCATATTGAAGATGACAATTGTGAACAGCACACTTACCAGGAAGCCCTTGGAATGCTAATGTTTCTAGCTGTTAACACCAGACCCGACATTGCTTACATCACTAGCAAACTTTCACAGTACTCCAGACAACCAAAACAGATGCACTGGACAGCAATCAAAAGAGTTATGAGATACCTACGAGGAACAATTGACCTAGGAGTGAAATTTGAAAGAGGGAAGACTGGAATCCTGAAGTCCTACGCCGATGCCAGCTGGTCGACCACTCATGACGGAAAATCCTACGGCGGATATGTATTGAAGCTCGGCGAAGCAACTATAGACTGGAAAATAGTAAACAACCACTCGTCGCCCTCTCCACAATGGAAGCAGAAATGATAGCTGCTTGTGAAAGCTGCTGTCAAATCAAGTGGATAATAAACCTGTTACGAGAGCTGGAAGAATGGAATTTCATGGAAAAACCAACTGCGATCTATACAGACAGTCAGTCATTGATCAACTGAATCTCCAGCCCTAAACAAAGCAGTCGCTGTAGACATATCAACAGAAAGTACCACTTCTTGAGAGACTGTTATGAATCCAGAGACATCTGCCTTCTGTACAAGCCATCTCAGGACCTGGAGGCGGATATCTTCACAAAGGACCTATCCCGAGACCAGATGAAAAAACACCTGGAGAGCCTCAGCATCGTGGGAATAAAGCCAAAGTAAGGAGGGAATTGTTACGCAAACTTTGACTTTAATCATCATCGATGCTACGTCACTACTATGACGTCACTACTTCCAACAACTACCTTCAACCTTGCCGATGTTTACCGCTAACTTGTTTTAACAATATATATGTAATGGAACAAGTCGTTCCTTAAATAAATATATATTTGTTTTTATCTAAAGGGATGTCCTCGTAACTACAACATACGTGAGTACAAAAACAACCAGAAATCCTCAAAAAGAATAACCGTATTTTGCTAAGCCTATATCAGAGAGGGCAAGGAGAGAATATATCGCACCTAGCTTAGCTTGCTTGCAGAATATAATTTTTTTTTAAATTTATTTTAAAATAAAATTTCCTAAATGATGTCCCATATTTTACAGAAAACCCATATTTCTTTTCTCATCAAAGAAAAGAATTCTAATCTTACTATAAGAATTCTGATGTGAATCATTAACTTTCTAGTTAGTCTTCAATATTTGAAAAATATCTAATTATTACTAAAATTTTTATGAGAGATAAATTATATATATGTACAATATATAATTTTAAATTTTCTCCTTAAACTTCTATATACTTTAAAAATTAATAAATTAATTTAATTTCATCAAAAGAAAAAAAAAAGAGCAAATTAAATATATTCAGAATGACCTTTCATCATAAAATATTTCTCTAAATATTAAGGTTTGGTTGGTTGAATTGATTTATTTATTAAAACATTTGTCAGTGAGAATGGCATAATAGCAGCTGTTTCTTTCCTTCCAATCTAACCTGACTTGATTCAATTTAAGATATCTTATAGCCTAAGTCACAAAACTAAAGCATGATAATCTGGGGAACCTCTGGCCACAACTATAAATTACTAGCAGATGTACCCAGCTTCGCCAGGGTTTTACCTGAGTAACGGTTTGTCTAAAGAATCTCTTGATAAAGTGAACATTTTTTCCCTGGTCCCTTGAAAAATACTCGATAAGTTGAATAAAATCAATATTAATTGGTTCCCTCGGCAATTGGAAGTTAAAGGAATAGTATCTTGCCTTGGAATTGTATGATTATTCTTGTCTCAAATAATTTGCCGTGTCATCCTGAATTTTGTCTTTCCTAATTTTCTACATTACAAAATGATCTTATCATCATGATAATATTTAGAGCAGATTGTTGAATTATAACAGATAAATTAGAATATTTATCTTGATTATTTTTAGGCGAAAAGTTATTTCAAAAATTTTATTTGCTAGAAACCTTCCCAGTACTATACTAAATAACTTCCCAAAGTTTCATGGCGTTCCAATGAGTGGTTTGGTCAGGCATAAAGGACACACACACATACATACATTTCTCTATATATATAAAAGTCAATGTCTGTCTGTGTGTTTCGCGATAAACTCAAAAACTACTGAACCAATTGGTACCAAATTTTGCATGTCGCTTTTTATAAACCTGAGGAAAATTTTCGCTACATTTTGATTAGTATTTTTGGCTATTTCTTTTTTCATTTGAAGAACTTTTTTTTTTACGTGGAGTAATCTGGAATGGAATGAATACCCAAATATGGCCATTTTTTATACGCATCGGTGGTTCAGTGGTAGAATGCTCACCTGCCACGCGGGCGGCCCGGGTTTGATTCCCGAGCATGTTAAAACAAGACAAAGACAAAGGAATAGCTAAGATCCAATCAGAATCCAGCAGATCCAATGAGAGACCGCCACGACTCGAGCATCATCCAATGAGAGCACCGAAGAGTTAACGAGTTAAATCTCGGACTCAAGTTAGTTAGTTAGCACCTGGACCTGCCAAGGAACAAGTCAGGACCTGGACAGCATCGCAAACAGCTAGGAGCTCGACACCATCGCAGACAGTTGGAACTCGCCACCATCTTCTCAGCACCCAGATAAGTCCAATGTTCAATATGTGAAAAAAAAAAACAGCCATAGACATTAATCAAATATGTCAATAGTCTCACCCCTCTCTCCCTTGATCGCTGGCCTATTTTCTCAATCCAATCCTGTGTCCTCGTTAATTTCCCCTGTGAGAACACCTTACTATTTCAGCCAAACGACTGCGCCCACATCAACCACCAAGTAAGTCAACAGGGACTTACTGCTTACGACAACCATCAATCACTCAAAAACACTCAATCAATCAAACAATCACCTCAAAAGTCCCATATATTACATATATATAGAAAATTATTATGAATAAAAACAGAGTAATGCATCATTGCTCATATCTTCTGATTCTGGGTCTTTTCAGCTATTTGATATATATGCTGGGTAGTTGGCGTGCTGCGTTCCAGGAAACTGAATTATAAATATTGTAGCGTAGAAATCAAGCCTTGAAATATCCTAAGATATAAAAGTATTTATTGATGACGCCACAACGACGAGTCGACAATTATTAACAGGTTAGCCCCAAAACTATTTACAGCTAGAGAATCTTAAGCAAGCAAGCAAAGAAATATTTTAAAGATGATATCACAAATACAGATTAATATATATTTTTATAATCTGTTGAATATATTTTCATTGAATAATATTAAATTAAATGATAAAATATTTCTTCGCCACAATATATATATTTGACTAGACAAATCCCGGGCAACGCCAGGGTTTACACGATTAAATGTATTATTCAAACACATAAAACATAGGAAAATAAAACATGGCAAATATAGCAAGAGCCGTTATTTTAAACGGCGAATTAGATCAGTTATAGCAAAAATGAAAATATATATGTAAATATGTGAAATAGTTATAAATTAGAAAACCTGTAAATATAGTTAAGGCTTGCATTGTAATTAAGAAAAAGCTTCTCGTCTAGAACGCTCAGGCGACCTGCCGGCGGCGCGCGCCCGTTGGCTGCCGGCGAGCACGTGACTTCCATGTGCGCGCGCATGGCTGTCGGCGAGGGCTGTTCCACGCGACCGCCCGCTATGCGCCCGCACAGGGAAGTCACGTGCTCGCTGGCAGCCAACGGGCGCGCGCCGCCAGCAGGTCGCTTGAGCGTTCTAGAGGGCGCTGCTCGTGAGCTAAGCAGAATAATTTGAATATATAGTTTTAATAATTGATTTATATATTTTTAAAATAGCCTATCGTCATCCCCGTTATTTTTTACATATGTATGGAAATTTTGGTTTGAATTAGTGAACTACTGCACATTTGTATACCGGACATACAAACCAACAAACATACAAACATTCCTTTTTATATATATATAGAAGATATATAAATGCTTTCAAATTATATCTATAAATAATATTTTTGGATTTGTATTGAGTCATATATGACATGATGCTACCTAAAATACTTATATGCATATTTAAAATGGATCAGGACCTCCTAAAATGTCATACATATGTTGGGACACCTCGTGACCATAATATGCCAAAGTAACCCAGAACTCCACCTAACCTAACCATATCCCACCTTTGTCCATCTAAGCCACAAACCTCTGGTGATTGCGAGGTGTCGAGATGGAGCCTGAAGCCACCTTTAGCCTTAGTAGCACTGAGCCAGAGACTGAGATCCTCTTCCTGTGGTCAAACCACCTGACCTGTGGTGGATGACCTGGCCCTACCAAGCTAGTCTGAGATGGACTCAGACACCCCTTCCTGGTGGTCGAGCCACATGTCCGATGGTGGCCGACTTGACCACAAGCCAGTAAAGATGGATTCAGACACCCCTTCCCTGTAGTCAAGCCACCTACCTATGGTGCTTGACCTGACTCCACCACGAGCCTTGAACCTTTCCCAAAGCTGACCCCAAGATGCCCAGATCCTACAATATTAATTATATTTTAAAAATATATTTTTTAATTCAATATTTTTGTATTTTTTAAATTTATTTTTGTGAATATTTCTTTAATAATTTTTATATTTAATTTATTTTTATCATTTTTTTAAAATTCCTTTTTTATTTTATTTTCATAGAGAGAAGAGTGATGATAGCCTTGGAGGGTGAGTCCAGCAACACTGGGGCAAGGAAGCGGGATATTGACTTTTTTTTTTTTTTGAGATCGACATTTTTTTTCTTAGCAAGAGTTTGATTTTTATTTTCCTGAAAAAGCTAAAGACTTGGAGTTGGGGGGCTCAGGCCGCTGGCTGCGGCCTTAGCAGCCCCATTTTTCGAATCGTGGACTTGGGTGGCTGGATGTCGAGGTAGGTTGGGGATAATCTGGGACTTTGGCATAATAGGCCTTTGTATAAAGTATATATATAGTTTTAAAACCTCCCTTTTAACCATATATATATATATTTTTTTACCTTTTTTATATATGCATGATTCTATTAAGTATTTTTCTTTGTTTTAATAAATATACCTGATGTGCATTGAAAGATTATTTTATTAGTCTAAATAAAAATTTGTTCAGCCAAAAAAATGATTGGTTAATTTCCCCATCACACACACACAAAAGCCTTTATTAAGACACACAGGTCTTACAGAGGATTCTCCTTGGGGTTACAAAACGGAGAAACCTATGAAAGTGGGAAATAAAAAATGGAGAAAGATTATATACATTTGGTAAATATATACAGATTATAAGAAAGAATAAAAAAATAAGAAGAATTAAAAAATCAAAAAGAAAAAAAAAAAAATTTTGGAAATATGGATGGGAGAAGTGGAGAGCGAAAAGAGGAAAGAAAACAGGTATTTACATATGGAACAAGACTATTTAAGCTCTTCTGCTCACACAGCACAGGTGGGCCATGTTTTTTTTAAGAAATCTTTAAGAGATTTCCCAGGAAAATCCGCGTGTTCAGGGTTGTAAGGTAAACACCGTTTTATCAGTGTGGGGGTTAACTTATCGTTCCTGCCTAAACAAATAATTGGATGTTGGTTCTGTCTTTCTCATCAAACAGAAATTTTTGGTATGTTTGAATGTTCGGTTAAGTCTTTCTTTTTTACAGCATTTTTATGGAAGTTATATAGATTTAGAGCTACTGAACTATTGTCTATAAAGTTGGATAATAAAGAATATAATGTGAAGTGTGTATGGCCTATCTTAGAGAAGAGTATTTTTCTTTCCGTGTCAAGAGGCATGCATTCAAATATATAATGTTCTAATTCATTTTCGGTTCTATTTTTGCATAGATGGCAATACAAGTCTTCTGTCCTTAGATATTTTATATGGTCTTCTCGATATAAAACAAATAGAATTCTCAATTGCGCAATGAGGCGTTTAGCCGGCAGTGGGAGTTCACTTAGTAGATAGTTCTCTGCTGCGAATGTTTTATGTAAATATTTGTAGTGTGTGTGTAGCTTCGAATTGGTTATTCTTGATTGATCGGTTTGGATAGACTGTTCTATAGTGATTCTGATAATTTGAGGTATTGCTTTCTGTAGAATATTGGGGTCTGAACAATTCTTTAACCACATGAATCCAGTTGAGTTAAGGATATTCATTAAATTTTCTGTAAAACCTATAAAGGTATTCGTCAGAGTGGACGTTTCCCATAATTGGGCTAGACAGATTGCGGGCAATCTGGATTTTTCCATTTTTAATATTCTTAACCAGAACTTTAGAATTAGTTTGGTTGCTGTGACTCCTAGTGAGAAGCGTCCGGTTTCCATGCGTAGTATGTAGCCTGGTGTGTTACTCGGCAAGTTCAATAGTCGTCGGAGATAGTTATTCTGAATTTGGTCCAAGATTTTGTACTTTTCGTTTGCCCAAATTGGAGCAGAATACAGCAGAGTTGACAGGGTAATCGAGTCTAATAGTTTCATTGATGAACCAAATGAATTCAACCTGGATTTCTCCATAATTTTCCATACTTCGCCGGTAGCTGCAAGCACTTTGCCTTTAAAGTATGAAGCCACTTGACTAAACGAGATTGTTGTTGTGAGGGGATAGCCAAGATAGAGATATTTCGATGTCACTGTCAACAGTTGGTCTCCCCAGAACCATTTGTCCGATTTTGCAGGGCGGCCACGATTTCGGAAAACCATTATCTTGGATTTTGATTCGTTCAGGGTTAGATGATTTGTTTCGAAGTATTTTTTCAACATGTTGATTTTTATTTGTAGATTGATTTTTGATTATCCTATGAGAATTATGTCGTCGGCATACATCAAAAGGTGGACCGTTCCAAAATTAGGGAGGTATATGCCTGGTAGAGTAGAGTCATTAAAAATGTTGATTAAATCAGTTACAAAGAGTATAAATAGATAGGGTGATAAGGGTTCTCCTTGTAACACTCCCGATCGGATTTTGATGGGTTCAGTAAATAATCCATTCCATCTCACCGTCGTTGTCATTTGTTCGAAGTAGTTCCTAATAAGGTTAACAAAGCGGAAATCCAGACCTAATTCACCCAATTTTGACCACAGAAGTGAGTGGGGAACAGTGTCAAAAGCCTTTTTTAGGTCCACAAAAAAAGCATAGAGTTTTCTTCTTTTACGTCTGAGAGTCAGCTGTATCAAGGACAACAGTGTGAATATGTGATCTTGACAGGAGTAGCCTTTTCTGAATCCGGCCTGGTTTTCTGGAATAATTGATCTACCTTCAATCCAGTTGCGTAATCGCGATTTTAGTATTGATGTGAAAAGTTTTGACAGATTACTAATAAGGGCAATTCCGCGGTAGTTTGATGGATTATCCCGGTCACCGCTTTTAAAAATAGGATGGATGATAGATTTAGACCATATTAAGGGATATGAACCAGAATTAATGATTCTGTTGAATATATTTTTTAGAGTAACAAGGTGTTCGAAAGGTAGGGTCTTTAATGCTTCATTCGGAATTTCGTCAGCGCCACAAGCTTTTTCATTTGCCAGACTGGAGATTTCTCTAGTTATTTCTGTTATGGAGATTTCAGAGTAGAGTTCAGGATCAATTGGTGAGAGAGTAGATAGGTCGCTTCCTATCGTCGTTTCAGCAGAGAGCAGTTTGTTGTAAAAGCATTGCCACTCTAAAATTGTTATATTTCCTTGTATATAGCTTTTGTCTTTCAAGGTAGCTATAGTTTTCCAAAAGTTTGCGGAGTCACGGGCATTTTTAAGAAGTTCTTGTTTTTCCTGAAGATATTTTTTCTTGTTGAAGTTTATTAAGGTCGTGTACCTTTTCCTATTTGAGACATAAATATTGCGGTCTACGTCAGTGTTCGTTTCCTTAAAGGTTGTGAGGCTTGCCTTAGCAGATTTTTTGGCTAAATAGCATTCCCTGCTATACCAGGGTTTCGATTTTGGGCGGCCAGGTCTGACCTTAATGCGCATATCTGCAGCAAGCATTGCGTTTAGTATTTGTTTAGAAAATGTATTAACTAGGCTGTCAAGATTCTGGTCTGTAGAGACTTGATTGTTGTCAAGATTCTGCGAAAAGAGGGATGTGTTATCAGGTGCCCATCTGTATCTTTCAAAGCAGGGATAGACGGTTTCTTTCGTTCGTTTGAGATTAGATAAGTTAGACATGTTTATTGTTAGTGGAAGGTGGTCCGAGTATGGGTTATTATCTACTTTGAGGTCAACAACGTGCTCCAGCAGGGAATATGAGACAATAAAATAATCGACAACAGATGAGCCACGACTTGAGATAAATGTGCAGTTTCCAGTTTTGTCACTTATAGTTCTGCCATTAATTTAATTTCCCCATCAACATTATTGCTAGCCGGCACAATTTTAGGTCTCTACATGCGCCATAGATGAATAAATTTGTGGTCTGCTTTTCTGCAGCCACTGGCGCCCTAATATTTGGACATGTAGAGATCTGGAAATAGTTTATTTAATGACAACAACAACGTTAAAAACTTATAAAACTATAAAACATCCCGATTTTAAAAATACGAGGTGTGTTCAAAAAGTATCGCGCCTTTTGTGTTTTTCAAAAATTATTTATTTATTCATGAATACCTATTTTGTTCCCTTCAAAGTAATCCCCATGAGATATTATACACTTGTGCCAACGGTTTTTCCAATCTTCGAAGCACTTCAAAAAATCATTTTTTAAAATCTTTTTCAGCTCCTCCTTCGATGCCGTCTTTATCTCGTCAAGCGTAGCGTAACGTCGTCCTTTCATGGGCCTCTTCAGTTTAGGGAACAAGAAAAAGTCACAGGGGGCCAGATCTGGGGAATACGGTGGCTGCGGCATCATTAGTGTGTTGTTTTTGGCCAAAAAGTCGCGCACAAGCAACGATGTGTGAGCAGGGGCTTTATCGTCGTGCAAAAGCCAATTTTTGTTCTTCCACAAATCCGGGCGTTTCTGGCGGATTGCTTCGCGCAAATTGAGCATAACTTGCAGGTAATATTCCTTATTGACCGTTGTACCCTGTGGCAAGAACTTATGATGCACCACGCCCCTGCAATCTATTGTAATGTGTATGAGTTGTCTGAACAAACTCGCTACGACTTACAAGTTGAACTGAATGTTTATTCAATCTAGCAATCTTCTTATATACAAGATAGAGATAAAAAGGAAATAATTTACATAAGTTTTTTTAAAACAATTGACAAATGGAATAATTTTGCATAGTTAACAATAGGTAGCAATTATAACACTTAACATAGGTTATTTACATATCACAACATGTTTCCCCTCTGCTACAACAATTAAAGAATGTCACGAATCTAGACAACCATCAACAATCAGATCAGGCAAATCAAAAGGCGGTTGACATGCCTCCCCTCTGCTTAAAAACCAAATCTTTGTGGTTTTCTTAACTCTCTTCCAAACCTTGAAAACCGGGGCCTTCCAGATGGTTCTGGTGCAATCCCAGCGGATGTAGTCGCGCCTTCCCTCTGGTCAATATTGGTCTCTTCACTTGACCGCTGTATCGGGGCTGTGGATGACTCGCCCATCGTTGGACTGTCGCACTGTGGATGTTGAGCTTCTGGGGAGGCGGTAATTGGTTCTGAAGACAACTGGCTTTTTTCGTAGCCTCCATCCCTTGGCCTAATAAATTGTTGATTTCTTATCAACCTATTTCCCGATGGTGTCACAACTTCAAAGCTCTGAGGAGAATCAGCCTGCGCTGAAATCTTCACCGGTGTCCATGTCTCCCTTGGATGTATTTGACACCATGCATCCTCTCCTACATTGACCTTGGGATAGCTTTTACTATTTCTGTCATACTGCTCTTTCATTGAGCTCTGTCTTTTTCTTTTGGCATTCTCTATACTTCTCCAATTAGTTTGATAGGGTCTATATAGCGGTGTAATTCTGGGGATCTGACATCGAAGGCTCCTCGATAAACATAGCTGTGCGGGTGACGGTAGGTCATTTTTTGGTGTATTCCTATATGCCAGAATGGCCAGATATGGGTCGGACCCTTCATCTCTACATTTGATTAGTTGATTTTTTATTGTTTGAATGTTTCTCTCGGCCAGACCATTAGATCTATGAAGGTGTGGACTTGAAAATAGCTGTTTTATACCCCATCTTATACAGAAGTCAGTCATAATCTCTGAGCGAAACGGTGGTCCATTGTCGGACATCATGGTTTCCGGAATCCCGAATCGTGCAAATGTTTCTCTCAATTTATTTTTTACATTAATCGCCGTAGGTGGGTCCAATGTAAATACCTCCGGGTAGCCACTATATCTGTCGACCACTAACAAATGGGGCTTTTTCTGAATATAAAATATGTCCAATGATACTGTCTGCCATGGATAATCTGGAACTGGGAAAGGTTTTAACGGCTGCCGTATTTTTGATTTCTGATGTTTTTGACAAATTTCACAATTTTTTACTTTTTCAGCAATGTCGATGGACATTCTCGGCCAAAATAAAGATTCTCGCGCCAAACCCTGAATTGCAGATATCCCTTGGTGCGATTGGTGCAACAAATTAAGCATATTATTCCTTTGTGTCTTCGGAATCACTATGGCCGATCCTATACATAATAGATCATTCCATAAATACAAACGGTGTCTGAAATCGAAAAATACTTTGGCATCTTCATCGACGTCTTTTTTGCATATAGGCCATCCCTCAATCACATAATCGATTACTTTAACCAAAGCAGGATCCTCTCGGGTATCTTTCTGCATCGCTACCAGTTTTTCGTCCGAGATATTAACACGTACCATCTTGACCATTCTTTTGTCTTCAAGAAAAGGCGTTGGTAGTTCGTCCATGGGGTGAGTATCCCTGGATAGGGTATCAGCCACAATCAAGTATTTTCCTGGTTTGTACTGCAATTTGAAGTCAAATGCTATAAGCTTCATTACTAATCTTTGTAGACGCGGAGATATATCACTCAGCGGTTTTTTGACTAGAGGCAATAAAGGCTGGTGATCCGTCTGGACAACGAAAGTGTGTCCTGACAATAGATATTCGAACTTTTTGCATCCATAATAAACACTCAGTAACTCCTTCTCAATCTGAGAGTACTGTTTCTGCGAGTCGCTAAATGACGCGGATGCGAATGCTAGAGGTCGATCTTCCTGTAGCAGAGCAGCTCCCATTGCATCTTTGCTGGCATCACACTGCAAAATCAGCATCTTGCTTTTGTCAAAATGTGCCAACGAAGGAGCATTCCTCACGCATTCCTTAATATGATCGAATTCCCCATCCTGTTTAGGCCCCCAATGCCAGACAACATTCTTTCTTAATATTCCTCTTATATTGGATGTGGACGCAGCTAAATTTGGAATGAATTTTCCTAAGTAATTATAAAGACCCATGATTCTTTGCAGCGACTTTTTATCCTCTGGCCTTTTAAAGGTAATTAATTTATCAATCTTATTTGGCTCTGGATCAATTCCATTTTGTGATATCAAATGGCCCAAGAAACGAACTTTCGTTAGACATATTTGAGCCTTTGTTAAATCAAATTTGATATTTTTTTATTTTGCTTTTTCTAGAATTCCCTTTAATTTTTTATTGTGCTCTTGAATGGTATCCGCATATATCAGCAAATCGTCTACATATGTAATATTTTGAAAGCTATCCCTAAAGATATTCGTCATTTTCTCAACAAAAATTTGTGCCGATATTTTCAAACCAAATGGCAATCGGTTATATCTGAATTTGCCAAATGGCGTGGTCATCACCAACAGATCTCTGCATTCCTTTGCAACCTGAATATGCCAATAGGCTGATTTCACGTCTAACACGGTATAATACTTAGCTTTGGGTATCTCGTGCAATAGTTCAGCTGGAGCCGGAGTCTGGAAATGTCTTCCCACAAGGGCCTCATTTAATTTCCGAGGATCCAGGCATATTCTGATTTGACCAGATTTTTTTTTACAACGACCATAGGATGAGACCACTCTGTTTCATGATATATTTTTGTTACGATTCCTTGCTTCACCATCTTTTCCAATTCAGACTGAACTTCGGCTCCGAGGCTTGTTGGGATGCGCCTGGGCGGGACTTGCACAGGAGAATATCCAGGCTTTGTGTAAATCTTTCACTTCTCGGTCAAGTATTCCAATTATAAGGCGATCCCTTATGAGAGATTCTGTTAAATTCTCGAATTCACATTCTTGTGCCAGATGCTTTAATTCTGTGACAAATTCCATGATTCCCTGCCTTTCCTTTTGTACACAGGTAAAAAATGCATTTCTCCTTTGAATCGTATTTTTGAAGGGTTTAAAATGGTTCGTAAGCATATCAAGCATTTCCTTTACATTTGGGTAGGTATCATTTTCACTTATGTGAAATGTTTTGTATATAATCACTGTTTTCTCACCAGCAATATGCTTCAAGATTGCTCGCTGACGCACCAGCGGCATGCTTTCTAAATTTACCGCTATTGCAAAAATTTCAAACGACTCTCTCCAGGTTTCCCATTTTTTCTCGTTGCTGTACGGGACAAATTCCGCCGGCGGCTTGATTCCTTCCATTCTACTCAATGTTGAATTAATCTGTTTTAATTCGATACTTTTGTCGACTGCGCCATATTGTAATGTGTATGAGTTGTCTGAACAAACTCGCTACGACTTACAAGTTGAACTGAATGTTTATTCAATCTAGCAATCTTCTTATATTTTACACAAATAAATTTACTGGCAATGCGTTTCTTTTTTAAAATCTCTACAGACCTTACTGCAATGATATGATTTAATGAATGAGAGGGCTTGGCTCATCAGTAGTGAACCCTCTCAGCGGTTTCGCCAAATTAATCTCTAGACCGCTCTACTATTGTATTGGACTGATTTTGTTATATACCCTGCATTTTCTATGGAAGGCAGCTAAATGGTGTTTAGTGAACTATGGACATAAGCTTATAGGTCTGTAGAGGTACATACATATAAATTTCAAGGTATTGCATCGAGCAAAGCTCTTCCGCGCAAAACATGTTTTCATAACCATTATATATTAGTAAATTAAACACCATTTAGCTGCCTTCCATAGAAAATGCAGGGTATATAACAAAACCAGTCCAATACAATAGTAGAGCGGTCTAGAGATTAATTTGGCGAAACCGCTGAGAGGGTTCACTACTGATGAGCCAAGCCCTCTCATTCATTAAATCATATCATTGCAGTAAGGTCTGTAGAGATTTAAAAAAAGAAACGCATTGCCAGTAAATTTATTTGTGTAAAATTTTAACGATAGAGGGCAATAAAATTTAATCTTCTTATATACAAGATAGAGATAAAAAGGAAATAATTTACATAAGTTTTTTTTTTTTTAAAACAATTGACAAATGGAATAATTTTGCATAGTTAACAATAGGTAACAATTATAACACTTAACATAGGTTATTTACATATCACAACACAATCGAAGAAAACTGTCAGCAAAACTTTCATATTCGACCGAACTTGGCGCGCTTTTTTCGGTCTTGGTTCGTGCGGCAGCTTCCATTGAGATGATTGAGCTTTGGTTTCCACGTCATAACCATAATACCACGCTTCGTCACCAGTTATGACCCTCTGGAGCAAATTTGGGTCGTCGCGGACAGAGTCCAACATCTCATTAGCAATGTTCATGCGATGCTGTTTTTGGTCGCAATTGAGCAATTTTGGTACGAATTCCGCGGCGACCCGTCTCATGCCCAAATCATTGATAAAAATCGAATGGCACGAGCCAATCGATATGTTTAGGTCCTCAGCAACTTCTCTAACGGTGATTCGACGATTGGCCAATATCATTTTCTCCACTTCATTAATTTTTTCGTCTGTTGTTGAACTGCTCGGGCGTCCGGCACGCTCTTCGTCGTTCACATCTTCTCGGCCTTCTGAGAACATTTTGTACCACCCATAAACGTTGCTTCGGTCCAAGGTAGCTTCTCCGTATGCCACAGTCAACATTCGGAATGCATCCGCGCACTTAATTTCGTTTTTCACACAAAATTTGATACAGGTTCTTTGATCCATTTTTTTTAATAGGTAAAAATCGTAGACGATCCAAAACACCTGCAAGCAAAGCAGCTGTCAACAATTAAGTGAACATTCAAAATGGCCGAGCTTGTCGGCATAAGTGAGAGACATGAGTACCAACATAAAGCCACAAAAAGATCGAAATTCGAATATACGTAACACGCGAAAATTCAAAAGTCGCGATACTTTTTGAACACACCTCGTAGATATTGTTTGGTGTTCATATTTTTCATAATTAAGAATGAGATTTGTATAAATTGTTTATTAAACTTTACACTGATCATTTTACATCACCATGTTGTTTACATTCTACATCTTATTCTTGTTGTTTATAATGATGATATATATTTATTCACAGATTAATAGGATATGTATATTTAGTCCCAAAAAGATATTAGATATATAACTCGTAAATTCTTATCCAATAACATAGCAGAAAAAATGGAAAGCAAGGACTAAAGTTCAATAAGAAGCCTTTATGCTCTACACTCTTCCTAAGTATATTTAACAATGTGTGATTTTTGGCATGTAGATGTAGGCAACAACTTTCTACCTTTTTGTTCTCTACTGCTTAAAATGCGCTGTGCCTAGCTCTATAGATACACTCAATCACTTTATCATCACATTATATGTGAATTTACATACATGCTTGAATCAAACAACCATACTTGCAAATACACATAAATTATTAAATCTAAAATGTCTCACTCACACAAACACTACTCAAAATCCTATCATACAATCATTTTGAATATATGTCAGTCTATGGCATTGATTACAAACTCAATTTAAAAAAAAAAACATAATTTATTATTTCAGACAGATGCATTATAGATAAAAATGTATGATTATATCAATTAATTGTTTACATTCTATGTATTTGAAGAATTGTAGAGTAAGATTGGAGCATTATTTTTCTCATGCACATTCCATTTATTTTCAAATATAAAAAAGAATTGTAATGACCATAGTACAATAATACATCCTAGGAGTAGTGGCCACCCAGACCTCGAAGGTCCACAAGCCTGCATGCGAAGCATGCACTTATGCTGCTAATATGGCCACCATACCAAAAGGAATGATGCATTCTCCATGCACCGAGCGGCCATTGTTTGGCCCCTCGCGCACGCCATTATGGTCTGGCTCCATGGGGGTGACCAGTCAACCCACAGGCGTCTTCGAGAGTTTGCTGACCGAGCCCTCCCGTTTGGACTTGGCTTAACCCGTCCTACGCTCCAATAGGACCCCCCCCCCTTTGGCCCTCAGACCCTTTGTTCACAGTACTCCCTGAATCTGCCGCGATTCAAGGACCTCTGAGGTTCTGAGGTTTACAAAGGGAACCAACGCGAAGGCGGGAGGGTGGTACTACTGTGTGCACCCCTTGGTTTTTCATGGCGCGCACGGCAAGGACGCTCCAAATGGCGCACACACAGAGCGAAGACCCAAGAGTTTCAAGAGACGTGCGCCTCGCGCCAGCCAACCAAGGGCAGATGGCCAGCTTACAGCTTCACTGGCGATCAGCCAGTGGCACCTTGACGCAAGGACGAACACGCAGAGTCGCCTCTCCACTCCCCTATCCTCAAGGGTGAGTGAGCGGTGGGCGTCTTTGCCCTTTTCCCAGCCTTCTGGCTGGTGCCAAGACAGGGCTTCTTTCCCCTTAGTACAATAATACATCCCTGGAGAAGTAATGGGTACCCAGACCTCGAAGGTCCACAAGCTGAGTACAATAATACATTAAGATTTTTCCAAAACTCCTTCTAATTTAATGATGTCCCACCCTTACCCTCAAAGCTGCATGGACAACGCTCTATGGCTGGTCGCCATGGCCTTCATAGGAGCACCTGGCGTCCAGTCAGCCTGTGTGCATTTTCGGTGGCTCCAGCGACCTGTCTCTGGCTCAGCAGTTGTGAACATTTCTAGCGTTTTGTCTTAGTATTATTGCGGTTCATACTGAATGAGATGTTGCATAGTATCAATAGTTGACACATTGTTTATATGATAGCTATTGTGACAGTTGGGATGTCTGATTTGGTTAGTGTAGATAGTATTTCAACATATTTGTCTGCCATATATGCCAATTTCTTGAAATCAGACCTTAGTCTCCAAGTTCCAATTATAAACAACCCTTTTTATGCTTTGGCTTCTCTTTCATAATAAGTAATGTGTTTAATAATCCTTTACAGGGTGACAAGAGATCTGAGTAACTAAATTTATGTTTAAAATTGGTTACAGTATTGCTACCACCAAAAAAAAAAAATTCTGAATGATAAAACCAACGCAGCATGTTGCCTTTAAAATAAGAAATATTACCATTAATTTCATTATTTAGATTCGATTTTGACATTGGGTAATTCTGATATATAATGCAAATGTACCTTTATAATTCTTTTTTAAAATTTCACAGAATTCTGTCAGTTCCATATCGTAAATGTTAGGTACAAAAATTTATGCTGTAGGTGCGCACTATACCAATATTATTAAAATAAAAAGTATTTGTTTCTTACACTAGGCAAGTAGTTTAGATTAGAAAAATAAAGAAAAAAAAATCTAAAATTAGCATGATAAGAAATAAACATCGAGAAATAAACATAATATAAATAATTCTTTAAAATAATTATTTACATGTATTTCTATAAAACATAATAGTTTATATCTTTTTTTTTTTTTTTTAATAAACCCAACATCAAAAATATTTTTCCATAATTTATAATTTGACCAAGTTAAAGCGGCGAATTTTAAACTTTCCTTTTTTTGGCGTTCTTTGGTGACGTTAAAAGATAGAGAGTATATATATATATAAAAGGTAAACAACATATTTATAAACAAAAATTTCCTGGTAAATATAACGGATCATTTGCTCTATATTCAATATAAATGTTGCCATTTAATTTTGTATATGTTTATAGTTTACTCTTGAATTTATAAACACCAAAAGCCACTCAATTGGAGTTTTTCCTTATTTACATAACATTATCTCAAAGAGAAAAAATGATAAACTCTTTAAACTATGTTTCCCAACCTCGAGCAGTTTAATATTTTAATTAATAAATCGCATACATACCTGTGTCAAGTTTAATAGGAAAAAAATAATTTCCCAATACAATTAAATTTTTCATAAATGACAATTTATATAGAAAAGAATTTGAGATAAGGTATTATTTGAATTTTGATAATTTTAAATTTTGTTTATTTATAAAATTTACAGGTATAAACAAAGCCATTATCCATTTAGCTTTTTTATAAGGGACAGTTTAAGTTACCTTTTGATATTGTCATCATATCAAATTACATGGGAATGACATAAAAATACATATAAAACTTACAATGTGAATTCATACAAAGAGTCCAAATGTTTTAAAAACCTTTATGCCATAATTGGCAGAAAGAAACATTGGATGTCCCAGCATGGTGATACCAGTCTCTAGGCCTATTTAGGGAATTGGAGAATGGTAAACTTTGCCATTGAACTTGAAGGGAAGCATCAAACTCTGAGAAGAATCAAAATACAGGTTTCTGGAGATGGGTTTGTTTACATTTTATTGTTGCAATCTCAAACTTTCAGGCATCACTCCCCTTCTACAGGAGTACAGAACGAACAACATTATTGTTTACACAAGGTCATAAGACCAAATAAATAGATAGTGTATATACACACTGTATTTATAACTCATAATATTTATTTGGTCTTATTACCTTGTGTTTATAATCTATAATCCAAATTGTACCTTATCATTAGATTTGGTCTTATTACCTTGTGTTTATAATCTATAATCCAAATTGTGCCTTATCATTAGATTTGGTCTTATTACCTTGTGTTTATAATCTATAATCCAAATTGTGCCTCATCAGTATTTAAAATTATTTATGACACAAATGTTTCTCTTTGATTGAAAACAATTTCCTACTGTGGTACAATTTGAAATATAGAACTACAAGACCAAATAGTGTGTGACACTTCTGTAGTCTTTACTTGATGATGGTAACAATGCTGTTACTGAAATGTCACATACCATTTATTTATTTGGTCGTAATACCTTGTGATTCTGATGTAGAACGAGAAAAAGTAATGTATACAAGACCAAACACCCAGGTTAATAAATAGTGTGTGACATTGTGGTAACAGCATTGTTACATTATGTTAATGTCATGTTACAATGTCACACACTATTTATTAATCTGGGTGTTTGGTCAAATTACATACTTGTGTTTGTACTAATCCAAGTGTTTGTACATACGTATTGTGATCCACTATGTATATATATATATGGGTAGGTAGATTCTCCCTATACACCTGGTACAAGCCATGATAATCATGGCGGGTAGTCTGCTGTATTTCTAAATGAGCCCCAGCCACCATGTAGGGGAGAAAACCTTGTTCCATCTTCCTCAGGGAGAAAGTTTCACCAACTCACACGGCATGGAGGAGGCTGATGTTGTGACACCCCATGTCTGCACTTGTAGAAAGCAGTTTGCCAAACTGGTTACTTGCACTCCCTCTTCTTTCTTGTCTCCAATCATTAGGGTATCAAACTTGTAGAGCTTGACAACCATCATGACTGGGTGAAGTAGTCTGCCTTTGTCATTAAGACTGGGAGCACTACTCAGTGGCAGGCCGACTTAGCTCCAAAAGAAATGGCCGCTTCTGACATGAGGAACAGACACCATGTACAGCCGCTCCTAACATGGAGTACAAACGCTGCTCATCCTGTATCCCTGGAGCCCTTACAGGGTACTATCAGCCGGGCCAGCTGAGCCCAGGTTTTTTAGCGAGCTTGTTACTGCTCACCCTCCTCCTTTTTCATCCGGGCTTGTGACCGGCAAAGGCGTAGTTAAGCTTGCACTCCCTGATGGGTGCAAGCTTTCCACACATGTAGACATGTCCTGCACTTATAATAATAAGCAGTCGCCTACTACCAGCCACCATGATTATCATGGCCTTCTTTCTTATCACCACCAAATCATATTTTGAGTATCAAGTCTGTGAAACTTGAGATTTTTGATGGTGTTTTTAATGACCACATGAATGGGTGAAATGACTTTGTCATTAAGACTGGGAGATGGCCTGATAATAATAATTGGAGCAAAGCTGTTTTTATACTGGGGTGGTTAAATTGAGAAAGAGCCATCTCCTGATCTTGTAACTGAAAGTTGCTGATGGCTGCTGTCAGAAAAAATATCAACTAATCTCAATCATCCTAGAATTGGACAAATACCTAGGCCAGATTTTCTTAATTAATCAAGAAAGGATATTTGGCCAATTCTGGAATAATTAAAAAATCAATGATTAGTTGATGCCATCAGCAACTTTTAGTTACACAATCAAGAGTTGTTTTTAGAAAAAAAAGGTGTCCAATGTGGGTGTGATGTAGTGAAATAGGACCACGCTAACCTCCAGTGTTCAGCTGATGACTGAGGATCCCTATATTTACTGTGATCTACTACAGCAGGGGACAGCATTCCCTGTAAACACACCTTGATGTCTACATTCCAACAAGGTGTCACTCAGTGAACAGGATGTAGAGAGATGTTAGCTCCTCTTTAATGGAACCTAGTGGTGTCTAGGTAAGCTGTTGTTGTAACAGAACTTCCCAAGTTTGGTGATCAACTGGAGTCCTAAGTGATGTTGACTGAATGTACCTTGTTGTTGACCAACATGGTGACATTTTCTCTTCTGGTGGGACCACTTCCCTGTCAGGGAAATTATAACCTCATGTCAATTAATTTTGCTTTTTTTCCATTAAATAAACTGGTATTTCACCATACACACAGCCATTCATTATAATAATAGAATTAGGAAGATGGTAATTTCCCTATTAGTTGATAGAAGAAAAAGATCACAAGAGTTTCTTCCATCAATCTCTCTTCATTCATGTCTGTATATATGTGCCCAGGGATGGAGAACATTGGCTCCACCAAGGCTGAGGCCAAGAAGGTCCGGCCGCGCAAGGCGCTGGACACCTCCTACCTGAACGCCTCCCAGAGCATTGCCTCCTTCCTTTCGAGCTCCCCCAGCCTGTGCCGCTCCACCACCCCGCGCAAGAAGAAAGCCGAGGCAGCAGGTTGGTCATCTGAGGTGGAACTCTTTCTCAGCAGAACACACTCTGGTGGTCCTTCACTCTCCCAGGCCTGTGGACCCTTCCAACTTGTTGCTTCAAACTGAGCGCCATCTCAGCAAACTCTGGTCAGTGACAAAGCCACCTGGAGCTCAGCTTTGATTCCATAGAAACCACAAAGTCTTCCATCAATGAGGTGGAGTGGCTTGAGCCAAAATAAATAATTTTCTGGGAGGAGATGTATTTATTTATAGATATAATCAGAAAAGTCACCTCTCCCCTCAAAATGCTGCAAAAATGATGTACCACCATGTTCCGGGTGTTCTCAGGTTGCCAAAGCTGGCGTTGTCACAGACCTGAGTCCGCTAGTCTGCAGTCAATAGTTGACGCTAGTTTTTGACAGGTCTCCTGTCATACCCTCCTGGAAAAAATATCAATTATTGTTTTTTACTTTATTTTTTTTTAATCATAAAATTTTCATAATTAAGAGACCCTACGCCATAGTTGAAAAAGAATGCCTGTAGGTGTCTGCACAAATCATGACAAGGTACAATTTTGGATTATAGATGTTACAAGGTAATAAGGGCCAAATTTAATAAATTGTGTGATGTTTCGGTAGCAACATTGCTACCAAAATGTCACACACTACTTATTAATTTGGATTTGGTGTTATTACCTTGTGATTCAGGTGAAGCAATCGTTGCCAATTTGTGACATTTTTCTGAGAATTTTGTTGGCCAACAGAGAACTGACAGACCATGGTGGCCTATCTGGTAGTTTGACACAAGGTGTGAATTGAACTGTAGATCACACTGTCAAGCAAACCTTGTTGTCATCAGATCTTCTTAAACACAAGGTAATAAGACCAAATCCAAATAAATAAATAGTGTGTGACGTTTCAGTAACAACGCTGTTGTCATCAGATCTTCTTGTCAACAACCTTGTTGTCATCAGATCTTCTTCTTTCTTATCTCCACTCAATCATATCAGGGTATCAAGCTTGTAAAGCTTGTTGATGGTGTCTGCCGGGGAAGAGTAGAGCTCATCAATGGATGAGTCAATACAGTCAATAATGTGGTTTGGGGTTGCAGGTTGACACTTAGTACATAGTGGGAAAACCTTGCAACCATTCTGTCATTGTCCGTAGATGACCAGACTTAAGTCTGGAAAACAAAGACTGTTATTGTGTCATCAGATGAAAGTACTGAATGCTGCTGTTATCCAAACATCGTATAAATATGACTTGATTTTGATTTGGTCTTATTGCCTTGTGTAATGGTCAATTTTATTAGTTTTCACCCACAATCCTGAAACTTGTCTCCTATTGATTAAAAATTCATTTTTAAGGTAAAATTTTAAAATGGCTTAGCGCTGTTAGTAGAACAGGTTTACATGTATACAAATGTATGACAGCTCTGTAAAATTGTTGAATTGAAGGTAAAATCACCCAAGTTGATTGCTCTCAGTACAGTGGTCAGCTCTGCGATGTGTGCAGGTGAGAAGGTGTCACCCAGGAAGAAGACCTCCCCCCCAGTAGGGGACCGTTTCATCCCATCGCGGAGGGGCACAGATCTGGAGGCCCGGGACCTCCTGGTGGGTGGGCTTTTCTATCAACTTTGTACTTCAGCCTTTTTTCTAGCTCTGTATTTTTGTAATTATCCCTAGTACAAGCCATGATAATCATGATGGATAGAAGTTGGCGACTTCTTTTACTGTAAGTGCACCACATGTCTATACACATGAAGTGCAGTTAGACCTTTACACTTAGCAGTGTGTCAGAGCCCCGTTTGATAACTTCACTCGCTGGTGGGGTTGAACTTTTGCAAGAATCGGGGGCCATTGGAGCATTTTGACATGGAAAAAAGTGCCCAATGAGGGATTTGATCCCAGGTCGTCTAGCTCTGTGACAACATGAATATATTTCTGACAAGTTTAACAAAGTGTTGGGTGGGAGCAGATGAGCAAGGGCTTCCAGGAGTATGAGAACCTGAGCCCCAAGAGCCAGGAGGTGTACAAGGCCAAGACAGAAGCCCTCTACGGCCCGGACATCATGAACAAGAAGGTTATCACCTACCAGAACAAGGCTCCACAGCCCCCTGAAGGTAGGCATACGTTGCTGCCCCGTAGGTTCAGAGTGGAGGTTTCTGTGGTCAGCAGTGTGACAACTGTGTGCTGACAGAGTACGACCAGAAGCTCAAGGTGCTCTACTCCTCCGTCCAGTCCTCCTCCAAGAAGAAGAAGCGAGTGATTCCCTCGTGTCCGGACAGGATCCTGGACGCCCCAGAAATCCTGAATGACTACTGTAAGTGGTGTGGTGTAATATTGTAGCGTAGAAATCAGGTCTTGGTATATCTGGAGATGTATTTATTGATGACGTCACCAGTCGACAATTATTAACTCAACTATCTACAGCTAGAGATTATCAAGCAAGCAAGCTAGGTAACTAAATGATGATTTAACAAATGTAAAATAATAAATTATTTCTTCGCCACAATATGAAGGAAGCTGCCAGTGGTGTTGTGCAGACATCAATGTGATAGACTGGAGCCCCACCAACCAGATCGCAGTGTGCCTGTCCGGGCAGCTGTACGTGTGGGACGCTGTGAGCAGCAAGATCACCCAGCTGAGCAGCTTGGAGGAGGGCGACCACTACGGGGCCGTGGCCTGGGCCGGACAGGGCAAGCACCTGGCTGTGGGCACCTCGGAGGGCACTGTGGAGATCTGGGACGTCAGTAGGGGCCGCCGACTGCGCTCCATGGCCTGTGAGGGAGGCCGGGTGGGGGCCCTGGCCTGGAACTCCCACATGGTGAGCTCGGGGCAGGCCAACGGCAGCCTGACCCACCACGATGTCCGGGTGGCCAACCACGTGGTGAGCTCCCTGCCGACCGCCCACTCCGCCACGGTGTGCGGCCTGCACTGGTCCCCAGACAACCGCATGCTGGCCAGCGGGGGCAACGACAACACCGTCCAGGTGTGGTCTCTCTCCAGCCCCACCTCCCTCCACTGCTTCAGGGACCACCAGGCCGCAGTGAAGGCTGTCCGCTGGTGCCCCTGGCAACACAACATCCTGGCCACTGGAGGCGGTACCGGGGACAGGTGCATCCGGCTCTGGAACATCACCCGGGGCTACTGCTTCAAGACCATCGACACAGGCTCCCAGGTGGGTGGTGGCCATCCTTGGCTGGTGTGGGGCTCACACGACTGGTGCAGGTGAGCTCCGTCCTGTGGAACAAGGAGCACAGAGAGCTGGTGTCCGGCCATGGCTTCACCAAGCACGAGCTCAACATCTGGAAATACCCTGACCTCACCAAGGTGGCAGAGCTGCAAGGTGACTAACATAAGTGACATAGGTTTCTTATCCCCTTGTGTAAAGATTCCATGGGTTCATGCTCCTCGAGCAGTGACATAGGTACCTAGGGATTGTACAACAGAGGGTTGGTTGTTGGAGACCAGCAGTTTGTGCCTCAACATTGACACTTCCATCAGCACTCAATGGTGTTATCTACCTGGAAATGACCATAGTTTTGTAGGTTTTTTCCAACATCCAGTTTTGAGATAAGCTGTGTGAGGACAGAAATGGCCAACTACCTGCACATCTGGCAGCAATGTTCAATGGCCTTTTTTTATTATCCCAAGTATACTTGTTATACAGGGTGTATACATGGTGGGTAGTAGTTGGCAAGTGCTTTTACTGTAAGTTTTCACAACATGTCTGTACATGTAGAAAACAGTTCAACTACAGGTGTGCCAGAGCCCTGTTTCAATACTTACCTCACTGGTGGGGTTAGACTTTTGCAAGAATCAGGGCCATTGGAAAAAAGTACACTATGTGGGATTTGATCCCGGGTTGTAGCGGTTGAAAACTGTTTAGACCATCCTTCTACAAAGCCTCTTGGTTCTTATTTGTTTACCATTTCAGGTAACTGGGGCCGCTTGTAACCTATGTAGACATTAGACACGTATTACTTGGGGTAATACAGAATTATGTTGCATCTACGGTGTCTGTGGGACAGGACACGAGGGCCGTGTGCTGAACCTGGCCATGAGCCCTGATGGAGCCTACGTCATGTCTGCTGGGGCGGATGAGACGCTGCGCATCTGGCACTGCTTCGCTGTCGATGAAGAGAGGAAGAAGAAGGAGGCGCTGGAGACGGAGCGAGTCTCCAACTCCTTGGCCGGCTTGTCCATCGGGAGGTCCGTGATCCGATAGCCGCCACAATAAATACTCATCTTTGTAACATATCTTGTAATGTCTTTTAAATAAATATTTTAATTAACACAACTGTCTCTTTGATCTAACACCACTCTGACAACACTTGATTCCTTTGTAGAGAGGTGAGTTCACTCTAATGTGTGAGTTACCTCAAGATGGCAGTTTGACAGGACTTACAGCCTTGTCCCTCTTGATGCCATAGCCATTGAATGTCATTTCCTACTGTTGGTGTCTGACTTTTGATGACTCCATGGACAAATATTTGACATCTGTTAGTGACCATCACTCTCATTTATAATATTCATACTCTCATTTGGTGACCTTCTGGTAGCTTCCTTGACCCCTTCTAGCCAGCTCATTGCAGGTCTTCTTTCAGTTTTCCCAACATCTTTTCCAAACCATTTACTCCCATTTTGTGTCAGAAGTAAGTCTGTCAGTTTACATATTTGGGAACTCCGCCTTTGCCGGTCCCAAGCCCGGATGAAAAAGGAGGAGGGGGAGCAGTAACAAGCTCGCTAAAAAACCTGGGCTCAGCTGGCCCGGCTGATAGTACCCTGTAAGGGCTCCAGGGATACAGGATGAGCAGTGTTTGTACTCCATGTTAGGAGCGGCTGCACATGGTGTCTGTTCCTCATGTCAGAGGCGGCCATTTCTTTTGGAGCTAAGTCGGCCTGCCACTGAGTAGTGCTCCCAGTCTTAATGACAAAGGCAGACTACTTCACCCAGTCATGATCTCAAGCTTGATATGATTGTGTGGAGATAAGAAAGAAGAGAGAGACATATTTGGGATTCTAGGGATCTACCAAAGGATTAATTTCATTTTAGATTGAAAATTAGCGATGTTCAAGACCAAACAATACTGTTACCAAAATGTTATACACTATTTATTCAGTCGTGTTACCTTATGTTTCTAATCTACAGGGTGTACCAGGTAAATTGGGAATTTCAACAATGGTATTTTAACTGAAATTTTTTGCAAGTAAAAATTAAAATATCCGAATGAAATTTGACACAGTAGTAGATAAAAAGATATAGTTTTTATTTATTCAATGTAGTTTCCATTATTAGCTACAACAGTCTCGAGGCGAGTGCGGAATGAAGCACAGGCCTTGGCGACGATGACCTTGTCCATTTGGGTCATCACCATGTGAACTGCTTTCTTGACAGACTGGATGGTGGTATGAGGAGCTTTGTTGACATCTCTCTCAACAACACCCCATACATAGTAGTCGAGGGGATTGCAATCTGGAGAATTAGGGGGCCAAATATCAGGACCCCAGTGACTAGGGACGTTAAGTGTCAGCCACGATTGTGTCTTTTTTGCCTTATGGGCTGGAGCTGAGTCCTGTTGGAAGACATACTTCCTTCCTGCGGCCACCATGTCCATCCAAGGCTTCACAACGGTCTCCAGAACATTGATGTAGGTGTCAGCGTTCATCCTAAGGCCCTTCTCAAAGAAATGGGGAGGCATGACATCACCTTCACTGCTGATAACGCCAAGGACCATTACGGAGGCAGGAAATTTCGTGTGCATCACGACAGGTATCTCTGAGGGGTCTTTACAGATCCAGCGATCATTCCTGGGATTTACCTTTTGGTCCACGTCAAAGTTCTTTTCGTCAGAGAAGAACCTTAGCATGCCAAAAGAGTCGTGTTTTAGGTTGTTGAGGAGGGCAGCAGCCTTTCCTTTTCTGTTATTCTTCATATTCTCAGTCAGCAACTGACCTTTCCGAAGGGCATAAGACTTGAGACCAAGGTCCTCATGGATAGTTCTGACAATTGTCATAGAGCCAACGTCCATTTCCTTGGCTATGGCCCTCATGCTCTTCCCAGGGTTTCCATCAATCTTCTCCTTGACATTTTTGACAAATTCTTCGCCTCTTACCCTGTCCGATCGACGCGAGTGCTTTTTCCTTGTAGCTATCCCCTCTTTGTTACTGTCGGCCTCATCAAACTGCTTCTTGACACGATAAATAGTGGTTTTGGGCAACTTAAGAAAATCCACTATCTCTTTGGGGCTCCTTCCGGCGCGCAGAGCAACGATGATGGCAGCTCGATTTTCAAATTCTCGGTTACTCTTCATCACTACACTGCGCACACATGTACTGTTGCATTTTACATGAATATGGCTACGTAATGAAAAAAAAAACAAGTTTTTAATCTCAAGTAGTTTTTGTTTTATGGACTGTCAAAGTTAGTCCCAATTTACCTGGTACACCCTGTATAATCCAAATAGTATCATTTAATCCAAATAGTATCTGTTGTTTCTTATCCCCTTGTGCAAAGATTACACAAATTCCATGAGTGATCTTATGGAATGGGGTGTAGCTTTCATTGATCATAATACCATGGCACACTTTGCCTCCAAATAGTATCTTGTGAAGGCAGCTGTATTTGGGCAAATAACAACAACACAGTAATGGCAATGTTGTCAGCTTGCTACAAGTTACCACATGGGATGAGTTTCCATTTTAAACCATTCTAACATTTATATGCTATAGAATCAACATAACTCCATTCTTTATATTCTGTCTAGAGGAAGGTTCTAGCCTTATTTCAGCCAATTGAAAGAAAAAATCAAAAGTTGAATAAAGCCATCACAAGAGTTACAAATACAAAGATGTCATTGCTTTTCAGGGAATCCAGAAAACATGGTGTAGAGGCTGTCTACAAGCCGTGACCAGGAAATAACCTCTCCCATCAAGATAGACACAAGAATATATACAGCAGCATCTATCAACTGTGGTAGATTGTCTACCTGTAGAGATTGGTCCTCATCAGTCCATTTGATTTCAGGAGATCTACAAGGTTTTATGGAATTTTTGGTGGTGTGGCCAATTCTTGGAGAAAATATCTTCTTCTTTCTTACACTGGGTGAAGTAGAATGCGTCTGCCTTTGTCATTAAGACTGGGAGCACTACTCAGTGGCAGGCCGACTTAGCTCCAAAAGAAATGGCCGCCTCTGACATGAGGAACAGACGCCATGTGCAGCCAGCCGCTCCTAACATGGAGTACAGGAGAAAATAAAGATTCTTCCATCAAAACTTCCACCAATAAGCTGGGAAGGTTAATCAACAATCTGTGATGTCACAAACTATGGCATATAGACAGTTTACATAGTTGCATATCCCATGTGGAGGATGAGACAACCTGGCATCTCACCAACTGCAATAAGGATAATACTTTGATTTCCAGACTTAAGTCTGGTCATCTGCGGACAATGACTTTCCAGAATGGTTGCAAGGTTTTCCCACTATGTACTAAGTGTCAACCTGCAACCCCAAGACATATTATTGACTGTATTAACTCATCCATTGATGAGCTCTACTCCCCGACAGACACCATCAACAAGCTTTACAAGCTTGATGCCTTAATATGATTGAGTGGAGATAAGAAAGAAGAAGGATAATACTCCACCTCTGCCGGTCCCAAGCCCGGATGGAGGAGCAGTAAATTACTTTTCCTCCAATTTACCCAGACTAATCTATTAAGCTTGATTGTCTTTATATAATATTCCCTGTATATAAATATCATATATTACCATTAAGGTACTATTACTTTCTTCCTGCATGTATCCTACATTTCTGCTTGGATAATCTGGATAAGACTAAAAGGTCTTAATAAAGCTTTTTGTTGTTGTTGGAGCAGTAACAAGTTTGCTAAAAATCCTGGGCTCAGCTGGTAGTACCTTGTAAGAGCTCAAAGATAAGTCTGTACTCCATGTTAGGAGCAGTTGTACATGGTGTCTGTTCCTCATGTCAGCCATATTCATATTGGAGCTAAGTCAGTGGCCTGAGTAGTGCTCACAGTCTTAATGACAAAAGCATTCTACTTCATCCAGTCAGGATGGCTGTTACATTTCCATTGATGAGCTCTACTCAACATCCCCAGCAGACACAATCAACAAACTCTACAGGCTTGATTGTGGGTCGGTGGAAGGATGGTCTAAACCGTTGGTTTTTGACCGCTACGACCCGGGTTCGATTCCCGCTTTGGGCACTTTTTCATGTTTAAAAAAAAATGCTCCAATAGCCCCCGATTCTTGCAAAAGTCCAAATCCACCAGCGAGTGTAAGTAACCAAAACGGGACTCTGGCACATTTTGTAAGTGTAAAGTCAAACTGCTTTCACATGTGTAGACGTGCACTTACAGTGAAAGCAGTCGCCAACTTCTACCCACCATGATTATCATGGCCTGTACCATGTGTTGTTGTTGTTTCTTATCCCCTTGTGTAAAGATTACACGAATTCCATGAAGTACCACGTGTACTAGGGATAAGCAAAAAAAAAAAAACAGGCTTGACACAGCTTTGCGCAGAGGCAATATTGTAGCCAGTGAGGAACTTCCGAGGCACGATTATTGCTAGTTGAAAACTTGACCCAATACAGGCTTGATACCCAGATAGAATTGTTGAGTGGAGATAAGAAATATCTGGGTGAAAATATTGAGTGTTTGCTCCCCCACAATTTATGTCCATTAATAAGGGAAGCAATTCTTGAAATATTTTCTTTTTTTTTTCACCCAGACCCAGCTGGGACATGTCCATCATTATACTTAGGAGATTCACACACACAATGGATCATACCAATTAACTCAAAGTACATTTCTCTTGGAATAACTTATTCAAAATACCAAAGGATCACAACTTTCAGTTGAATTACAGAGCGTTGAGTTCAATGGAAACCACCATTTTGCAGGTTAGCTCTATAATTGATGATTTACTTAAAGTTTTTAAAAGTTATTCCAACAAAAAGGGTGACAGCGGGTTATCATTGGAATAAAGTTTTTAAAAGTTGAAACCAATAATTTTAAACTCAATATTGAATTTAAGTTGTTGGATTGGAGAGGTTACAGGAGGTGTTGGCAGCCAGCGCCATGATAATCATGGTGGGTAGTTAGCGACTGCTTTTTTACTGTAAGCGCACCACATGTCTACACATGTGAAAAACAGTTCGACTTTGCACTTACAAATATGCCAGAGCCCCGTTTGATTAATTGCACTTGCTGGTGGGGTTGGACTTTTGCAAGAATCAGGGGACATTGGAGCATTTTTTTTTTTTTTAAACAGAAAAAAAAGTGTCCAATGCGGGAATCGAACCCGGGTCGTAGTGGTCGAAAACCAAATGGTTTAACCAGCCTTCCACCGACCCCCATTGATGATTTACTTAACCTTTTAAAAGTTGAAACCAATTATTTTTAACTCAATAATGAATTTAAGTGGTTGGATTGGAGAGGTTACAGGAGGTGTTGGCAGCCAGCGCCATCTCTGGATGAGTTTTGTCATTATTCTGAGACCTATGCAGGAGATGTTCCAGTCAACACAGGTTTTCACTTCCACAGCTTCCTGAATCAATGAGAGTACAGTGTGTCCACACACCACAGTTGTAGAAAAATGCTCCAATGGCCCCTGATTCTTGCAAAAGTCCAACCCCCCAGCGAGTGCAAGTAACCAAACAGGGCTCTGGCACATTTGTAAGTGCAAAGTCAAACTGCTTTTTACATGTGTAGACATGTGGTGCACTACTTCTACTCACCATGATTATCATGGCCTGTACCATGTGTACTAGGAATAAGCAAAAAAAAAAAAATATATATATATATGTATATGAAAAAATAGTACAAATGTGATATTGTACTGGGATAATGTGCATAAATTAAGAAAAAGGCATCTCCTTATCGTGCAACTGAAAGTTGCTGATGGCTGGCGCCATCTATCGGAATAATATATACATATATAATTGTAGAAAGACATTTATTGAAGAAGAACTACCAGAACATAAAGAAGACTATGTACAACACCAGCCAGCCAGGGTCTAGGTCTGGCTGATGATCTTGGAGAGTTTCTCCTGGATGAGCAGCAGCTGCTGCTTGGTGTCGTCACTGATCCTGTTGGTGGAGTCCAGGTTCAGCTGTGCACACCACTCCCACTGCAGAGTTATCCCCATGAGTGGAGGCAGATTTTAACTCTTATTTTTTAAAATAATGATTTAAAGACACTGTATCATCATCTTGTAGTTCAGCAGCCATTGTAAAATGTCATTTCATCCTGTTCTGTCTAATCCCAGCCACCAGATTGAGGGTTTACTAGTGATGAGCTGTGCCATGGTGTGTTTCACCTCTGCAGTTGAAGTAGTTTATGTTGTTTGGAGATAGATGTGCACTGAGCACAGATTTCACATGTACTGTAAGTAAACCTCCCTGTCACAAAATGCTATCAGGTTTGGTTACCTAGCATTCACTGGACCCGAGACTTACCACAATCTTGTCCCCCAAAACAATCTTGCAGGAGTTGTCAGATCCCATGGCGGCTGGGGTGGGGGCGAAAGGCCTGGAGTTCACACAGGTCAGGACCACACAGGTCTACGCAACCAACTCACCTTTTGGGGGGCTGCTGGGTCTTCTTCACGGTGGACTTGGGGGCCGGGATTGACTTGAGCGGGGTCTGGACCTGGTTGCGGGTCAGCATGAGGGCGGTCCCCTGGGTGAGCCGCTGGTTGGAGAGGGTGGATACCACGGGCTTCCTCCGCTTGGCGGTTTTCTGGAGACCCACTGTGAGACGGACGGACGCTCACAGTTGCATAACTCTGCCTACCTTTGTCCTCCCCGGGGCCACATTCTCCCTGGACACAACTCCACATAAGTCACTGGCCCTGTGAATTACCAGATTACAAACTTCAATAGCAGTAGGTCTCTAAGTTTTTATAGGTTTCTCTATGAAAGTTAATTGGAGGAACTTTCAAGCAAACAGCTCCTCTACTTGTGCAACAACATCAAGTACAAGATGTATTGGAACAACTGAACTATCAGAAGTCTTCGACTATTCCAAGATTCAGGTTGTGCTTAATCCTCTGAGTTTGGAGGGTGTGAAATACACTCAAGGACAGAACAGTTGTTTCAAAGCTAGCTTGAGAGATGATGACATCCCTGATGTCCACCAAGGAAGGAGGAGTCTACTCACTTGATGTGTGTCTACCACTAGCCCAGTAGTGTACTACAACAGTGACGACACAGACCCATAAGGAGGAGTCCACTCACTTGATGTCGACAGTCTCCGAGGTGACTCCATTGACCAGACAGTTGTCGAGAGACATCAGGACCTCATCGTCGAAGCGGTAGCCCGAACCTGCAGCAGTCACATCCCGGTTGTCTGACCCGGTGTTCAATACTGGACTTTGACAGTGTTGTATAAAACCTGGATTTGTGACATTTTTTGCTGAATATTTACATGAATTGCAATAAAGCACAAAAAGGTTTCAATATTAGGAACAAATTGGTAAAGCAATCCCTCGAAACAAATTGTCACAGATCCAGGTGTGTGCTCCACAATTATAATCAATGTTTCAACTCAACAGGTTTAGAAGGCCAAATAAAGTCAAATGTCTAATTTAAAAAATATATAAAATAGTTGATTGGACAACATTTCCCCAGCAATAAAAAACAATAATAAACAATAAGAGGAGCTTCTTGTGTAGATTTCTTTATTACCGCAAGCTTTCGAACAGAACGTTCTTCATCGGGCGTGGATAGCAAAACGTGCTAACATGCTATTAGAGGAGAAAAACTAATATATACACCAATAAATTTACATATTGAAGAGAAAATAGCGTAAAAAGAGAATAAAACATAAATATTTAAAATGAAATTTACATAATACAAGCGTGACGACTAAAAAATAAGCAATAAACTTGAAAGAGACTAAAAACTAAGGTAAAATTATTATTAAAACGGCGACATCCCTACACCAAAAGAACAAAGAATAAAACAGTATATGGAAGTTAAAATCTACCAGACCAAGGAGGGTCCCACCCAGTGCTGCCACAATCTTTAAGATATAAGAGGGGGGGGGGGGGGGGGGGGTGAAAGACAAGCTATTTATAAAGTATCTGGTAAATGTCTGGGAGGTCTATTTTGCGGTTACAACTATTGTTTTGTGTGGAAATAATAGATTCTAGGCAGAGTCGGTGATATTTGTTATGTATATGCCGGTATTTAACTTGAGGATGGTCGAGATCAAAACTATGGCCTGTTTGTGCTATATGCGTGAAAATTAAGGATTTGGGATCTTTATTGCGGATGTTACGTCTGTGCTCTGAAATACGGATGCCAGTGGTTCTTCCTGTTTCTCCAACATAAGAAGTTGGGCAATCCAGGCACTGTATGGAATAAACTGCGCCGGTAGAGTTTATGGGTAGGGTGGGTTTGTCAGATTTGGTGATGTGATGTCTAAGGATGGTGGCTAAGTTGGGGGGACTATTGTAGAGAACTTTTATGCCGTATGGGCGTAGGACTCTGGAAATGGATACTGCGGCAGGGGAGAACGGGAGCCAACAAGTGGCCCTGTGAATTGTAGTGGTTCTCTGGACACGTGGATCAAAAGTATGTTTTACTATGAAATCTATGGGATAACCAGCGGTTGTTAATAAGGAATGGATTCTAGATCTTTCTATTGTTTTAAAAATGGGTAAGGAACAATGGGTAACAATTCTTTTAGTTAAGGTCTTGACTGTATTAATTTTAAAGGAGATGGGACTATTGGAGGAGAAATGCGTATATTGGGGAGGGATATGCTTCTTATGAAAAACAGAGGTGTGAAAAGACTGAGGGGTGCGAATAATAAGGATGTCTAGGAAAGGTAAAACAGAACCTATTTCTGTTTCGTATGTAAACTTAATATGGGGGTTGAAATCGTGCAAGGTACTGTATGTGAGTTGAAGGCTGTCTGTTTTAATAATGCAAAAGATATCATCTACATATCTCCTCCAATAGTAAATATCGGAAGGGAGGGCTTGATTGATCCACGCGTCCAAAGAACCCATGACTATTTCAGAGATGATCGATGATAGGGGACTACCCATAGGGGTTCCTCTGGTCTGTTTATAAAACTGCTTGTTGAAGGTGAAAGTGCAAACAGAGAGGCAGAGAGAAGCCAGTTGCAGGATATGGGAAGCCGTTTGTGTGTCAATGTTATTGGCAACAAGGAACGATTGCAACTTGTCAGCAATGAGAGAGTGTGGCAGTGAGAGGTATAAGGACGTGACATCAAAAGACACCATACTGTGTAGGGGTGGTGGTTGTAAATTAAGGAGGTCTTCTATGAAACTGGGGGGGTGCGTAATGCTATATGTGTTAGGATGGTCTTTCATGAGAGGGGACAAAAAACTTACCAAAAACTTGGCTACAGAGTAGGCTGGAGAAAGATGATAAGCTATTATGGGCCTGAGTGGGACCCCCGGCTTGTGTATCTTAGGCAAGCCATAAATATAAGCTTCCCTATCCAGGCAAGATGTAAATAGGACAAATTGATCAGGTGTGATGATGCTGGATTTCTTCATTTCGCATAGCGCCTTTCTGAATGATTTGGTCAACGCAAGATTTTCCTGGGGTGAAATGGAAGAAAAGGTAGTGTTGTCCTGGAGAATGTCCGTCATCTTAGAAAGATAGTCTGAGCGGTCAAGTACGACAGTGTGGCTTCCTTTGTCCGCTTTAATGAAAATGAGAGACTTGTAACTTTGCAACTTCTTAATGATCTGGCGATGTCTATTGTTGGAAGGTGGTATCTGTGAAGGTCTGCTGAGAATTTGAACTGCGGCGTTTCGTACTTTAAGAGTTTCAAGATGATTAAGTGACCTTGTGACGCCTTCGATTCCGGCAATTATTCTAGGGATGTCCGGTTTAGCTGGGGGGATGCAATGCAAGTTCCAATTGATGCTATGCAAATAAAGGTTGGACATTTGTTGTCTGTAGGAGTCCATTTGTCACCAAGTGTTGAACTCCAGTGTGTGGAGGTACTACTGCCAGCAAACAACTCAACATTTCCACTTTCTCCAATTATAGAGCCAACCATGGTTAGCAGCAGCAGCCTACAGCCTGTTTTAACATGGCCTATTGACACTCAACCTACACAAGTGGAAAGTCTTTGATATCGTCAGCCTTCTATTTTTTTTTTTTGAAGGAGACAGAGGCAATTTTGTTCTCATTTGGTCATCTTGTGTGTCTTCAATAAAGATCACTGTATCAAATATCTTTCAAAGTTATTGTCTGAATCCTGATATACATGCTAAAAGGTACAACTTCCTTTAAGTCTTGTCCATGAGTGTATACCCTCCTCTTCATTAAAAAAAAGAAAGAAATAATCACCTTTTTATGGAACATCGCACAATGTACACCATACTACGAGGACACATATGTGGCCGGCTTTTTTGATAATTCAGAAAGGGCAATATCTGAGGAAATGAGAATAAATGTTCAGTTGGTATTTTTCTGATAGATGGCAGGGGGCCTTCAGCTACATTCAACAACAAAATCTACCCCACTTGCTCTAAATGTAGCTTGGCACCTGCAGCTCCAGAACATATTGCATTACATGTACACCTATCCCCCGATTTACACGGTACTTGTTTTACACGTTTTCGCTTTTACACGGTTTTCCAAATAAGTTTTTTTTTTTTTGTTTTTATCGCACTATACTAAATGCTACTGTGATTGCACACATGCGCTGTGTACACATCTCACGAGGAATCCCAAGCTTATGTGCTGACTACATATTTTAACCTGTCAATGCATTTTATTTTTATTTCTGTGTACACCTATACCCCGAATTACATGTTTTTCTCAGGAATGTATCCACTGTGTAAATCGGGGGATAGGTGTACTAAACAGTACCTTTGGTAGAGGCTGCTGTTTATCATCAAACAGCTCAAGGACTCCTGGAATTTGTGTAATCACAAGGGGATAAGAAACAACATTCATAACTATACAATCAGGAAAGGTTTCATTACTTTGTTGGCACAAGATTTATTGGGGAGTATAGAGCTGTCTTGGAGTAATGTAGTTTACAACAGGATGCCTGCCATGGAACTGCTCAGAGCTAGGTGAGATGATGGCTGACCTCTATACCAACAATGGTATTGAGTTACATAAGGCGGCTGTTTTCATCAATTTGTCTGTGATATTGGAGGTACGTAGTTTTGTAGCATTGTTTTGATGGGAGAGCTGGAAATGGATAGTAACTATTGTCCATCAAGTCTACCTTTAGTGACAATATTCTCCAATCTGTTAGTGACCATCACTCATCTAGTGACCTTCTGGTATCTTTCTTGACCTCTTCTATCTAGCTCATTGCAGGTCTTCCTTCAATTCTCCCAACATCAACAAACCATTTACTCCCATTATATGTCAGAAGTAAGTCTGTTCACATATTTGGGATTCTAGGGATCTACCAGAGGATTAATTTAAGATTGAAACATTTGTCCTTTTATCTGTCCATGGTACACTCTGAGTTCTCCATGTCCACATTTCAAAAGCTTCTTTCTTATTTTCTGAGTCTCACATCCATAAGTGTTGTGTTGTTTCTTATCCCCTTGTGTAAAGATTACATGAATTCCATGAGTTCATGGAATGGGATGTATGGGTGCAGCTTTACATCCATAAGTGACCACAGGGAATACCTCTACAATTCTCTACTTTGTTTTGAGAGATCTTTCATAAAAGAATGTAACTGTGCGTGAGATATTACACAACAACTTACTGAAGAATTCCTTGACAGACATCTCCCGGATCTCCTGCACACAGCATCAAGTGTCAAGTGCCATTGATACTCCAGTTGGTCAGAACCAGCCAACATCTGCCAACATTCCCTCTGCCATTGGTGACAATCCTGTGTGTGAAACATCAGCAGTCCGACCTCACTTGGCATTTTAGGTTGTTGGCAGTTGTTGAAACAACTACAATTTGGGACTTTAAAATCAGGATGTTACAGTAGAACTACCTCCCTGTAAAGGACAACACCTAGTTACAGAGCCATTGTGTTCAGAGGTGTCCTCTTACTGCAGAGAAAGTTGCTAAATTATAATTTTGCCAGATCAAAACTGTCCTTTAGCGGGAGTGTCCTCTCATTGGGAGGTTCTACTGTATTAATCAAGTTGGTATTATAACCATTGTATTTAAAAACATTTGTCTTGATAAGAAAACTTGCTTCCAATTAGCAATGAAACCTCACACCAACAAACAGTTCCTGAATCCACCTTACATGACAAGAGTGGCCACTTTGCCAGCACCTCTTTGGCAGATGTGAAGATTCCATTTGTGGACTTCTTCTTCTTTCTTATCCTCACTCGATCATATCAGGGTATCAAGCTTGTAAAGTTTGAGATCATGTCTGGGTGAAGTAGAATGCGTTTGCCTTTGTCATTAAGACTGGGAGCACTACTCAGTGGCAGGCCGACTTAGCTCCAGAAGAAATTACCGCCTCTGACATGAGGAACAGACGCCATGTGCAGCTGCTCCTAACATGGAGTACAAACGCTGCTCATCCTGTATCCCTTACAGGGTACTACCAGCCGGGCCAGCTGAACCCAGGTTTTTTAGTGAGCTTGTTACTGCTCCCCCTCCTCCATCCGGGCTTGGGACCGGCAAATTTGTGGACCTCATGGAATAAAGTCCGCCCTAGACTAATGAGGGCCAGGTGAACAGTTCTCAGTTTGCCAAAGCTGATGTTGTGGCTTTGTCACCGACCCGAGGCTGCTAGTTTACAGTGAGGGTCAATTAATGGCGTCTAGCTTTTACTTTTATTTAGACTGATCTTTATAGAAGCAAGAAGTAGATATAAACAATTTCTGCCTTCCCAGAGAGACTCAATGGCAGGAATTGACGGCAATTCACTGACCAACAATCATTTAAAATACCAAGTAGTAATACAGGATTAGATGAAAGCAGAGATTTCAGTCGGCCCTGTACGGTTGATAGCTTGCCATAGTCCCACTCTATATTTGTTCTGATAGATGGCACTCTACCATCAACAATGTTTAGTTACACTGACAGATGATTTTTCATTAAGTTTTTCTCTCTTCATATTGGTCAAGATTGCCAGTTTTTAAATCACTGAGAGCTTGTGCCTCTTTATTAAGCTACCTTAAGTTACCTCGCTGTCTGTCCGGTCCTTACAAAATAGTTTTTATTGCACTTGGGGCTGCAGGTGTGTATGGCCTGGACTCTGGTCAAAATCTATTGGAGAGTTTTGTTTTCAACAGTTCATCCCCCATATGAGAGAACACCTCTCTACAAAGGACAGTTTTCTTCTGCTAAAATTACCATTTTGACTATTTAGCAACTCTGGTAAGAGGGAACTTCTTCCTAAAGAATACTTTGAATACAAATAGGTCTTTTACAGAGAGGTACTGTAACATCTAATATAGTAGAACTGATACAATACGGGACAATTGCTTTATTTCAGGGGATCAGTCCTGGAGTGTCCCTCCAAGGTGATCCACAGTTTCCAGGAGTTGTTATGGAGTTATCCGTGGGTTATGAGTGGATGTACCTTGGGGATGGAGTTGATGGTGCGGGAGTAGGAGACTTTGATGCCCTCGATGAGGTCCGTGGTCCGGCTCGTCAGCTCCTCCTTCCTCTCCTCCACCCGGTCCAGCAGCTCCTGGTAGAAGGCCTCCCTGGCCTCCTTCTGTTTCTTGGCTCCTTTCCTCCCTCGCCTCGGTGCCATCTCTACACACACACATGGCTCAATTCCCAGGTGAATATCTACTGGGCCAACAGTGGGACCTAGAGAAATGTAACAAATACTCAATGATGATAAGGCATAATTTGGATTATAGATTATAAACACAAGGTAATAAGACCAAATCCAAATAAATAAATAGTGTGTGATGTTTCAGTAACGTTTCTGTTACCGAAACGTTACACACTATTTATTTATTTGGTCTTATTACCTTGTGTTTACTCAATGATGATTTTATTGGGGAAAATTGTCAAAACTTATTTACAGCAACACACTTCTACTAACAACAATGCCAAGTGGAGAAATACAGATTGTTTGTAAAAGCAAATGTTTACTTGCATACATACATAATGGAATCAGAACTTTAAAAGTTTATATTTCTCCACTTGTCATTGTTAAGCCAGTACGTACCTCTTGGAATGTATGGGAGCCTCAAGACTTTTTATTGGCTAAGAGAGCTTTCAAACAATGACATACTGTATATATATTATCCCATTATATAAGGTAATGGAGACTATATTCCTGGTAGGGTTGGTCAAGAGGTACATATTGGCTTAACAATGGCAAGTGGAGAAATATAAACTTTTAAAGTTCTGATTCCATTATGCACGTCTGCATGTATGCAGGTGAACATTTATTTTTTACAAACAATATGTATTTCTCCATTTGACATTGTTAAGTCAGGAGAAGTGTGGCTGAAGTCTCCCCAGATGTGTCAGAGCTACCACTATAGCAACAAAGGTAGAGCAGACACTTAGACTCCAGGGTCCACCACTACGTGTCTTATCTACTGCATTCACGTAGACACTAAAATTCATTGTAAAACACAGTTTGAGAGTTTTTTTAAATATTATTCCATTGTGTATAATTTTACAAGGTCATGGAGACTATATGCATAGATCAATTTCACAATCCTGGCAGGGTTGGAATACAGGTCCTGTCTTGCCAGGATTATGAATTTGATCAATGAAATAATGAAATACAATGTGATAATATATAATAGAAAAAAGACATTAAATCAACAAAAATGTAAATCATTGTTAAATCTAACCTGACACATTCCCTTAATCCAATAATACACAGTCAATAGTCCTACGCTGTGATTGCTGTAATGCCAGGAAACCAACAGCATGGCTCAAGTATGACACATTTGTTGTGCTTATATTTGATGACATTACAAGATCTTTTGATCCTACTTTGTTTAAATGGAAGGTCAGAAGTATAATTTGCAATGGCATAACTGACAAATGCTTTCATTAGCCAATCAGGAAACAAATTTTTATATCAGCAGACGATAGAGTGGCAGTAAAAGTAGCACCTATACTTCAGTAGAACAATTATTGTGGCTTATGTTATTGTTTAGATCACTGATTAGGAATTAGTTTAGGTAAAATGGGAGATTTAAAGATATAACATAATGTTTATACTACCCTCACCCATTTAAAAAACGCCCGTTTCTGATAGGATTTTGTGTAGTAAACACAGAGATAGGCATTGAAATTAATATTTTCAAATGAAATCTAATTTATCCATTTATATATATTTTATAAATGAGATAAGTAATATCAACCCAATACTTTCGAAATCTTATCAATTTACATGCATGGCGGCCAAATAAATGCATGTGAATAAGTAAAATAAAGTGTGTGCTCTGTTTTACCTGGATATATTTGAAGATATTTTTGAAATTGTAAACAAAAACTGACAAAAGACTTGAATGTAGAAAAATATGATTTTTTTTATTAATTTGAGAACACGATAAATATAGACAACTAACCTGCTTTAACCAAGATTCTATACCTTTTTATTATCGGTTCTCAAACCACTTAAAAAACTACAAATCGCCAACAAGAAAATATCAAAAAGCGCGGTAAAAGGTAAATACCTACTAGACGCTATGCTCAAATGATGATAATAGTATTTGGTGTAATTTTATTCCAAACAAATGATCAAAACATTTTGAAAATAAGAATATTTTTATTAAATTGTAAAATAAAATTATATAGTACACTTCAAATCAGAGAATAATTAAAATTAGTAAAACAATTTCAAAGAAAAATTTGATCCTTTTTTTTTTTTAGTGCTCTGTGGTGAAAACATTCTAAACTCGGTAGAAAATCGCTTTATTTATATTATTATCTAAAATTTATAAACACGCCTAACCCTTTAACTATCAGACGCACATTTTTATAAGAAATGTCTAGTTCGGGCAAATATAGATTAGAAGAGGGAGATTGGATTTGCCCAGATCCTCAGTGAGTTTTGAAATTAAGCCTAAAATGTTTAATGTACTCTTTTTTTTTTTTAAATTATTATATTATCGTATATAATGTAATAAATATATTTTAAAAATATAAGAATATTTTTAGATTACTGAATATAACCTTCAAATCTCTTGTAAAACTTTAACTAATTTTATTCTCAGTAAAATTTCGAATATTGCATATCAAAAATCGAATTTCTAAAGTACTTTAAAAGAAAATTAAAATTATTTTTATATTATTATATTTGTTACATTTTTTAAGACAATTTTTTAATATAGTACCTGCAATTAGCAGTCTGAACAATAATTTAAATTAAGATAAAAAGAATCTCTCTCTCCTGAATTTGCAAAAAGAAATTTGCTGTGTCAGAATTAATATAAACTTTATCTTTTATTTAGATAATCAGACACCATCAACAAGCTTTACAAGCTTGATACCCTAATATGATTGAGTGGAGATAAGAAAGAAGAAGAAGATAGTTAAAAATCAATGATGTTGATATATTAATTCTGACAGAAGCCACACTCCCAACTTTTAGTTGCACGACCAGAAGCTACTTCATCTTAATTTATCCACAGAATCTGAATACAAATTTATTTTTTGTTCTATTTTTTCATATAGTTCCACCTAAATAAAAATATAATTTTGGCAGACTTGGAAAGATTTGGCCAAATCCTAAACACTGCCTATCATTGGCCAGAGTGTGCAATGTAAACAAACAACATAAACTAACATAAGAAATGGAAGCATTATAAATCACAAATGTTTCTTTTTTTTTTAACACAAAACAAACTTCTACTGTCCTTACTGTGATGAAAAAATATATTGGGAGAGCTTGGCTCATCAGTGGAGAACCCTCCCAGCGGTTTCGCCAATTTAATCAAGCAGACCCCTTCTCTTAGAACTCTAATACTGTATTGGACGATTCTGCTTATATACGCAGCACTGACGGGTGGAATCTTAGAATAGTATTCAAGCAAACTATGGACATAAGCTTTTAGGACAGTAGAATTACATTTAAATATTTACATCGAACAATGCTCTTCCGCAAATAATAAATACTGTCCTTGTATTATCTCTACAGACCTTAATGATAAGGCACAATTTGGATTAAAGTTTGTAAACACAAGGTGTTAAGTCCAAATATAAATAAATAAATAGTGTGTGAGGTTCTGGTAACAACGTTGTTACCGAAACGTCACACACTATTTATTTATTTAGATTTGGTCTTATTACCTTGTGATCTTAATGATAAAAGTTATTGAATGAGAGGGCAATCAGTGATGAACAGTGGTTTCTCCACAGACCTCTGTATTGGATCTCTATACACTCTGCATTTACTATGGAAGACAGCGAGAGGGTTCACCACTGATGAGCCAAGCCCTCTCATTCAATAACTTTTATCATTGCAGTAAAAGGTCTGTTGAGATAATATTTGATGATATTTGTATAAATAGAAACACCAAAAAATAAAAAATAAAAAGACCAAAAAAGACAGCATTTTTTAAAACTGTCAATACAAGAAAATAAGACCAAATCCAAATAATTTATTGGTGTGTGATGTTTCGGCAACAACATTGTCATCATCATTAGACAAAAGAATTAAAAAAATCTTTTTATATACAGTAAAACCCCTCTATAGTGAACCCCATTGGGACGGGACTTTTGGTTCACTATAGCCACGGTTCACTATAGCCACGGTTTGGGTATTTAAATTTTTTTTGAGGATATAATTAAAGGGCATGCGCAAAAAAAAAAAAAAAAAAGAGGCTACCTCTTAATATTGGCTGCTTTTTTTCCCCCTAAATTAACCTATTTCTATATATTAAAGCTGTATATTAAAATAAAAACAAAATCATGTGAAATATTGCCTTTTTGATCAGTTCCTCTGATAATTTAATTAGTATAAATGCAACCTGCCCCCCCATATGTCAAAAAAATCCAAGAAAAGAATACCTTATTTATAAAAATTAAATAAAAACTTTATTAATAATATTTTAAAAGGTATAAAAATATATTTTAAATAAATATTATTATATTACAATATAGGATACAAAGGCTTACTTGAAGAAGTCTGTTATTTTTTTCTGCTTTAACCTATTCCTCATAATGACACTGACGATAGCGGCAATAGTTGGGATTGATTCCTCTTTGTAGCATTTTTTTTTTATAGTCTTCTTTTTTGCCATATCGTAGAAATGCAACTTTTGCTCATTTTCATTTTCTTCCGAAGTTCAGCTTGCTATGTACCACTCTCAATAGCTTTTATGATGGTTAATTTCTTTTCAAGTGATATCTTGGTACGAGCGACTTTTTCTTTGGCACTTCCATTATCTTTTAAAACTGGTTTTAATAATTTAATCATGTTTTAAGGAATTTTCCTAATGTAGAGTTAAGAAATTTAGTTTTCAATAAGGCATGAAAAATTTATAAAAGTGCGCAGTATAAAAATAGAACGTGAATATAAACAAACAATGTCGCTAAATTCTTTGTTTTGAATTGCGATCTGTGAGCTAGAGCTCACACAAAATTTTAATTAGTTTTGAAAATTATAATTTTGGAATTTTAGAATTAAAATTAAAAGTTCGTTATAAGCATGGTATTTTTGATAGAATTTAATATTTTGGGACCAAAATTGGGTTCGTTATAGCGATAGTTCACTAGTTTGAAAAGTGAAAAGTTCGTTATAGCGATGGTAATTTTAATGGAATGGAATGCGGATTTTCGATGGGTTCGTTATAAGGGAAGGTTCGTTATAGCCATGGTTCGTCTTAGCGGGGTTTTACTGTATTTATCTTTTTTTATTCTTTTGTCTGATGATGGTGACAATGTTGTTGCCGAAATGTCACACACTAATAAATTATTTGGATTAGGTCTTATTTTCTTTTATTATATTCTATAATCCAAATTGTGCTTTATCATTTAAACTGTCAGGTTTTAAAGCAACATCTACTGTGGTGAAACTGCGGGAGAGATGTTGCCCCAATGGCCGCCGCTTCAATACAGTAATGGCAGAGAGAGATTGGCCACATCCATCGATTGTGTATTCAAAATGTTTATTTCAGATTTGACCAAATTTCTCCTATTATAACCCACTCTTTGCAAAAGAAAATGTAATGAATGTAAAAAATTATGTAAAAAAAAAGAATTAGTTTCAATTCAAATAACTTGTGTTATGGAAAAAAAGGAAAAGTGTTAAACAATGAAATACAATTTAGATTCTGTTGAAAATATTTATGGAGTTATAGAAGGAGAGAAAGAACCTTTATTACCTAAAGATATATAAAACAATAAAAGAAGGACAAATTATATGTAGGTCAGCAGCTCACGCCGGACTGTCCTATTCAATTAACCGCTAGCCTACACAATAATCCAACAAGGCCGCGCTATATAGGCAGATGTCAATTAACATAGACAATACTAAAGTACTATGCAAATCACGAATATTCTATCGTAGAAATATTCCGGAATTGCAACTTTCAACAGATTCTAAATTGAAAAAAAAAGTTTACATTTCTGTAATAGCGTTGTTACTGCATATAACACTACCACCACCACTAGATATATAGCACATCACTTATAAATTACCTTCTGGTTATTAGGTAACTAGAATTATACCTCACCCAGGGGTCGGCAAACTGCGGCTCACATGGGACTCTTTGGATGTGAAGCTCTTTATATAGTTCCTTATTATTTATTGTGTGGGTGTTGTGTACTATTTATTTTTGGTAAGAAAAAATTTTGCGGCTCTTTAAAAACTTTGAAATTTTATAAATTGTAATTTTTGACTTTTCCGGCTCAAAAGTTTGCCGAGACTTGCCCCAGGTACCTAGAATCCAAATTGTACCTCAGCATGATGTCACAAACATTTCAATAATTTGGTTTCTTGTCAGACATTGTGACATTCTGTTAGATATTGTTCTTCTTCTTTCTTATCTCCACTCAATCACACTAAGGTATCAAGCTTGTAAAGATTAGACATTGTGAATGGATTGAGTCAGGTGTAACAATGGTGGGGACATTATCTTGTCACTGATAGGTTATCATCATTACCTGGATGTAGAGCTTGGTTGAATCCTGGCACAATTCCATGTCTAGCAGGCCGTGGGATTGTCTATTGCTCCTTCAACTTTTGTTTTTGTATAAACATTGTCTACAAACTTATGGAAGTGGAATGACTTTAATGTTGCAGCTCATCTGTTTTTTTTTTTTAAGGAGACAGAGGCAATTTTGTTTACACTTGGTTATCTCATGTTTTCAATAAAGGTCACTGATCCAATGATAAGGTACAATTTGGATTATTCTATATACAGTTATCAGCGTCATGCGTTCTGTCACCGTTTGCTTTTGGTGGCGTGATCGTAGCGAGCCAATAGGAGAGCGCCATTCAGGTGTCACCGTTTGCTGCGCCACCACGTGGCGCGACGGTGACCTTGAGTGACGTAATGACAGGGTAGGAACAAGAAATCACTTGCTATCATTATCATATCATTTTATGTATATATCAGATTTAAAATATATTCATACAAAAAATCTAAATAATACAATTTTCAAATATCGTTGTGAAAATTTACATTTTTATTTTTGTATTTTAAAAACACACAAAGATTGAAGCGGGACGTTTCAAAAGAGTGCCATCCACAACGCCAATTTATAATTGTAAAGAATAGTATTTTAATAAAACATTTAATCGGGTAAAACCCGGGCGTCGGCTAGTAGATTATAAACACAAGGTAATAAGACCAAATCCAAATAAATAAATAGTGTGTGATGTTTCGGTAACACACTATTTATTTATTTGGTATTATTACCTTGTGTTTAATAAAGGTCACTGTAATATCTTTCAGAGTTATTGTCTGAATCTGGATATACATGCTAAAAGGTACAACTTCCTTATGTTTTGTCCATGAGTGTAAAAATAAAGATTTATTTTTTTTTTAACAAGCCTCTTTCTAGTTTGCTTTGCACACAACAAAGTGCACAAACAGATGTTGCCTATCAAACATGGGAGGAGTGAGATAATATCACAATGATGCCATTGAGTCCAGTGTGTGAGAGTTGTGTGCAGGTGCAAGAATGTCAACTTTGCCAAGAGGCTGTCCTGCAACAGGTGTGGCAAAGGTAAGCACCCTCCTACTCCCCGTAACTAGCTCCCCCAGCATCAGTGTTGTGCAGAGAAGACGGCGGTACCTGCCAGGAAAGTCCTGGGCCAGGAGATCGGCAAGGTGGCTGCGGAGAAAAGCAGAGGTCTTTTCAGTGCGGAGGACTGGCTCTGTGGCAGGTAATCCTTGTTGGGAGGGAGGAAGTCACTTAGAGTACAGGGGCAAAACTTTATTTTTTAAACACAAGGTAATAAGACCAAATAAATAAATAGTGTGTGATGTTTCGGTAACAACGCTGTTACCGAAACATCACACACTATTTATTTATTTGGTCTTATTACCTTGTGTTTATAATCTATAATCCAAAGATCCAAAGAAGTTTGTATAATGTATAAAAGAAAACATTCGTGCTTTTAAATCCTTTCATTTTATATGTATAGATGGCGCGTTATTGCTTTATGCTAATCCAAATTGTGCCTTATCATTTTTTTTTTTAAATATACCCTAGAATAGGAGTGAGGTTTCGTATGACATGTAACTCATGCCCTCTCCTCCATTCCATCTTAGCACTGGGTACAGTAGAGTTGCCTCTATGAGTAGACATTCGCACTAAACCTTCCTATCTATATAAATGTCTAATCATTTTACTATTTAGAAACTCTCCAGTAAGAGGACACCTCTCCCCCTAAAGAACACTTTAGCTCTGTAACTAGGTGTTGTCCTTTACAGGGAGGTTGTTCTACTGTAGCAACTCTCTGGTAAGAGGATACCTCTCCCTAAAGGACACTTTGACTCTGTAACTAGGTGTTGTCCTTTACAGAGAGGTTGTTCTACTGTAGCAACTCTCTGGTAAGAGGACACCTCTCTCTAAAGGACACTTCGACTCTGTAACTAGGTGTTGTCCTTTACAGGGAGGTTGTTCTACTGTAGCAACTCTCTGGTAAGAGGACACCTCTCTCTAAAGGACACTTTGACTCTGTAACTAGGTGTTGTCCTTTACAGGGAGGTTGTTCTACTGTAGCAACTCTCTGGTAAGAGGACACCTCTCTCTAAAGGACACTTTGACTCTGTAACTAGGTGTTGTCCTTTACAGGGAGGTTGTTCTACTGTAGCAACTCTCTGGTAAGAGGACACCTCTCTCTAAAGGACACTTTGACTCTGTAACTAGGTGTTGTCCTTTACAGGGAGGTTGTTCTACTGTAGCAACTCTCTGGTAAGAGGACACCTCTTTCTAAAGGACACTTTGGCTCTGTAACTAGGTGTTGTCCTTTACAGGGAGGTTGTTCTACTGTATTACATAAATATTATTTTATTTATGAATTGTTATTTTAACATATGATGTATTCCATAGATATACTTTACAATCTTGGGTTTTTATTCAATGCTTTAAGAAGGCAGTAAGAAATGAGCTTTGGGAACACTCAGCAATGAATCTCAGCTGGAACAAAGATTTCCACATTGGCAGCAGCCAAGTAGGGTCGCCAGGTAATCCAGTTTGTTCCCCACCTGTGGCTGCACATCCTGTGATTTATTCCAGGTGAAGTGATTCCTGCTGGGCTGTGCAGCTGTTGTTGGTCCAATGACCCCTCAGCCATTGCCTGCAGTTGATGGCTGATTATAAAACAAAGTTTCTCCACCTTTCAAAATCACACTTTCGATTTGTAGTAGTTTTCAAAAAGGCTTTTAAACCTGGTGTTCCACTGGGTCTTCTTCAGTTTCTCTGCTCAGATCCTGGTCTGACCTCTCTTCCTTCATAGCATCAGGGGCTCCAGGCTCTTTCATATAATGTGGTTTCTTATCCCCCCTTGTGTAAAGATTACACAAATTCCATGAGTTCATGCTGTTTGAGCCTCTCCCAAAGGTCCTGTTTAGTACATCTAATGCAATATGTTCTGGAGGCTCCAAGCCTGGCAAGTAGGGTAGATTTTGTTATTGTTTTCTATCTTTTCATTGTCGGATGGATGGAATGTGATGATTGAAAAAGATGTTAACAAATTCCAAGTAAATGAACACAAGTTAATAAGACCAAATCCAAATAAATAAATAGTGTGTGACATTTTGGTAACAATGCTATTACAGAAACGTCACACACTATTTATTTATTTATTTATTAGGATTTGGTCTTATTACCTTGTGTTTATAATCTATAATCTAAATTGTACCTCATTACTACTAATATTGTTTTTTGTTTTTAAGTAACTGCTGTTATTGATTGCTTGAATATAAGTTTATGCCAAGCCCTTTCTTCCTTCTTTCCCCTATTTGATACACTGTAAATAACATTGTTGATTATTGTTACTATTCCTTTTTTTTTTGCTTATCCCTAGTACACGTGGTACAGGCCATGATAATCATGGTGGGTAGTTAGCGACTGCTTTTTTTACTGTAAGCGCACCACATGTCTACACATGTGAAAGCAGTTCAACTTTGCACTTACAAATGTGCCAGAGCCCCGTTTGGTTACTTGCACTCGCTGGTGGGGTTGGACTTTTGCAAGAAACGGGGGCCATTGGAGCATTTTTTTTTAATCAGAAAAAACTGTCCAATGCGGGAATCGAACCCGGGTCGTAGTGGTCGAAAACCAAACGGTTTAACCAGCCTTCCACCGACCCCCTCTATTACTGTTATTTATGTATATACCCTCTTCTACTCAGAGAATCTGTATAAGACCAAAAGACCTTAATAAAGCTTTTTGTTTGTTGTATTTAAAGTAAAGCTCAGATCACCAGTTTAATCCACCAGAGGACAGGACTGATGGTACAGCCTTGAGAAACTTGATAGAGTGAAGAGATCACATTACCCTGAGTGGTTGGTTTTAAAGAAATTTCTTCTTATGGAGTAAATGATACTCGCTCCCCAACACTTCCCAATGTCTGCGACATCGTTCAATTCTTCTCATAATTCCGCTTCAATTTATTTACTTGGATGATAAGACACAATTTGGATTATAGATTATAAACACAAGGTAATAAGACCAGATTTGGTCCTTGTGAATATTAGTAGTATTGACTTTATTTCATGAAATCCACAAGGGAATCCTCACACTCAACCAAAGAGGTGTTTAGAGGTCTAACCTATGACTGGAATGTGTGTCCAGATGTGGCAATGTGAACTGGGCTCGCAGGACACAGTGCAATATGTGCAATGCCCCGCGCTTCGGGGAGCTGGAGGAGCGAACAGGTGGGTCTTCTTATCTCCCCTCATATCAATGAGCTTGTTGATGGTGTCTGTGGCTGTGGATGCTCATCAATGGATGAGTCAATACAGTCAATGATGTGTTTTGGGGTTGCAGGTTGACACTTAGTACATAGTGGGATAATCTTGTAACCATTCTGTTATTGTCCGTAGATGACCAGAATTAAGTCTGGAAATCTGCTGTTCTCTTGGGAGGACTATAATCCCTTATATATGCTATGTAATATTTAGCAAAAAAATTGTTCAGGGAGAAGTTTCTTTTGAACAATTTTGTTGCCAAATATTACTCTCATGCATATTTATACTGTCTTCTAGGCCCATTAAATACCTCAATCAAGAGAAGCCGGCTCTCCCATTATATTTTTCATCACAGTAAGGACAATAGAAAGGTGGTTTATAAAGAATGTTTCATTGCTTGTACTTTGTGAGGTGATGTTCCTGCCTATCAGAATTGTAAGTCTTCTTCTTTCTTATCTCTCATGATTGGATGAAGTAAAATGTCATTAAGACTGGGAGCACTACTGTAAGTACTTTGTGTGTGTGTTGTGAAACCTCCCTGAGTGCTGGAGCAGTGTTGGGGAATCCTGGTTATCTATATATATAAATCACAAGTAATTGATAAGGTACAAGTTGTATTAGAAACACAATCCACAAATTTATTATTATACACACTATTTATTTGGTCTTTGTGTTTCTCCAGCCAATAAAACATATTAATAATTACTAGAAGGTACAATCACAGGATTTCTCCCAACACTGGGTTGTCCCAAGAACAAATTCTTAGTTTTGAAGATCTTCTGTTGGTTGGAAGTTTGATTGGGAAAATATACTTTCTTATAAGTTACCAGTGATACAAGTCATCTAGTGTAAGAAAGTTCAACTCTTTTTGACGCATTCTTTTTAACCCTTCTCTCTATGAGAAGGCACAATTTGGATTATAGATGGTAACAATGCTGTCACTGAAATGTCACACACTATTTATTTATTTGGTCTTTTTACCTTGTGTCCCTTCTCTCTACTATCCTTTTGCAATGATTAAAATAATGGGAGGGCCTGGCTCATCAGTGGTGAACCCTCCCAGCAGTTTAAATCTACCCTACCTATTATTATTGTATTGGGCTGTTTTACTTTTATACTGACACTGAAGCTAGAAATGTTTTACCATTGCAGTGTAAGGGCAGTTGAAAATTATTTTATATTTATTAAAAAGAAGCTTATGGACATCAAAAATAAATCAACTTACTTCTTTCTTATCTCCACTCAATCATATTAGGGTGTCAAGCTTGTTGATGGCGTCTGTTAATCAACTTGCTTATTTGCTAACAGTGTTGTATGTTGAGACCCAAGACATTGTTATGGTATTCTGACCTCCAGGCGGCTGCAGGTCTGGGGGGAGGCTACAATGAGAGGGAGAACGTGGAGTACATCGATCGCAGCGAGTCGGACGGGGAGTACGATGACGTAAGTTACCACCCTCAGTCTGGTCCCCCACTGACACCTCCCCCCAGTTTGGCCGCAAGAAGAAGAAGCTCCGCCCCAAGAGTTCCTCTTCGCCCCAAAAGGTCAAGAAATCTGAGGAGGAAGAAGATGACGATGAAGAGGAGGAGGATGGGGATGTGAGCAAGTACAAGCTGGAGTCTGAGGATGAGGTGAGTTGGTGGAACACTGCTATAGAACCTGGGATATTGGCAGAATGGCCCTGGTGAAGACACATGTTGTGGTGCAGGAGGACAGTCCAGCCGTCTCCCGGCCTGTCGTCAAGAAAGATGATGATGATGAGGAGGAGGAAGATGATGAGGAAGTGGACCTCTCCAAGTACGACCTCTCAGGCTGGGGAGACGACAGCTCGGAGGAAGCCAAGGACTCTAAGAAACGAAAGAGATCTAGGTCCAGGTAACAGGGGGGGGTCCGGTAACCTACAAGGTCAATATCTCTTTTACCTTTCTTCCCTACCTTTGTCTTGTTGGTCTCTTGTTGGGCTGCTTGGATGAAATCTATTGACCATTGTTGGGCTGGTTGGATGAAATCTATTGACCATTGTTGGGCTGTTTGGATGAAATCTATTGACCATTGTTGGGCTGGTTGGATGAAATCTATTGACCATTGTTGGGCTGGTTGGATGAAATCTATTGACCATTAAACACAAGGTAATAATCTATAATCCAAATTGTGCCTTATCAATTCTATTGACCATTGTTGGGCTGTTTGGACGAAATATATTGACCATTGTTGGGCTGTTTGGATGAAATCTATTGACCATTGTTGGGCTGTTTGGATGAAATCTATTGACCATTGTTGGGCTGGTTGGACGAAATATATTGACCATTGTTGGGCTGCTTGGATAAAATCTTTGACCATTGTTGGGCTGCTTGGATGAAATCTATTGACCATTGTTGGGCTGCTTGGATGAAATCTATTGACCATTGTTGGGCTGCTTGGACGAAATATATTGACCATTGTTGGGAGGCTTGGACGAAATCTATTGACCATTGTTGGGCTGGTTGGATGAAATCTATTGACCATTGTTGGGCTGTTTGGACAAAATATATTGACCATTGTTGGGCTGCTTGGACGAAATCTATTGACCATTGTTGGGCTGCTTGGACGAAATATATTGACCATTGTTGGGCTGGTTGGATGAAATCTATTGACCATTGTTGGGCTGGTTGGATGAAATCTATTGACCATTGTTGGGCTGGTTGGATGAAATCTATTGACTATTGTTGGGCTGTTTGGATGAAATCTATTGCCCATTGTTGGGCTGTTGGACGAAATATATTGACCATTGTTGGGCTGTTTGGACAAAATATATTGATCATTGTTGGGCTGTTTGGACAAAATATATTGACCATTGTTGGGCTGCTTGGATGAAATCTATTGACCATTGTTGGGCTGCTTGGATGAAATCTATTGACCATTGTTGGGCTGTTTGGACAAAATCTATTGACCATTGTTGGGCTGTTTGGATGAAATCTATTGACCATTGTTGGGCTGCTTGGACGAAATATATTGACCATTGTTGGGCTGCTTGGACGAAATATATTGACCATTGTTGGGCTGGTTGGATGAAATCTATTGACCATTGTTGGGCTGTTTGGATGAAATCTATTGACCATTGTTGGGCTGTTTGGACAAAATATATTGACCATTGTTGGGCTGCTTGAATGACATCTATTGACCATTGTTGGGCTGCTTGGATGAAATCTATTGCCCATTGTTGGGCTGTTGGACGAAATATATTGACCATTGTTGGGCTGTTTGGACAAAATATATTGATCATTGTTGGGCTGCTTGGACAAAATCTATTGACCATTGTTGGGCTGTTTGGACGAAATCTATTGACCCTTGTTGGGCTGCTTGGACAAAATCTATTGACCATTGTTGGGCTGTTTGGATGAAATCTATTACCCATTGTTGGGCTGCTTGAATGACATCTATTGACCATTGTTGGGCTGTTTGGACGAAATCTATTGACCATTGTTGGGCTGTTTGGACGAAATCTATTGACCCTTGTTGGGCTGCTTGAACGAAATCTATTGCCCATTGTTGGGCTGCTTGAATGACATCTATTGTGACCATTGTTGGGCTGTTTGGACGAAATCTATTACCCATTGTTGGGCTGCTTGAATGACATCTATTGACCATTGTTGGGCTGTTTGGACGAAATCTATTGACCATTGTTGGGCTGTTTGGACGAAATCTATTGACCATTGTTGGGCTGCTTGAACGAAATCTATTGACCATTGTTGGACTGTTTGGATGAAATCTATTGACCATTGTTGGGCTGCTTGGACGAAATCTATTGACCATTGTTGGGCTGGTTGGATGAAATCTATTGACCATTGTTGGGCTGTTTGGACAAAATCTATTGACCATTGTTGGGCTGTTTGGACAAAATCTATTGACCATTGTTGGGCTGTTTGGACAAAATCTATTGACCATTGTTGGGCTGTTTGGACGAAATCGATGTTTGTTTCAATTTGACTGTTTGGATGACATCAATTGAGGCATGTTGGAGGAGTATTGTTGAGCCAGGTAGGGAGGGTGTCAGGTAAGTGGCAGCCATGATGATGCTGCAGGCCTAGTTGATGCTGTGCTTCCAGCTCCCCACCCTCCAAGTCCCGCAGGAAGAGCCAAGATGACTGAGTCCTACCCACCTGTGGAGTGCCACCTCTCTGCCAAGCTTGTTATGTCATCCCATCATTTTGTTGTCCCATTGGAATAAATTTTACCCAGCTTGGCACATTCTCTGTCAACCCTTGGAACTCTTGCTGATGTTACACTACACCTTCATTTATATTATGATAAGGTAGGATTATAGATTATAAACACAAGGTAATAAGACTAAATCCAAATAAATAAATAGTGTGTGATGTTTTGGTAACAGCGTTGTTACTATCTTCAGACAAAAGTACTGAATCATTTGGTAACAACACTGTTACCGAAACGTCACACACTATTTATTTATTTGGATTTGGTCTTATTACCTTGTGTTTATTTATATTAGTTTGCTGCTATCTGGTAGAGGACCTTTGTCTCTGTGTGTGGTTTTGAAAGAGGTTTTTTTCTTCCCCAGCTGTGTAAAAGAGGAAGTTAGAACGAGGAGTTCCACTCTAACAAAACTTCCCCCAATCTGACACAACCTGCAGTGGATCTAAATAAAACTTGAAGGAATCACTTCATGGTGTATTTGAACTTTCACAAATCTTCATTTGGATAGAGTTTCTATTTGGATTGTGGATCACAAGGTAGAATAAGATCAAATTTATATAAATATTGCCATTATTAAATAAATGTCACACTATTTATTTGAATTTTGTCCATTTATACCTTGCTTGTATTTTGTTCTTATAAATTTCAAACTACAAATGAACTCCCCAGTAGAAACATTATAACAGCATGTGAAAAAATAGTACAAATGTGATATTGTACTGGGATTCAGGATGTCTGAATGATCAGTTTTTTGGTTGTTGAGGTACAGCTTGCACCACGCTGATGAGGGCCGACAGCCCGAAACACTGTGGTTAGCTTTTCTTGATTAATCAATAATGGGTATTTGGCCAATTCTGGAATAATTAAAAATCAACGAGAATAGTTGATATTTATTCTGATAGATGGCGCAAGCCATCAGCAACTTTCAGTTGCACGATAAGAAGATGCCTTTTTCATAATTATAACAGCAGCTTGGTTACAACATCTAAGGTTGGTACAAGTACACCATCTGTGCTCAAATTTTCTTTTTGTCCAAAATACACACTTTGTCTCCCACTGCCATGTTTTCTCCAGTTTAGGGGATTATGGGAGATTAACCTGAGAGGGTTTTCCTACTGATGAGCCAGGCCCTGCCCTCATTTTATCACTGCAGTAAGGAATTGCTTATTTTGAAAAAGGAACAATGTGCGTAAGTAATTTTTAATTTTGAATAATTCTCAACTCTGTTGTGTCAACTCAACCAGTGATGTACATACTCATGGACAAAACTTAAGGAAGTGGAAAATCTTTGATGTAGCCGGTCGTCTATATATATATATGTCATAATTTGTATATGTATATAGTTAATAATAGTTGTATTTGTATATAGTTAATGCCAAGAGATACAATTTATTCTTGTCAAATAAGTATGTAAATATGTTACGCTTGCGTTAAAATGTAAATATGTAAATTCATCCCCATGTATAAAAGGCGGCACAAAAAATAAAGTGGCAGACATCGCGGGCGCGCTGCTCGCTAGGCATAACGACTGCGCCTCTTCATTTAGCTACGACATATATATATTTTTTTCAAGGAGATAGAGGCAATTTTGTTCTAACTTAGTTATCTTGTGTCTTCAATTAAGGCCACTGTGTATCTTTCATAGTTGAAATATCTTTCAGAGTTATTGTCTGAATCCACATATACATGTGGAAAAGTATAACATCCTCAAGTTTGTGACCATGAGTCTGACAGGACTCATCCTGAAAATTGTGTGGAGTCTTTCAACCAAAACAGAGTCTGATCAGAGACCACTACCTCCATGAGAGGCCATGTTATGTGAAGGGAGAGCTCTGGCTATAAAACCCCCACAGAGACCAAGGGCCAATCCATCAAGATGATACACGGCTTCCACAATGTCTACACTCAGGGACAAAGGACGTGTAAAGTCTTTGATTTCACCAGTCGTCTTTTTATTATTTTTTTTAAGGAGACAGAGGCAATTTTGTTCACACTTGGTTATCTTGTGTGTCTTCAATAAAGTTCACTGTAATATCTTTTAGTTATTGTCCTGATGGGTACAACTTCCTCAAGTTTTGTCCATGAGTATGTTTTAAAGATAGAAGTGTATAATATTTAGTTTCCAATATTTCGATGGACTTTTTGTTAAGGCTTTTTTGTTTTGAAATAAAACTTGTAAAAGATGGACAAACAGTCCATTGAAATATATTGGATATAAATATAATGATTTATCATAAGTTGGTCATCTTTAAAATATAAAATTAGCCAATGGATGGTCACACTGCTGACTGGGGGAACACTTGACCAAGGAATATTGTTTTATCATCATTTGACTCCATAATATGCAAATATTTTTGTTATATTAGTATACTTTGCATATGATAAGGCACAATTTGAATTATAGATTATAAAGACAAGGTAATAAGACCAAATCTAAATAAATAAATGGTGTGTGATGTTTTGGTAACAACACTGTTGCAGAAATGTCATAATCTACTTGTATTTGTATATTAGGATTTGGTCTTATCACCTTGTCTTTATTATTTGCATATATGCATAATTTGCATAATTAACCACACAAACGCCACCTTCCTAGTTTATTTCTATATAAGTATTTTATTTTTTTATTATCCAATATTGTAGAGTTATACATGGATTCATGGATCAGATTTAGTCTAGTAGGGTTCCCATACATTCCAGGAGGTGGTCTGGTGTCTTTGGTCCTGTAGATGACCCCATCCTGGAAGTAGCTTGTATGTCTGCCAGGTTTGAGCCTGGGAATACAGGTTTCTGTCTACACAAGGTAATAAGACCAAATCCAAATAAATAAATAGTGTGTGATGTTTTTAAAAAACATGCTGTGGTAAAATTTCTCATTCAGTACTTTTGTCTGAAGATGGTAACAATGCTGTTACCGAAACGTCACACACTATTTATTTATTTGGATTTGGTCTTATTACCTTGTTTAATTTAGTTAGAATATTTATGTTTGTATAAAGGTTTAATATAATTTTTCTATGATTGTAAATATTCATTGAATTTATCATCATCACCATTGTTGTTTACAAAAAGGTTATATGCAAAATAAAGTAAGAAATTAAAGGAAGTGGTTGCCCTCATGTTTACTGATCCAATGTTTTAATAATCTAAGGTTTATGTCGTAAGAAAAAACTTAAACAACCTTGTGTTTATAATCTACTAGCGGGTGTACCCGGCTCCGCCCGGGTTTTACTCGAGGGAAGTTGTTTTCTTGGCCGACTGTTTTACATATGGTGTTATCTTAAAATTGCTTGTTTTGAATATTTTTTTAGATTGAGATTATTAGCTAGTATGTAAAAAAATTAACTCTGTTGAAATTTAATTTTGTATTTTATATAAATAAAATTAACTCTGTTGATTTTTTTTGTATTTAATCGATAACAGCGAAGTTACGCATGTTAAAGTTAGGAAAAATATTTTGATGTTAAGCAAAACCTGCTCCATCTCGTTTTACATAAATGTTGAAAATTTGGTCGAAATTGATGCATTGTAACGAAAGTTTTTAGCGAACACCACTTATGAAATTTCCATTTTATTAATATAGATAATCCAAATTGTGTCTTATCAAGGTTTCTGTCTGTTCTCCATGACAGGGAGCTGCTGTTATCCAGGGGTGCCAGATCAGACATCACAAGGTCACCTCCCAAATCAATAATTAACAGCCTCTAACATGAGTACACAAACCTGTCAGAAGATTACAGCATTTTTCTGATGGTGTAACTACAAGTTGCTGATGGTGGAACTACAAGTTGCTGATGGTGGAACTACAAGTTGCTGATGGTGGAACTACAAGTTGCTGATGGTGTAAATACAAGTTGCTGATGGTGGAACTACAAGTTGCTGATGGTGGAACTACAAGTTGCTGATGGTGGAACTACAAGTTGCTGATGGTGGAACTACAAGTTGCTGATGGTGGAACTACAAGTTGCTGATGGTGGAACTACAAGTTGCTGATGGTGGAACTACAAGTTGCTGATGGTGGAACTACAAGTTGCTGATGGTGGAACTACAAGTTGCTGATGGTGGAACTACAAGTTGCTGATGGTGTAAATACAAGTTGCTGATGGTGGAACTACAAGTTGCTGATGGTGGAACTACAAGTTGCTGATGGTGGAACTACAAGTTGCTGATGGTGGAACTACAAGTTGCTGATGGTGGAACTACAAGTTGCTGATGGTGGAACTACAAGTTGCTGATGGTGGAACTACAAGTTGCTGATGGTGGAACTACAAGTTGCTGATGGTGGAACTACAAGTTGCTGATGGTGGAACTACAAGTTGCTGATGGTGGAACTACAAGTTGCTGATGGTGGAACTACAAGTTGCTGATGGCTTGTGTCATCTGTCAGGATAAATATCAATTAATTGGTGATTTTTAATTATTACAGAATTGACCAAATACCCTTTCTTAATTAATCATGAAAATATTTTCTTTTGGAATAATTAAAAATCAACAATGAGGTGATAATTGACAGCTGATGCAAGCCATCAGCAACTTTTAGTTGCATAAACAGAAAGAAGCTTTTTAAAAAATATCTATCCACCTGATCCCAGTACTATATTGGGAGGGCTAAAATTGCGGGAGAATGGTATTGATGTATTTAAAGAGGCATTTCTTTTCACTTGTGTAGACATGTGGTGCACTTACAGTAAAAAGCAGTCGCCTACTTCTACCCACCATGATTATAATTAAAAGAAAATAAGACCTAATCCAAATAACTTATTAGTGTGTGACGTTTCGGCAACAGCATTGTCACCATCATCAGACAAAATAATAAATACAAATAATAAACATTTATTCTTTTGTCTGATGATGGTGACAATGTTGTTGCCGAAACGTCACACACTATTAAATTATTTGGATTAGGTCTTATTTTCTTTTATTCTACCCACCATGATTATCATGTCCTGTACCATGTGTACTAGGGATAAGCAAAAAAAAAAAAAAAAAAGAGGCACCTCTTCCCTTAAAAATGGTGATCTCACAATAATGAAAAATCAAGTAACTTGATAGCAACTGTGTTGTTTTTTTAAAATATTGTGAGATATCATTTTCACTCAGGTTGATTAGTTGTAAGATGGTCAGTCTCCAAGTGGATGTTCTGGTGTTGAGATTCATTGAGGACTGTCGCAGGTCGACTTCAAGATCAAGTCAGTGTCCGTCCGTCTCCAATGTCAAGATGGAGTTGGTCTCTGCTCTAGGGGATTGTCCACTACATGGAGGTATTTCTCACACTCCTTATGGGGCAGGTTTTTTTTTTACTTATCCCAAGTACACGTGGTACAGGCCATGACAATCATGGTGGGTAGAAGTTGGCGACTGCTTTTATTGTAAATGCACCACATGTCTATACATGTGACAAGCAGTTCGACTTTGCACTTACAAATGTGCCAGAGCCCCGTTTGGTTACTTGCACTCGCTGGTGGGGTTGGACTTTTTCAAGAATCGGGGGCCATTGGAGCATTTTTTTTTTTAATCAGATAAAAGTGTCCAATGCGGGAATCGATCCCGGGTCGTAGCGGTCGAAAACCAACGGTTTAGACCATCGACCCCCGGGGGTGGTAGGTATGTAGGTATGGGACAGGTAGATGGGTGCAATATACCTACAGTGTGAACATGATAGCATTGGTCTGTGACTATGGCAATCCTGTGCAGGCTGTGTGGAAGATTGTCACAGGATTGGGGTTAGAAGACCATGTCTAATTGGCCAATTAACAAAGAAAAGAAAGAAGATTGTCACAGGAACCACGATAGTTTTGATCGACCCATGGCTTCTCTACAAGGGAGGATTGTTAGCTCACTCTAATGTAATGTGTCTCCGGCGACAACTTGTTACACAACATCACAGATCTCAACTGTGGCCCCACAGCATCAGTGTTTCTAATAACGTTGTTTCTTCATGGACCCTTTCTTCCTGGATTTCCTTCATCATTGATTATTGTCATAGGGAATAATTGATAAAATAAAAATGGAAACCTTTATATTAACATAAAAAATTATCCCATCATTATTTTTCAATAACAATTAATTCTTCACATATTATTCATTGTTACAAATATCATAAACTAGGTTTCTCTTTTTGAGCAGCACCTAATAAAGTGATGTTGGGATCGAACAATTAATTAGAAAAGTCGATTGTTGTTTAATTGTCAATTATCTATAACAATAAACTTCACCTCTTCCGTCAAAATAGATGCCAAAACCAGACGTCATCTATTGACCGTCTCCACAAACTAGCGGCCTCGGGTCGGTGACAAAGCCACAACACCAGCTTTGGCAAACTGAGAAGCGTTCACCTGGAGACCACGGCTTCGGTGTATTGACATCTAGTTTTGTTCCTCCCAACGGTGTTGTTGTCAATCCTCCACCAAACTCTTTTTTAACTGTTGTAGTGGTCGATTCAGCTTGTGTATAGTCTCCACTGTAAGGTGGAATCTGTTGTTGTTGTTGTTTCTTATCCCCTTGTGTAAAGATTACACGAATTCCATGAGTTCATGCTTCTCGAGCTATTTTACGATAAGCAGTGGCCTCTCCCAAAGGTCCTGTTTAGTACATCTAATGTAAGCCAAAATGTGTTCTGGAGCTGCAGGTGCCAAGCTACATTTTGGGCAAGTGGGGTAGATTTTGTTGTTATTTTCTATCTGGTGGAAGGTGGAATCTGGAAATGGTGGAATTCAAGGTGGAATCTTGTTTATGGCATTCTAGCAAACTATGGACATAAGCTTCTCTTGGACAGTAGAGTATTACACTCATGGACAAACTAAAGTATTTGATGTCACCGGTCATCTGTTTTTTTGAAGGAGATAGAGGTAATTTTGTTAAAACTTGGTTAATCTTGTGTGTCTTCAATAAAGGTCACTGTAATATCTTTCAGAGTTATTACGTCAATCCCGATATACATGAGGTACAACTTCCTTAAGTTTTGTCCATGAGTGTACATATATAGTTACTAGCCGAATGACCCGGGCAACGCCCGTGTTTTACCCGATTAAATGCTTTTATTCAAATACTATTCGTTACAATTATAAATTGGCGCCGTGGATGTCATTCTTGTATAATATATAAATGAGTTTTAAAAATTGTAAAAAAAAAAAAAAAATGCATCGGCCGGGAATCAATCCGGGCCAGGCGAGCATTCTACCACTGAACCACCGATGGTTATGAGAAATGGCCATATTTGGGTATTTAGTCCATTCACAAAAGCAAACGGTGACAGAATTGATTATTAAGAATTGTTGCTTGATGACTCTGATAACTGTATATAGTTATATATTTAAAAGTGTACTAATTATATAAGTAATAATGGAAAAAAATAAAAGTATTAAGAGCTCGAATTTTAATTTTTCAAATAAAAAACTTTGGTTTGTTTTATTTGAAAAATTAAAATTCGAGCTCTTAATACTTTTATTTTTTATATATAGATGGCGCCTTACAAAATGCTGCATGTAAAAATAGATCTAAAAATATAGTTGACAGTTTTACCGCTAGATGGCATCTTCTAGTTGCATAATGGTGCTAGTATGTAAATATCCCCCCGAGGTTTGCAGCAGACAGACATGCCGTGCACTCTCTGTTCATTTAGAACATTCAACAAGTGATTGTTTATGTATTTATTTTCCATTCAATTTGGCCACCCCAGTAAATATGTTCCCGCCAAATAAATATTACATCTGGAGCGCGCGTGTTGCTCCAAATCCAATTGGCAACACTGCCGGAGCTAAAAGTTGGATAAAAAGACCAAAAGATCTTTGTGTAAAGACAATTTGGCGCCAAAATACAATTACGGGAAATTTCTAAAAATAACTTTATTGATCTGAGTGGTGTCGTTTGGCGCGGTTAACCACAGTGTGGTTCTTACACGGGACTTTATTGTGGTTCTGTGACTTACACGGGGCTTTAACGTGGTTCTGTGACTTACACGGGGCTTTAACGTGGTTCTGTGACTTACACGGGGCTTTAACGTGGTTCTGTGACTTACACGGGGCTTTAACGTGGTTCTGTGACTTACACGGGGCTTTATTGTGGTTCTTACATGGGGATTTAATGTGGTTTTTTGGATTACACGGGACTTTATTGTGGTTCTGTGACTTACACGGGGCTTTAACGTGGTTCTGTGACTTACACGGGGCTTTATAGTGGTTCTTACATGGGGATTTAATGTGGTTTTTTGGATTACACGGGACTTTATTGTGGTTCTGTGACTTACACGGGGCTTTAACGTGGTTTTTACGCGGGGCTTTAACGTGGTTCTGTGACTTACACGGGGCTTTATTGTGGTTCTTACACGGGGATTTAACGTGGTTTTTTGGATTACACGGGACTTTATTGTGGTTCTGTGACTTACACGGGGCTTTAACGTGGTTTTTACGCGGGGCTTTAACGTGGTTCTGTGACTTACACGGGGCTTTATTGTGGTTCTTACATGGGGATTTAACGTGGTTTTTTGGATTACACGGGACTTTATTGTGGTTCTGTGACTTTAACGGGGCTTTAACGCGGTTCTGTGACTTACACGGGGCTTTAACGTGGTTCTGTGACTTACACGGGGCTTTATTGTGGTTCTTACATGGGGATTTAACATGGTTTTTTGGATTACACGGGACTTTATTGTGGTTCTGTGACTTTAACGGGGCTTTAACGCGGTTCTGTGACTTACACGGGGCTTTAACGTGGTTCTGTGACTTACACGGGGCTTTATTGTGGTTCTTACATGGGGATTTAACATGGTTTTTTGGATTACACGGGACTTTATTGTGGTTCTGTGACTTACACGGGGCTTTAACGTGGTTCGGTGACTTACACGGGGCTTTAACGTGGTTTTTACGCGGGGCTATAACGTGGTTCTTACACGTTCTATAACGTGGTTCTTACACGGAGTTTTAACGTGGTTCTGTGACTTACACGGGGCTTTAACGTGATTTTTTGAATGTTTACACCTATTCAAGTTGACGCCAGTTTAAAACCAAATATAGAAATTCAGTCACACAAGACTGAGGTAAACATTAATCAATTATCGTGTTTAGTTAAAAATGATTCTTGCAGCAATCCAACCAATTTGCATATGTCGGACTGTGGTCAGTACTTGTGTCGTCCATATTGCGGGGACATGTCTCCAGGGTTTCTCTCCTCCACGTTCCCTGGCCACGTTCAGTTCTCGCTGATCCCATCGCAAGCTGACTCCACAAATTTCTACTGTTCTTCCAAGCAACTTGTCAACTTTATGTAAATACTAGTAGAAAAGCCCGTCCAAGGACGGGATCGGCTAGAGCAGGTGGATTCCTAATTTTATTTCTCACATTCCTTTTTGATACTTAATAATATGTAATCGGAAGCGTTCGAGGTAAAATAACGTTCATGGTCCGTCAGGGATCGATCCCCTTCCGAGCGTTGCAACATTTTACCTTTCGGGTCATATAATAATCATTTTATTAATTAACATTTTTACTTTAAAAGAGGTGAACTTACAATGAATAAATTTCTTTGTAAACAACTTTTTTGGTGAAGCAAGCTGAACTATTTTCAAGAAGCCTTCCTTGCTTGCTTCCGTGGATTATTTTTATTTTAACACACTTAGAGCTTTTCACCCTAGAAAAAGCAACATATAACTGACCATGGCTAAAAACTGGTTCACGTAAATAGATGCCAACCATTTCAAGGGTTTGGCCTTGTGATTTATTTATTGTCATAGCGAAGGCTAATTTTACAGGGAACTGTCCCCTTCTGAGAATGAAAGGAATCTCAGAATGTATTGGGGCCAAGTAAACTCTCGGAATAAATACAGATTGATCTACTGCAGTGCCAGTCCGAACTTTTGCAATACTTAAATTAGGTAACAATTTAGTTACTACTAATCTCGTCCCGTTACAAAGACCTCGCTTTGTGTTTAAGTTTCGAAGAAGCATTATGATTGCTCCAACTTTTAGCTTCAGCTTATGAAGTGGCATTCCCGAAGGGTTAAGGCTGTTGAGAAATTCCGGTGGATATCTCTCATTATCTTCAAGTGTCGCATCATCTATTGAGTCTGAGCCGAAATATGTTATAGAGTCACCTTCAAGGATATCTAAAACTCGGTTGTTGATATCATCAACATCCACATTTCTGGGACAAAGTATAGCCTTATCGGTATACTGTTCAAAGTCAGAAGAAAACAATTTATCTCCATAAATTTCTTTGACTAAATCGCCATTGCAAACCATTTCAGATGGTATTTCAAATGTATCGGAGTCTAAGCCAAGATCATTTGTTAGCTCGCCATTTCCAAGCTTTAAAAGCCAGGCACTAAACTCTGGGTCAATTGACCTAATATTATTGTCTAATTTCAAAATATTAATTTTTTTTCCATAGAGGATGAAATTTAATACTTGATTCTACAATTGCAGCTTGAGTTCCATGTGGAACAACAGGCAAAGTCTGTCGGAAGTCCCCTCCAAAGACAATGGTTTTACCACCAAGTGGTTTTTCATTTTGCATGATTTCTTTCAAGAGATTATTAATGCATCTAAGAGCATCTTTTGGTGCCATGGTAGCTTCATCATAAATAATGACATTTGCATGATCATCATTTTCAGGATGCAAGGCACCTGAGCGGTGATAAATCTGTCCGTTGATTCGGAAACAATAGGGCCCATATCCAGGAGGAGGTGCAAGGTTTGCTCCCATTGAAGCGAATGCTAGGGCACTGTTGACGGAACGGATGTTTTCCATGAAGTTCTTTGAAAGTTGATGCTTTCCAGTCATTAAACTTTCAAGTAGTTCAGAGGTTTGAATCGGTTCAAGTTCGACTTTTCTTTTGGAACAGCATTTATGAAAAGTTTTACTGTATGTCGTTTGTTCCAATTCGAAATACTTTGCTCTACATTTTGGGCAAACTTGATCAAGTTGGCCACAAAAGTGCAGGGGAATTTGATCTTCCTCGAAACATGTCCCTGTTGGCAAAGGTAGATTATCTCCCTGTCGAATTCTTTGCATCCTCAGCCTACTGTTTTCCCTTTGAAGGGCTCCTTGATTTTCGCTCATATTCATTCGGTATTGCCGTTGTTGTTCATTATGCCGTTCTCTTACGGGTAAATTTAAACGTCTTTGTCGCTGCTGTTCAATACGACGTTGCTTTGCTTCGATGGCCTCAACAATAGAAAGGGCTCTTTTAGGAGCCATTGTTTATAAAAATAAAATAATCAAGCTAAATTAAAAAATAAAATTATTTAAAAAATATTATTCCTCAAATATTCACCGAATAAATTGCCGAAAGCAAAAAATGACTAATAAGGTCAGAATAGAATAAAATAAAGGAAGAAAACAAAAACCAAACAGACCTACAGCCGGCCACGTCACTTAAGTGGGGGGGGGTGGGGGGGGGCGGCCAAGCCAATCAGGTTTGAACACGTCACACAGAATCGACATCAAAATTGTTATTATAATTTAAAAAGAACAGTGAGCCAGAGATAAAAAAAAATATATTCGCAGTTTTTTTGTTACCAAACAAACCAAATATGATGATAAATATCGAATATAAAGTTATAAGTAAAAAACAATTGAGCTATATTATATTAAGTAATATAATAAAGAGAAACAGTCATTCTTTTTTCTTTATATAAAGGTTTAGCAACTTTAAGACATTTATAAGAGACAACAATAAAAAACAATAATATAAGACAGCACAATTTAATTTTTTACTTTAACAACATTTTCATTTTTAGATTTTCTTTGAAACTCTAACATCAATATGTTTTCGTTATTGAAAAACCTTAATTGGAAATAACATTATTTTAGAGTACTGTTTTAGTTTTGTTAACATTCTAATATTTTAAAAAATTGCATTTATAATTATATATTATATTTATAATTTATATATTATATTATATTATATTATTATATTATAATTATATAATTATATTATTCTTACTATTTTATTTAGTGTGTACTCTCAGTTGTACTCTCACGGCATAATATCAACATTTTATAGTATAGTGTAAAAATGCAAAAAAAAAAAACGTTACACTATAATATAACACTATATAATATAACAATGTGACATAGATCAATTTTCGATATATATTGAAATTTTATTCTATTTTATTTTGAGCGTCTATTTTAAATATTCACTAAATATCGAAATGAATATTAACTAAATATCGAATAAAGAATATAAATATATGTTTGTAAAAATTAATATTTAATAAAATAAAAAATACGCATAGGCATATTTAATATAAGCAATATTAAAATAGCCAATTTCTGGCGTAATTAAATATTTTGGCGTATAAAAATAGAATATTAAGAGAGTAGTTAGGGAACAAACATACATACAGACAAACAGACATTTTTTGCGCATTGATAATTAGATATTATAGATAATCTTAAAATATAAAAAATATGAAAAATGACCTTAACAAAATAAAAACGGTGCTAAAATGAAAAATGAAAAATGTTATTAAAGTGTAAAATGATTTACTAAAATGAAAAATGTCGTCGTTAAAAGTACGCATTTAAATATTTAGACTATAAAAATTAGAAAAGAGAAGGCAAGTATGAAAAGTATTTAAAGTGTAAATTATGAATATTATCAAATATGTGGCTGATGTGGCTAGTGTAAATTACGAATATTTATATATCAAATTATTTCGTTTTATTTCAATCAATGGCCGAGCGTGTCGCTAACGTCGAGCTTAATGTCGAGCTAAATGCGTATTTTTGCTAACTGCGTTATTTTTAAAAGTTTAAATATAATTTTGAATTAAAATTTATTCCTCAAATATTCACCGAATAAATTGTCGAAAGCAAAAAATGACTAATAAGGTCAGAATAGAATAAAATAAAGGAAGAAAACAAAACCCAAACAGACCTACAGCCGGCCACGTCACTTAACTACGTAACTTGAACACGCGACACAGAATGGACCAATCCTATTCGGCTTCAACGAACAGACGCTTTATTATGTGATTACTTCAAACAGAGATTCGGTCAAGATATCCTCGAATATCTCCGTCGTTCTAGTGTAGTTCGGCCTACCGCCGCTAGGAGCGCTGGACGCCTGGCGGTTCAAGGACATATCGAAGGCCGGCCGGGAGGTAAACAAACCGTCGAACTGCCCCAGCTACACACATCCCGGCGGGGGAAGGAGAAACACCATCAAATGACAATTCAATACAATAGCTTACGTCTTTTATATTGAGATGGCGCTGGGAGGGTTCACCAGTGATGAGCTAGGCCATCCCAATACTCATAAACAAAACTAAGGAAGTGAAAAGTCTTTGATATCGCCGGTCGTCTATTTTTTTTTTTAAAGGAGACAAAAGCAATTTTGTTCACACTTGTTTATCTCATGTGTCTTCAATAAAGGTCACTGTAATATCTTTCAAAGTTATTGTCTGAATACCAATATACATGCTGAAAAATACAACTTCCTTAAGTTTTGCCCATGAGTGTATATATGTATAATTCCGTTAAATAAGTGTATATATACATTTTGTGTGGGGAGAAATCAGTGCATAGGTCTTCCTCAACACCCCGGTGATAGGGTGCTCCCACAGGTCGTCTGGGCTTCTCAGCAGTGATTGCATGTTGGTTATGATGGCTGACACCATCTATCGGAATAAATATTTATACTCCAGAATTCCAAGAAGAGGGTTGTGTACATAGTTAACCAATGTTTGTGGCCAAAATTGACAAAAAAAAAAACAACGTTGGTTTTTCCCACAGATTTAAGCAACTTTATTGACACACAGCCGGCAATGGTAAGACACACACAGAGACACAGTAGATACAAACACAGAGAGACTGCCCCAACGTCGAAGAATTCTCCTCCTCCAGAAGATCAGAGGGTCTTCTTTATCTCCCGCATCTCAGGAACAACGTGCAGACAGTCCTGTGAACACTACCACTGTACACGTCCCTGATTAGAGAGGACAGCAGTCGCGAATGTCCCCCAATGTCACCCCACCATGATGTCCCCACTGTTGCATATCTCATTGACCATCCCGGGTCGTCTAACACTGAAACCCACTTTATAACCACTTTATAACGCCATCTGGTATAACAAATCCAAGCTATTTACAAATAAAACAATTCCCTACTGTCCTTACTGCAATGATAATGGGAGGGCCTGGCTCATCAGTGATAAACCCTCCCAGCGGTTTCGCCAGTTTAATCTAACCATAATTCTCTATACTGCCCTTACTGCGATGATAAAAATAATTGAAATGCCTGGCTCATCAATGGTTATCCTTCCAGCGGTTTCGCCAGTTTAACGCTTCTTTTTACAATTGAAATCTACAGACGCGTCAACGCACCAACTTTCTTGTTTACATCCATCCCATCATGATAGAGTTCGACGTTCGCTGCTGGCTCAGTCCCTGTCACACGGAAGGTGACAAGATCGCTGCAGGTAGACCAGTCCAGAGGACCCACAGCCCAAGTGTGTGATGTAATCTGTAAATAATTCATAGAATGTAAAAATAAAGGTTATCATCATGATTGTTTATGTTCTCTCTCTCTCCATCTATTTATTCATATTTATCATTATATAATCATATTTATTCATATTTATATTATATTTAACCTTATATAATCTTATATGGACATTGAAATAAATCAGTTTCAATCTCAATCTCTTTCTCTCTCTATATATATAGAGACAGATAGGCTGTAGATATATAGTTGATAGCTAGGCCATAAGTCAGGAAGTTCCCTCTCTTAAAATAAATATAATTAATTGTTTATCTTCGTATTCCGATTTTTAAAGAAAACAAAACAAAGTGGACCAATCAATAGATTCTCCAATGTATCTGCCATCACAATCTAACAGAACTACCGGGAGTTCTGGGTTTCTTGTTTATGATGTGCCGTGATGTCCCAGTCCTGGAACACACACACACAGTTCTGGACAGTCGCTGCCAGACAAAATGTCAGTTTCATAATTATTAATAAATTATAATTGATGAGAAGTTTAAATTATAAACGCGCCATCTGTGTATAAGAAATGAAATCATTAAACCCGAATGTTTCTTTTACACATAATACAAACTTCTACTGTCCTTACTGCGATGAAATAATATTGGGAGGGCTTGGATCATCAGTGGTGAACCCTCCCAGCGGTTTCGCCAATTTAATCTACCAGACTGCTTCTTAGATCTCCAATACTGTATTGGACAATTCTGCTTATATATGCTAAACTGTGAAGGGTGGAATCTTAAGTAAGCTAGGGACATAAGCTTTCAGGACAGTAGAATTACATATAAATATTTAAATAAAAAGACATATATTGGATCAAAATATCAGATTGTTGTTGACACACTTTAAAATGTTATAATACCTTGATAAAGGTTGGCGTTCAGCCAACTGGAATATTGGAAAAATAAATGATATTTTGATCCTATGTTCAAATCAATAATCAATAATATTTGAACATAATATTATGGGATTACCTATTAATAATTAATAATTTTGATCCTATATATGCCTTTTTATTTAAAGATTTATTTATGGATTACTCTATTTTCAAAACATATAAATATATATTTTTTAATATTAAAAAAGACATATATTGGATCAAAATATCATTATATTTACCAATATTTCAGTTGGCTGAACGCCAACCTTTACCAAGGTATTATAACAGGGTCAAAAACGAATTTCCCGCGATCACAACCAAAACGTGAATCGTCCTTTGTAAGACGGGAACACGATCTCTTGTCGCTCGGTCAAGTTTTGGAACATGTATTAATGTGCAGACGACATCACCACACGTAGAGATAAGTTCTAAAACTCTGTAAATATTGACACAAGACAACTTCGTGTGTTCTGCGGTGAAATACTCAGCGGAGCACTAGTACCGCCGAGTATAGCAATACGCTCTCTAGGTTAGGTTAGTTCAGGTTAGCTCAGGTTAGGCAAGGTTATTTTAGGTTAGGTTGATTTATAAATTGAACTATTTTTATAGATGGAAATTTTGCCGGGAGGATATTAATCTAAATAGACAAAGGTCGCCTCTCCCGTCAAAATAGACGTCAAAACCAATGGCCCAGCCACTTTGCCAGCAAAACACCTCTTTGGCAGATTGTCAAGATTCCATTGGATCCCTTGTGGATCTCATGGAATAAAGTCCGCCCTAGACTGACGAGGGCCATTAGCCCGAAACCATGGTCTCTAGGTGGACGCTTCTCAGTTTGCCAAAGCTGGTGTTGTGGCTTTGTCACCGACCCGAGGCCGCTAGTTTGCGGCGACGGTCAATAGATGGCGTCTGGTTTTGACGGGAGAGGCGACCTTTGTCTCTTTTGAACTATTTTTGTTTACCGCGTGTAAGTCTAGGAATAATACACTCACCAATGGTCGGCTGAAATGTAAATATCCAACAGTTTTCTGCCCTGAAAAAGGACGGCAGTAGGTCGTCGAAAGGTAGGGTGATAGATTGTGAAGTGTCTCTAATTGATCCAAACTCCAGTATTGTGGCATTCTCTAACTATATATGGTTTATATATACTGGTGAGGGTTTACCACTGATGAGCCAGGCCCTCCCAATATTTTACCATTGCAGTAAGGGCAGTAGGGAATTATGGTAGATTAAACTGGCGAAACCGCTGGGAGGGTTCACCACTGATGAGCCAGGTCCTACCAATATTTTACCATTGCAGTAAGGACAGTAGGGAATTATGGTAGATTAAACTGGCGAAACCGCTGGGAGGGTTCACCACTGATGAGCCAGGCCCTCCCAATATTTTAATCATTACAATAAGGGTGGCAGTAGAAAAATTATTTTATTTAAAAAGAATCACACGGGTCATAAATAGCTCAATTTTCCAATACCAGGCGGCGCGATAAAGCATCGTGATTGTGATGTTGGCGCGGAACAACGAACAGCTCACTGTGGGGAGACAACAGACAGTTTCTGTCTTGCTCCGAACAAACTTGGCGACAACAGAGAGCGCCGAAATAAAACACGAGAGTTGTTGTCGTCAAAATGAAATCTCGACATAAATTGACATCTCGGCGCTGTTTGACTCCTCGGCAATTTTGTCGCAGCTCCCTCCCCCACTCCCTCCGATGTCGACAGAAGTTGGAGAGAACAGACATCGCTCCAATTTTACATATGTCTACTGGTAACATGTGTAAACTGCAATACTTTTTGTCAGATATAGAAAACTCTAGAAAAACGTAGGAGTGATGTGTGTATTCAGGTAATTTTTAACTCAACTTACAAAATACAAAAAACACTCCTGGACAAAACTTAAGGAAGTGGAAAGTATTTGATATCACCGGTCTTTTGTTTCTTTGAAGGAGACAGTCAATTTTGTTCACACTTTGTAATCTAATTATAAAACTATTTTAGAGGCGTAATATTCTTTTTAAAATAAAAAAATTTCTACTGTCCTTACTGCGATGGAAAAATTAAAGGGAGGGCCTGGCTCATCAGTGGTGAACCCTCCCAGCGGTTTCGCCAGTTTAATCTACCATACCGCTGTTATATTGCATTTTTGGAACTTCCTTTTATAGGTGACTGTTGTAAGACTCTTGGAATGGGTATTTTAGAAGAACTATGGACATAAGCTTTTAGGACAGCAGAATTAAATATAATTATAAATATATAAGCCAGGCCCTCCCTTTAATTTTTCCATCGCAGTAAGGACAGTAGAAATCGTTTTATTTTAAAAAGAATATTACGCCTCTAAAATAGTTTTATAATTTGATAACAGATGGCGCTCTAATACATCATAACTTTGTAATCTCGCGTCTCTTCAATAAAGGTCACTGTAATATCTTTCAGAGTGATTGTCCCGATATACATGGGTACAACTTTCTAAAGTTTTGTTCAGGAGTGTATTGCATTGGGCTGTTTTCCTTTTATACCGATACTGAATTATTCCATTAGTATTGATAACAGTAGTTATGATCCAAGACATACAAGAATCCCAAAAATATAAAAATATTCTAGAATTGTTTTACAAAATACAACGAACTCTCCTGTACATAAACCATTACTGTAAACAGGAAGATCTGGGTAGCGGTACTAATAAAGTTACTTTGACTATGACCGGAATGTATCATAAATGTTTTATTGTCATCATTATATTCCGACCCTAAATATGCAAATTAGGTCAAAATCAAACAAAAGGATGAGACATAGAATAAGAGGAAACGGATTGAAGAAGAAAGTTGTGGAAGACAAGATGAATGGGAAGAGAACGGTAGGGAGTCTGGTGGACATGATGGGAAGCTATGAAACAATCAAGATGGCCTGTGTCACACTGGAGACCACGACAATAGTGGAGACACACTGAAGAAGTATTCTGAAGCAGACGATAACGGCTAAGAGAATATGTAAATAAACCTTTCTAGGGGAATATATAATGACTAGATGATTTACTCCCGTAGAAAGGTTTCGTGATACCTGAAAGCTTGAGATGAATATACAATAGAACATGATCCTCAGAAGCTGCGTTTTGTGCTTATCATTTACACTTCCCATTGTATGAACTTTCTTCTCACAGTGAGTCTGTCGTCCCCTCGGCTGGATGTCTCTGTCCCACATCTGGGACACTGGCGGTACCTGAGCGATCCTCTCACAGGAGTAGAGCTGGATCACGCCAAGTCCTTAGTGCTCCATCTATCGACAAATCTACCAGTGTAGACACCTGTAGACACTTGCGTGGTCAACATATGTGTGGTCCTTGTGACAAAAGCTGCTTACAAGTTGGGATTATACACAGAAATATATAACAAAACCAGAACTTATTGAAGCGTAGATAGGAACGGAGGTATGATCACCAGACACAGAGAGTGTCTCCACACATCAACTCCTGGAAGACCCTCGTATCTCACTTTTGAACACCACCTTTGAAACATTTGTCCAATGACGTTGGAGATCTGTTCGCTAACCAAATACAGAACACGTTCCCAGGCAACTTAAAGGTTCTGGAATATTTGTCAAATATTTTGACACTCGCACGACCACACTCTCTGTTTGTTTCACATAAAACTGACGCCGAACACCTATTCATTGGATTGACAGGGTTGGAGTGTGTGGAGGAATATTGAGGAGAATGGAAAGTCACCAGGAGAAGACAAAATAAGTGTGGGACCTGGAGTAAGATGAAACAGATAGATACTCTGGATGTCTTCTAAATGAATGAAACATTAGGAATTGGTCCGATAGACAGGACACGCAGGGAGCTACTGGAAACCAGAACAAGAGAAGATAAACTTCAGAAGAAGAATAAACTTTAATATCCCGTTAAAACACATGTGATACAGACAAAACACATGCGGGGCAGACAAAACACGTGTGGGGCAGACAAAACACATGTACATGCCCAGCTGTGTACCAGGCGTTGTAGCAAACCTACAGTAGCAAACCTACAGTAGCAAACCTACAGTAGCAAACCTACAGTAGCAAACCTACAGTAGCTAACTTACAGTAGCAAACCTACAGTAGCAAACCTACAGTAGCAAACCTACAGTAGCAAACCTACAGTAGCAAACCTACAGTAGCAAACCTACAGTAGCAAACCTACAGTAGCAAACTTACAGTAGCTACATCAGTTCTACAAGACGTACAGTGTTAGCTAGGCCCGTGTACAATGGGGCCATGTACCAGACCACACACAGAATATGTTTTATAAATATTTGATATTGGAAACGTGGAAAATCATCGTAATAAGGACAGTAGAAGTTTGTTTTAAGTGTAAAAAAATAAACATTCATGATTTAATGTTTACATTTCCTATATATATATATTTCTAACATTTTATAAGTTTAGCCAAACAAATATTTCTATTCATTTTATATATGCAAATAAATTCCTTTATATATTTCAATTTGTCGTTTATTGGGAGTCGAGTTAGAGTTAGTTGAGTTAGAGGAGAGCTAGTCAGACAGAGATGTACACTCATGGACAAAACTTAGTAGAAAGTCTTTGATGTCGTCGGTCGTTTAGTTTTTAAAGGAGACAGAGGCTGTTCACACTTGGTTATCTCGTGTGTCTTCAATAAAGGTCACTGTAATATCTTTCAGAGTTATTGCCCTGATATACACGCTGAAAGGTAAAAATTCCTCAAGTTGTGTCCATGAGTGTAACTACTCCAGACAGGGAAGATCAATTCAATAACTCTCTTGTAACAAAATTTCTATCTCACCAAAGTTTTAAATTCTATAAATTCTTCAAATGTTTCTGTATCACTTACAGCCAAGCCGCCACAAATTATCGATTTTTTACAAGATGTAAGAAATGCGCTGCTGGATCCAGAACTTTGTCCTGAGTTGGGAGGATGGTCACCGCTGGCAGAACTTGGAGCAACAAAAGTTCCCTGTTCCATAAAACATTTTGTTCCGAACGTAGCGTTGTTTACAGCAGACGCCTTCACTCACCTCACGTGACTCCCCCGAGCTCTGTACGTGTTCTGTTGTAAGTTTTTCAACATATGTAAAAAAATAGTACAAATGTGATATTGTACTGGGATAAGGTGCATAAATTATGAAAAAAGGCATCTTCTTATCGTACAACTGAAAGTTGCTGATGGCTTGCGCCATCTATCGGAATAAATAAATTTTATTGATTAATCAAGAATGGGTATTTGGCTATTTCTGGAATAATTAAAAATCAACGAGAATAGTTGATGTTTATTCCGATAGATGGCGCAAGCCAACAGCAACTTTCAGTTGCACGATAAGGAGATGCCTTTTTTCATAATTTTCAACATAGTTTTAAATATAAACAATCGTAACAAGAAACTATTACTTATTTTATTTTATTATTTATTTTATTTAACAGTTGGGAGAGACACGCCATATCCACAATTTGGATAATTGCGTGTATATTTTAAATTGTATACAATTAATACAATTGAACATTAGGAATCATGAAAATTACACGTTCGATGTCAAATTTTGCATATAGCAATTAGAAATAGTAGCTTGAAATATGTACAGTCAACACTTTCGCCTCAAAATATACATCCTGCAGAATCTATTAAACTTAATGTATTGGTCTTTATTGCAAGCAGCTTGTTTTGTATTAGTCAGGTAAAGTTGGTTTTCTTCCCTTAGATCAGAAGTTAATGGACAGTTTATCAGAAGGTGTTCAGGGGTTTGTTGTTCGTTTCCACAAGTGCATGCAGGTGAATCAATACTTATGTAGTCTTAGCCACCCATTGTAACAAAATATTCATTTTATTATTTATAAATACATTCATGTGGACAAAACTTGAGGAAGTTGTACCTTTCAGTATGTATATCGGGATTCAGACAATAATTCTGAAAGATACAATGTATTAAAGTGACCTTTATTACAGACACACGAGATAACCAAGTGTGAAAAAATTGCCTCTGTCTTCTTAATAAAAAAATAAATGACTGGTGACATAAAAGACTTTCCACTTCCTTTTGTCTATGAGTATTATTCTACTGTATTATTCAATTTTAGATCGATATTTTACTACGCTGTAAACATCTCTAATTAGATCTTTGCCATTATATAAATAAGTTTTAAAATTTGTTTTTCACTAAATAAATAACACCGTGTCACACATTGTGAAGGGTTTATCTTCCCTCGTTTCCTACGTGAGTGAGTTCCAACATTAGAACATATGTAAATTTGGTCCAGTGGAGATTTGCACGGAGAGAGATGTGACTGGAAATTCTACCGGGAGAATAAGGAACTCTAAGTCGGAAAAAAAAATTGTCAAAATAGACGCAAAAGCTAAGCGCCATCTTTTCACCGTCTCCGTAAACTAGCGGCCTCGGGTCGGTAACAAAGCCACAACACCAGCTTTGGTAAACTGAGAAGCGTCCACCTAGAGACCATGGTTTCGGGCTAATGGCCCTTGTCAGTCTAGGGCGGACTTCCTTTTATAAGATCCACAAAGAATCAAATGAAATCTTCACAATTTGCCAAAGAGGTCTCCAGATGGACGCTTCTCAGTTTGCCAAAGCTGGTGTTGTGGCTTTGTCACCGACTCGAGGCCGCTAGTTTGTAGAGACAGTCAATAGATGGCGCATAGTTTTGACGTCATTTTGAAGGGAGAGGTGACCTTTGACTTTATAGAATGTGATGAATGTTATTTTTTCCCATAATTATTTACATATTTAATACATTTCGCTATATATGGATAAAAATGGTTTTAAAGTCCTAGGAGCTAGCGATGTTTCAATGTGCGTGTGTATGGAAATGTACCGTTATAAAGACAGAGTTCGCACATAAAGGAAATAAATGGGTTCGGTGTTAGAGAATATTACTAAATATATAATATTTGATATTAGATGATAAAAAGGCATATGTTGGATTTAAAAAAGATTTAATTGCCAATATTTCGGCTGGCTGAGCGCCAACCTTTATCAAGGCATTACATTTTTGTATAAACAAACTCAGCGCCGCATAGTTTTATAATTTTTTAAAAATTATTTCAACTGTGATATTATAACACTATGCGGCGCTGAGTTTGTGTATACAAAAATGTAATGCCTTGATAAAGGTTTGGCGTTCAGCCAGCCGAAATATTGGCAATTAATTTTTTTTAAATATAATATATGCCTTTTTATCATCTAATGATTTAAATATGGATTGTTCTATTTTCAGAATATTTGATTTATATTAATGAAAATATATCATGCTTTTCATTAATCTACTTCATTAATTCTGTCTGTGTGAAGTTCACGGATAGATTTTGGTCAGAATGGATAAAATAAAAAAGTGTCAAGGGATGGGAATCGAACCCACGACCTTCCGCTTACCGGGCAGATGCCATGACCACTAGGCTACCCTGGACATATTTTTCCGTTCATAAAGTTAATATATATTTTCTACTAACAAAACATTTATTCGTCTGCAATGCAAACATCTTAATTAAAAAAAATTGCTTTAGTAATTTTTAATTGTTATTTTCATTGCATATTTATGATATGGGTTCATTCAAAAAACTTTTACCGCAGTTTAGAATATATATCTATATATTTATCATATTCTCTCATACAATTGTTTTGCCTTCTACATGCTTCAGACAAGCATTTTAAGGCATCACTCATGATTAGGTGCCTCCAAGCGCCCGCCGCAGTGGAGGGCCAAGGAGAGGGCTGGAGAGGCGCCGGCAGAGCCGTGGGCACCCCGGGGGAGAGGAGGGCGAGTGCGCGCCGATTCTGAGGGAACCAAGGCAGCACCAAGCACAACTAAAGCGCCGCAGGCTTCAAAAATATTTAAGGGATCATTTCAGGGATCAAGATCAAGCGATCAAGACCCAGAGATCAGAAGGTCTGGCTTATATCGTCTGGCTTTTATCCTTATCTATATATTTATCTATTTACTTATATATTCACTGGCCGTGTGACCATTTAGAACCTTGCGGAAAGTTATAGGGTCATTTTTTTGTGAATTTTTTTTGTTTCAATTTTATTGAAAAAAAAAAACGATATGGTGCCTTTAAAAATGATCTTTATTACTATGCAGTTTTCTATTTAGTCAATATACCTAAGTTCATGTTGCAAATGTAATTATCTCTATCGATTTAGTAGGTGAAATGCAAATGATGAAATCTTTATGAAAATTCACATTTTTATTTTTATATTTTCAAGACACACACAGTTTGGGGCGGGACGTTTCACAAGAGAGACATCCACGGCGCCAATTTATAATTGTAACGAATAGTATTTTAATTAAAACATTTTAAAAACACACAGTTTGGAACGGGACGTTTCACAAGAGTGACATCCATGGAGCCAATTTATAATTGTAACGAATAATATTTGAATTAAAACGTTTTTAAAATATATACGCACTCGGGTAAAACCCGGGCGTTGCCCGGGCCATTCGTCTAGTTGCTTTATAATAATTTATACCTAAATGGCCTTATTGTTTACGGAAGAGAATTGCTCGATGTAAATATTTAGATGTAATTCTACTGTCATAAAAGCTTATGTCCATAGTTTGCTTAAATACCATTTCTGAGATTCCATCCTTCAGTGTAGCATATATAAGCAGAATGATCCAATACAGTATTAGAGCTCCGAGAAGCGGTCTGGTGGATTAAATTGGCGAAACCACTGGGAGGGTTCACCACTGATGAGCCAAGCCTTCCCAATATTTTTTCATCGTAGTAAGGACAGTAGAAGTTTGTATTATTTGTGAAAAGAAACATTCGCGTATTAATGTTTTCATTTGTTATCTAAATATTTTTTGTTAATTTATGTATAGGCTTATAAAATATGTGTTCATATTAAATAATTTTATGTTAGGTTTCGAGTTGAAAATTTCTCCATATATTAACCGATTCATGGTTTAAAAATATATTTCTAATTCTTAGAATTTGTTAAACAATTATTTTCAAAGCAGCTTCTTGTCTTCTGTAGTTAAAAGGAAAAGAGGAAAATTTGTACTTTTCTCACTTTTTCGGATATGCAAAAAAGTTTTTTTTTTCAAATTAATTTAAATAGTAAATATAAGAGAAATAATTTTGACGCCTATATATGTTTTCTTTTCTTTTCATTTTTTTTATCAAATAATTTTATACTTCCCTTACTGCAATTACCAAACAATAAGAGGTCCTGGCTCATCAATGGTGAATGCATCATGTTAAATAGTAATGCATCAGAATAATATTTTTGTAGTGTTAAAAAAAAGTATCGCAAACAATTCCATTATATTTCTCAGTAACACGCAAACGGACTAATCCGGATTTTTAGAATGAAACTATTAGTGAAACCCGTTAAAAATGACATTTATCTATATATAGCGCGCATTAGCGCGCCATCTGTTATCAAAATTCGAAACTATTATAGACATGTATGATTCTTTTTGAAAATAAACAATTTCTACTGCCCTTACTGCAATGGAAAAGCCAGGCCCTCCCATTAATTTTTCCATTGCAGTAAGGGCAGTAGAAATTGTTTATTTTTAAAAAGAATCCGTCTATAATAGTTTCCAATTTTGATATCTATATATGTCTATATATAACAACGTAAACTTGCGGGGGGGATGATATTCATGTACCAAACGAGCCACCTCTCCCTTTAAATGTCCATCAAAACGATGGCACTATTACATCACCCCAGTAAAAAACTTTACTCGTGATGATAAAGCCACAACACCAGTTTTGCCAAATTCAGATAAAAAGCCAATCTGTATATTCACCAGTTTAACCACTTGTTCGGTAAATTCGAACGATTCCATAATCCCTCTCGTAGTATGTTATCAAATCGAAGCCGCCCCTGTACTGATGAGGGTCATAGCCAGACACCATGGTATAACACAGGTTGTTGGCTTTTGTCTGAATTTACCAAAACTGGTGTTTTGGCTTCATCATCATCATCACTAGTAAAGTTTTGTACTAGGGTGATGCAATAGTGCCATCCTTCTGATGCATATTTAAAGGGAGAAGTGCCTCTTTTGGAAAATATATATAATAACTGATATTTGTATTAATTCTTTTTTTTTTGTAAGAATAATAAATTTTCTATGAATATATTTCGAATTGGATAATATAAATTATATTGAAAGCGCTATCAAAATATTTATTAATAAATTTCATAAATTATTAAATATTTCTCTCTATATATATATTAGATTCGTATTAATTATAGAACTTAAAAATAAATTAACATATCACCCTCAAAACACCAACAACAACAAAAAAAAAACTTCACTAAATGATTAATGAAGTAAAAATTTAGGGAAAAAAAAGTGAAAAGGGGCAGCAGTTAACACGTTATAAATGTAGAATTAGAAAAGACAGAAGAATTAAAAAGCCATTAGAGAGCAGAAGAGCGCCGTCACTAACCTCGCGAGAGACAGCCAGCCATGTTGAGGCAGCGACGTCTATTGAATTCTGGTCATCCGGCGACGGTGGCGCCAAACGCAGGATTTCTGCCGAGAGGAAGCTGCTCGGCGCTATGACAAAGGTAAGTTGAGGACCAACCCTGTATTGTGCCAGGCCGCGGGATCGCATCCCAGCGACGCTCTATTCCAACCCCGGCAGGGCAGGTTGTTACGTCACCCCCACCTACCCCCCCAGATATCACTCAACAGTTGTGGACACCTGTAGCGCCTCGCCTGCCAAACGATCTTTCCTTCTCTTCGTTGAAAAAATATATTTCCACATTTTTTGTTTTATTCTCTTATTTAACGGAATATATATTTCTAAATAGATATGCTTGGATTAATATTACATATTTTATTTATTTAGTGTGCATTTTAAATATTTAGCAAAATATAATTTTATTCGAAAAATATATTATCATTTTCACTCTTTAATTTTGTTTACCTTATCGTATATATATATAAATATTTATTGTAAAAATTCTTTAAACATTCCACACACAATGTCATATAAAATATATATTTAGAATAGATATTTTTACTTAATTATTTTTTTGTAAACAAAAATATTCAATAATGTCTTTCAAATATTTTTTAGAGTAATATAAAATTATTATAAAAAATAATTGAGGCTTAAAATATATACCAATGCATTTTTATTTTTAAATGATTTTTATATATGAAAATTATATTTAAAATATTAATAACATTGTTAAATTAAAAATGTATTTGACTATTGTAATGAAGAAGCAGAAGATGCTCAATATGTATTATTGAAATGGCGTAAATTCGAAAAATTGATAAATAAATTTGAATAGATCACACTCGAATGGATATCAGCTGTTGCTCCAATTTGAGGTATTGTACGATTTTAATATTTAAATACATAAAACACACTTTAAAATAATTTCAAAACATTTATAATAAAACCTAATTTTAGCTCGTAATTTATTAAAACGTCAATTTGTTAAAGGAACATTTATAATTCCAATTTGAAATCGGTTTAATTGATTTTATTAATAATTTAAAATGAACAAAATATTTATGTTTATGCATTTTTCAATAAATAAAATATTTTTCTCTAATGAATTTAAATTCTCGCATAAATAATGGGGCCCATGAATTTTAAGAAATGGTTTATTAGGCCCCTATCAAGATTATTCAGGCCGAATAAATCTTTTCGGATGAATTATTTGAGTGCCCCCATTTGCATGTAGATAAATGAAATAGTTATGCTAATATCTAGTTTTAATATCTTTTGGTATAAAAAGTTTTAACTATAATTTCAGAAACTATTTAATATTCACAAATATATTGAAAATAAAAATATAGAACAACACAAAAATAAATATGATACATACATTTATTTTTCACTTTAAAAAATAATTGCACATGCAACTTTCTTTTGATGTGGCTTCAGAAATTTATAAAATTTTTAAAAGCGTATGAAATATATTTAGGGTATGGAATAAATATATGCTAGATATATGCTAACATATCTACTATTAATAAGGTTAATTGTTTAGATTTTGATTATACTTTGATTAAAAAAATATCAATAATTTGTGAGTTTGATATAAATGAAAAAAATTATAAAAACATATCTGCAAACGTGCTATATCGCGATTAAATAAAATTAAACTCAACATACATGTGTGAATTTGTTTATGTATGGCAAACATAAAAATAATAATGGGGCGCATTTATTAACTCACAAATTCTTTATGACACGACCCCATTCTTTGATTTTTTTTTCTTCCTTCCAGTAAACGCCTTTAATTTGTACGAGCTTACTTTAGGATCCATCAAAATATTTCTTAATGAAAATAAATGGCAATTTCTCTAAATAATAACAGACGAAGTTAAAAAGTCTTTTGTTTAGGAAGGTTAATTTAACTTTTATACTTGACATCTCTTTTTTCTTCCTTTAGGTTTGGTAAATTTATGTTGGGGTCGTATTAAAGTAGGAATTTATGGGGTATATAATTGCATTTCTAGCTTCCAAACTTATACAGGCAGACAAGATTAAATTTATTTGAATACATAGGTACGACGCATCGTGTTTTTTTACCTATTCTCAAATTGACCTTTCTTTTTGGCTCTGGAATTTAATAAATCAACTTTTTATTTTCTACCGAAATTGATTTCGTTGACCAGCATTCTCTAAACTCGGTTTTTGACCAAGTTCGTCCACTTGAAAATTATGCAGTATAATATATATGCTTTAATACAAGAATTCCATTTATAAGCCGCGTCTCAAAAACGGTGTTTTAATATAGAAATATATTTAGTTTATATTAAATTGTATGAAGAATATTTATTATTAAAAATTTAAAACATAATTATACTCCCTTTTTTTCTCTGTGCATTTTTAACATATATTTTTAAAAATTTTATTTTGAAAAAGTTCTTTTGTGTTTTTTGTCTTTTTCTAAAAGTTTGTTAGTTTTTCCCACCTAATTATATATATAAAAATATTCTAAATTACAATAATAAATTTAAACCTCGTGCATATGTGAATATATTTTTCTCAATGTAAATAATATTTTAATTGCCCTTGTGGGGGGTGAGTTACCGAAATTAACATTCAATAATCTATTTATTTATGAAGTGAAATATTTTTAAAGATATTATATATATGTGTGTGTGTGTGTGTGTGTGTGTGTGCATTTTTAAAAGTATAATACTGAATATGATACGGTAGGATTTGACCATATTCCTATTTAATGTGATATCAAGATTTCCAACAACCGTAATATAAACAACTATTGATCTAAAAAATTCTTCTGCTTACTAAAGTTGCATATACTATAGATATGGAATCGGTTTTTAGGGAATTGCCTTTATGGAGAATTTGACGACCGCAAATTATACTTTCTATCTTTTGACAAGTGTGAGAAGATTGATGCAGGGTTGGAATAAGTGTTATGGTGAGGGGACAAAAAATGGGACGAGATATGGCACATATGAAGGTAGGGCCGGGCGGCCGGTAATGTGTTTAGATAAGGATTATTGCACATTTCCTCCGCGTGCTCTATTTATAACCAAATGTGGACGTGATAATTCTTGCCACAACTAGCTAGGGCCGTTCTCAAACCATTTCTTTAGGAAGACCACCTATTTCTCTCCAATGCTATAACATATATTAAGGCGATATAACTAGACTTTCTGTTGAAACACTTCTACTTTAGATCGATTTTACCGAGTAAACAGTCTTTACACAGTCGTTTTAGGGAGGTTTGTCGCAAGAGGCAAATCAATCGCCCGGAGAGAAAGGTTCGTTGCAGTGAGAAAATAAATGTAGATCTGGACATTCAGTATTTGCAGCTATTCCTATCATTTCCTTGGCACGAAACTAATCCAGTCGGCTTCCTGCATACTTCCCAGTAGGCAGGGATCCATCCCTTCAGGCCGCCCAATTTCCCAGATGATAGATTAGGAGTTTTTGACCCCTTCCACCTGCTCCGATCTTTAAATGACCTATTGTTTCCCCAATTTGGGGTAAGTATCCTTTTTTTTTGGCGGAGCAAGGTCTTGGGAAGCAAGCCACACACAAGGGACAATGTGTCTTCAGTATTTATCTCATCAAAGTGAGGCCACTCTCACCCGGAGTCCGGTAGGTGAAGTTGTTCTCTGCTTGTCACTGGACGTCTTCAACGGTATTAAATACCCAAGGAAATCCTTGCCTATCAGGTCTACTTGAATCTCTCTCCACCCCACGTCGTATATACCTTTAGGATCTCTCTCTCGTGTGACCATTGGTATTGAATGGTTATAACGAGGTGTACTGCAATGATAAAATAACGGAAGGGCCTGGCTCATCAGTGGCGAACCTTCCCAGCGGTTTCGCCAGTTCAATTTACCATACCACTGTAATATTGCATTGGACTGCTTTGCTTTTATACCGATAGTGAAGCTAAACTCTTGGAAAAGGTATTTTAAATGAACTATGGACATAATGATAATGAATATGATGAGCCAGGCCCTCCAATTATTATATCATTGCAGAAAGGCAGTAAAATTGTTTTATTAAAAAAACAAACAAACATATAGACGTCAAAAATAGCTTAAATTTATTATATGCTCTAATATATTTATTTGTGGTTTATTTGTTTGACCCAATCACAGTTATTCAGACCTGAATGTACGCCTGAACAACAAATATCAAATAACTGACATCTCTATAGGAACATATGTCGAGTGTTCAAACATCGAGTTTGCTGAGCCAGGAAGTACATGCACCAAAGTTCTATCCAGCACACAGTGGCAAACAGGAAGCACGGCGTGTCTGCTTAACGAGAATGTCCAGAAGGCTGCTTACTCAATAATATCTTCTGCTGAACCACAAGAATGCTCCAATAAATTTGCAGGAGAGGCCTGGAATGCATCAGGTCAGTCTAAGGCTAGCCAGCAGGGACGCTCGAGGAGTCATTATGGTGATAGGAGGGTATTGATTTAGGCCTATGGCTGCTAGCCCTTGTTTTCTCCCGCACAGTGGAGTAAACACTACGGAGGGTCAACCTGGCCGTCGAGTTCCCTCGAGAACAGAGGGAGGAGAACTGTGTCTTCCAACTTCTTTTCAAGACGAAGAATGAATCGAGTATCAGAAACATCTTGATAATCTTTGACATGAATGTGCAAGCAGGTTATTACGTCCGCTGCTATACAGACAACTTAGAATCTACTGGGCCGGCAATATGTTCTAGCCACACTACCTGGACGCGTATCAAACTAGGTCACTTCTGGTGGGAGTGGGTGGCGCGTGTGTTTCTAAATTTATCGCCTGGGAAGAACAGACACGTGGGTGGCCGCTCTCTCTGATTCCCGGCACGGAGCTGTGGCGCACGGTGAGCTGAATCTAAAAAACTTTTTTAAAAAATGTTTTAAAAGTTGTCCGAGCACATTGACGAGATTAATTATGAGGAATGAACTTATAAACAATATTCGAGGGTTTGAAAATTTCTCCCGTATATATTTAATAGGCGGGGTGAAAGAAGCAATTTCATGTCCGGGAGGGAATTATCAGCAGCCAGCTGTCAGCCACAGAACCCTCCCTGTTGACGGGATTTCTTCATCCCAGCTCGGGAGCCGTCAAGTCAAACGTCCGAATACTGTCTAGTGTCAAGTTGGTATTTTGAGCCAAGGACAACGCGACGAATCAAGAGGAAACAAATTTCACAACTAAACGTATATTGTGATTTATTTTCAAAAGAAGAAAAAAAAATCGTAAGACGAGCTTTCGAGCAAAACTCCTGCAAGAAAGTGTTCACCTTGCGGTTTTGTTCTTATTTTGACAGCACATTACTCCAGGCGATACTATCGTGACTGGTCAAAGGTGAAATGTAGAGGCACATTTGGAGGATGGCGAGTCCTGAACATTTCGCTTAGGATTCTGTCACCATATAGCCAACCTGCATCTTGATGAATGGTTTCTGGTCGTTAGGAGAGTTTTTAAATAATATATTTTTCTACACAGGAATATTTACATCCATATGCACGGAAGGTAATGCACGAGACACACAATCACCCAGACCACGGTGGCCTTCAGATTGCTTGCTCAAGGCGGACAACGGTTGACAGGTGGTCAGAGCGACAGAGAAAACTGCTGTTGTCTATATTGTCCGGTCCCAGGTTTGGGTCTCGTTGACTTTCAGCGTGGGCGAGGAGCGGTGGAAGCGTAGACAGCGACGGAGACAAAATCGATGGCGCGGCGTGGGAACAGGGCAGGCAACAAGTGGCCGCCATTGGCTTCTCCCGGACATCTTGACGTGGCGGTGGTCATCCGCCCTCTCGTCCCCATGTACGGGACTCTTAATTGTCAATACGGCACTTCTGTCATGGTTTCACTGCGGTGGGAGCCTCTTTACAGAGCTCTGGCGCCTCAACACATGCCCTTGTTTCCTTATATGAACCAAATCGGAAAAAAAGGGCGGAAGTTATTTCAAATAAAAAAGGCGTTTTAAAAACTAACAGAAAACAAAAGATATATAAACAATATTCAGAATAATTATAAAAACAAATTATATATTTATATCTTTAGAGCCTCTCTATCTTTTTAAATAAAAATAACATAAATAATGTTTAAAACTTATAGCCCGCCATTTCGGATTTTATTTTAGAGCCTTTTGGGGAGATTCCAAGCATTTCTCACCACAAACCTATCTATTACATTGGTGTCCTGGCGTATTGTCCACGGGAGTTATTTTTGGCGAGGAGGGCAACGGCCTTTTAATTGATTGTGTTGTGTGGAGTCGTAACACCGTGGTCAAATATATAAACACAGAGGTTTAGACGTAAAATTCTATTAAAATTATAAAGTATTTTTTTCACCATGAGTATCTTTTTAAAATTTGAAATACAACAAGCTTCCAAGCGATTCTACAGCCAAATATGAAATAATTGTCGCCTATGTTCGAACTAGTTTTCTAATATACGGCTCTGTAGAAGGGCAAATACAATTTGAAACTCCCATTCCCATTATAATTTTAATGTTTTATACAGGTTTCCCTTAAATCATGAATGTAGTAGTGTTTAGTCCTTCATATCGGCGAGTGATGGTCTTTCGAGATATACCCCGAGTCGTGTTAACAAAGGTTTGTCGTTGTGCCGACACGAGGGAATTCCTTCCTCCGATATCTCCTTGTCTGGGGCGACTACGTTGACTGGGATACTTCTGTGTGTGCATCGCAATCTATTTTATTGTAATCCAAGGAAGTAATCTGTGTAGGAGAAATTGAGCGTGTGTTGTACACCGCTTTACAATTCTTCTTCTTCAGTTTCTCTTCTTTTGAGAAAGTCCTAATCTTCAGAGGAGTCACGCTTCCCTATCTTTAGCTCTTTACTTCTTCGTGAATTCTTCTCCCTACCGTTGCATTCATGTCACCCTCCCGTGCACAGGACGTTCACATACGAGATTAATCTAAAGTAGGGAGAGTTCAATAGTTTCATCATGACGTAGTTCAATTACACTATAAGAGAATTCTATTACAACATCATATATCAACATATCAAGTTAGAATAAGTAGCCCGTCCATCCCTAGCTATGTTCTACCTATCAGCCAGCCCAGGCCGTGGTGGTGGTGTGCGGCGCTACATTCGCTACTAGATTCAACGGTTCTTTACTTTCTATTTGTGAACTGAGTTCTGGTGGAGCATCGTCCTGTTGCTAGCCACGTTCTGGAGACTGGCAGAGGCTCTGGGGAGCACACACCTCTCTATCTATCTATATATGATCATTTATAAATATTCAATACTTTTATTGCCGTATTTATGTCCTATAGAATCCTATTTATATTGTTAAATTTTATTCTCTCTATCTCTTTATCAGTAACCACATATATATAATATCACAATACTTCTCATAAAGTGGTTTCAACTTCTCAGCATTACGGTGGTTTAAAATAATGGAATATACAAAAAACGGACTCTTGGAGAACACTCATTACAATCTATATTCTATAAATTTATACTTTTTGACCGCCGCGATCAATCCGCAACCAACGGTGAGATAGACGTTAGATTCTACCTGTTCCATTCTAAAGAAGCCATACGTTCATCTGGAACAACAGCAAAGGTTATTCGGTGAAGAAAATTATTTAAGTAAGTAGGCGAACACATTTTATATAGAATTAAGGAGGCGTGTAAGACACCACCAAATGTGGCTACGTGTCCTTGGCCGCCTTGGTAGAAAACACATGGCAACATTCTTGTAGAGCTGGTGGATGACTCCCACACCTTTCCTCAAACACTTTGTTTCAACACGTGCTAAAAAAAAAAAGAGAAATTCTCGGAGAATTGACCGATTAATGGCGAGGATCTCTATAACAGAACACCGTCAATCATCTATTGGTCGGCTTATCGCATGCCACTCTCTGATAGATACAACAGGCATGCCTGTGCTGTTCTTCGCTATTTGAGTAATTTACAGAGTTTTTTTCCCTCGTTATAGACAGCGCTTCATTTCTAAAAAAAAGTAAATGGAAGTCTCACCCAAATTAACAATTAGAAAGTCATTTCCTGAGAGGTGATGTGATGGGGTGCAAATTTTTAAATTACCACATTTAATTTGTCGAGAAAATACATTAGTTGAAGATTTCACAGGCTCAATGATACCTGCGGGAAATTTGACTCTGCGCCCCTTAATTAAGGGCATCATCATCGAGCTCCCTTCTATAAGAAGGAATACTACCGAAGCTTTTTATTCCACTGCGACCGATCGATTTCCTCATTTTCGGTCTTCTTTAATTAATCCTCCAGAAGTTGTTTGAATTCAGACGATTTTTTAAAAAGCGATCGTTTTGGCGCTCTTTTCTATCATTTATATTTCTATCATTTACATCTCGTTGTGTGATATCAATTATATCTTAAGTCGATATTTGGACCTGGGCATATAAAAACTGGAACAATCCCAATCAGTGGATCATAAAATTCTCCTAAATTAAATAGACAGTTTTTATCATAAGACTTAAGATTTTTTGTGTCTTAGGTTTAGAGAGCTTTATTGAATTAATTTTTAAAAAAATTACATTTTATTTTTCTCACACAGAGAGAAATATATTCTCAAAGTTTTTTTTTATTGCGACTGATTTCCCCCATTTATCATAATGTTAGGAAATAATAATGGATTTTGTCGTGGAAGAGGAAGTTTGTCTTGATGACATTTTAATAAACAAACAGTTCTAATTCATTAAATCGCTTCCTATCTTCAGTGAAACAATCGTTGTAGAGATTTCTAGGAGATGGAAGAGCCTTCCATATATTTCTCCCAAGGCGATGATGTTTTACTAAGCTGCCGTTTCGATTGTCCTCTAACAGAATAAAGTATTGTGATCTCGCTCCCCTTGTAAGAATTGATTGCGTGTCGTATCTGAACCCGCAGTGGAATATTTACTTGCCGAGATTCAGCTGGTTTAGGTAATAAGGCTTAGAGATGGTGTTGTACCCCAGCTATTGGAACAAAACAGGTACTCTGAGAATACCCGCATTGTTTTAAACTGAAACATTTGTGAAGAGAGAGAGAGATTGAAACTGATTTATTACAATGTCCATATAAGATTATATAAGGTTAAATACAGATAAAATATATGTCATAATTTGTATATAATTGTATGCCCCCCGACCCACTATGCATGTACAATGTATGATTTTCAAAGATTTAATAAAGAATAAGGTAACTGGAGGAAAGAAAGTGGCAACAAGACATAGGAAGCAGGCTAAAAGCGGGCACAAGTATAAATAACTTGTACAGTCATTACTTCCTGGCAAGCCCGGACGTATCTGGTATCCGCAGAAGTTATATTAGTAGAGAGACGCCCAATATTTCCGGACAGGACCGGACGTATTTGATAACGCGGAAGTAAATAGAGTCGAACACACCCGATACTTCCTGACCAGGCCGGGCGTAACTAACACCAAAGAAAGCCGCCGGTCCAATTAGGAAGCAACAACTAAGTAGGTCAACCAATAGAAAAACGGACACGTTCCATTCTTCGACCAATGGGAAGGAAGACAACTCGTGGTGTTAAATCGAAAAGCAAGAATTGTCAGTAGTGACTTGGCTCCCACCGAGTTCAGATCAGTAGTGATTTCGCTTCCAACAAGGTGACATCGGCTCTGGACCTCTCTCCCTCTGCTCATCCCGTAGCTAAGTACAATCACTACCATGTGATCAGATAATTAACAATCAAAACCCGCTCCGCTCTTCTCAAGCTTTCTTTCCTCCAACCCAGTTGCCTTTTATTTACAAACCCCATCACGTGTCCTGATTATTCCTAACTGTATGCTTCACTTGCCACTCAACGACTGCGTTTCAACCAATCCTCACCATTCAAATCGAACAACAAGAAATTCCGCAACGATATTGTCACAGAACGGTTAAGTCGACAGGATTCTACAACAGTGTAATACATCAAATATTGCAGTGTAATAACTTTGGATATATTACATAGAGTCGACAGGATAAAGAGATGGAATTTAATCAGGATCCCATAGGCGTAAAAACGGACAACCCTACGAAAGAAAGAGGAGAAGACGGCAGCCAATTGAGAGAGAACGAACAGGCAGGAGAAAGGCAGGAAATGACCGGCCGCGAGACAACTGCGCCCCTAGCGGACTTCGTCACCCAGCTGTCGGCGCTCCTGACCCGAGTAAAGATTTCTGATGGAGCTGAGTCGACAATCGCGCTTTTCGATGGAACATATAGCGCGATACAGTTTTTCCAAGCGTTCGACCGAAAAATGGAAGACGCCTCCATGGGAGAACAAGAAAAATTACTCCGCCTACCAAACTACCTGGTGCGACAACCCCTGGAGCTCTTCAGGAAACTTCGGCTGGCCGACCGGAGCTATGTCCAGGTGAGGCAAATCCTCCTAGATCTCTATCCTGAGTCAAGCGAAGCGTCCTTTGCGAAATATTTCGCCATGAAGCTTACTGGGCAAGCCAACCTAGAGACCTACTACCGGGAGAAAACCGCCATGGGATTGCAACTAGGACTTCCACAGGAGGTGATTCTCGAGACGCTGACAGAAGGACTGCCATTCAACGACCAGCGCCTAGTCCGCGTAGTGCCTCCCGAGAACCTAGGAGAGTGGTTCCGACTGGTACAGCGGATCCACGGGTCCAGTGTACCGACAACGCGACTCAGAGAAGATCAACCACCCACAATGTCGGGTCCGTATCACAGCACACCCCGACGCCCAAGTGCATGGAATGCACCTCTTCCGCCGTCCAACTGCAAGTTCTGCGGCGCGAGGCACTGGCACAGCGAATGCCGACATCGAGCAGTCCCGAGCCCCAAGCCAACCAACTCAAGCCAAGACGTCCCAGCCGAGCAGCCCTTTCGAGACTAAGGTAGGCACCCCCCCTATGGCGTCAAGAATTGACTTTGAACTCTTATCTAACCCTACCTACCCCTTTAACCATGTATCTAAACATGTACCAAATGAATGCAAGCACGGGCTAGACCAAAACCTGTCCCAAAGGGCTCGTACAGCACACAAAGCTTTCACACATGGAAACCCTTGCCTGCATTCATTGCCCAAACCCCAAATATTTACATGCCACCATTCTAATCTCACACCACGCAACTTTTCATGCCCACAACATATAAAGCCACCACGACTTCAACCTACAATTCCAATAATGCCCAAAAAAGTGTCCGTACACCGACACAGCTCACCCACTTACCACACAAAATCCACACATGACCATACGACGCCACGCCATAATCACGCAAATGTACCTCACAACATACACGCACGCCAAAAGACGACAACAACCAACAAACGCAACACGCGCGCCAACAGACGACAACGACAAACAAGCGCATGCACAACCGTTAAGAATAATACAATCATCCCGTCTACACAAAACATAGAAAAAATTCACGCCACCAAACAACCACACAATCGAAAAACATTGCGATCTTTCCTAAAAGCTGTGAACGCCTATAAAGAGTTCATTCCGGACCACGCCCGCTTGCGGACGCCACTTGTCAACCTTCTAAAAAAGGATGTCATGTGGGTCTGGAGTGACGAATGCCAGAAAGCGTTCACTAACCTGAAAGAAAGCCTTACCACACACCCCACATTATACCTTTACCAAGAAGGTCTGCCATGCCAGGTGCACTGTAACACCTCAACATTCGGCATTGCAGGCATTCTTAAACAAGTCTACCCTGATGGGAAGACATACCCAGTTCAACATTTCAGCCGCTCTCTGCGTGGTCACGAGCGAAATTATTCAGACTTGGAACTACAATGCCTAGCCATTGTGGAAAGTGTGGATAACTTCCGCGCCTGTCTAATGGGCAGAAAGTTTACAATACTTTCTAACCATCCTGCATTGCAGTGGTTGAAAGAGATCAAAGCCCCGTCAGGCAGATTGTTTCGATGGAGGTTAAGACTGTCAAGATACGAATATGAGGTCCGTAGCATAAATGGAGTACAACAATATGAAACGGGCGTTGTAACTCGTATCCCATTTTGTGGCTTTCTAGATGCGCCACTCATAAAGAGCCAACAGTCTTCTCCACCGGGAAAATCTCGCGTGACTATGGATCACAATAAACTGCGCACCGTCTCCCGAAAAGGAGTACTTAAAACTATAGTCCCAAGTTCACTTACAGCCAGACTTCTTAAGTCCGTACACACACAATACCACCATCCAAACATCTCCAAGATGACGAGACTCATCTCGTCACAATATTATTGGCAGAACATGACACAAGACATCGCAAAACAGGTAAAAACCTGCCCCACCTGCCGATTCGCTAGAAGAATCGATGAATACAACCAACCTTCACGTAAAAATACCGACACAGGCCCCAAAGCAAAACAAAATTCGTACATAAAGCACAGCGTACACACAACACAAACAATGCCAAAATTACACCACCCACGTCAGAGAAACGATCACACATCTCAACCTAAATCAATTACCACCGACATATCGCTAATAAAACCATTAACGATCAAACAGGAGAACTGCGAACCTACCAATCATTTAAATTCTACAATTAATAAGATTCGAACAAATATTTCAGAGTCCCCATTTACAAAATTATGGAAGAACATGGGGCAATACCCTATCTTTCATCTGATTTTCATCCTTTGTTTGTTAGTTCTACCATACAAATGTATCCCAATTTTATTCATTAATTATTTGTTTATCTATACCATGCCCGCTCATAAAATTTTCGAACTACAAGAGGCAGTTTTTAATTTTGGACAAGCAATTTTTCATTGTGGACAAGCATTTATAAAACTTCTCATAATTTTAGGAACCATTTTTGCAGAAAATCTAAATAAACTCCGAGGAGATAGAAGTAACTGAAAGATGACCAACCAATGTCGGAGAAGTCACACTCCAAAAACAAGATGCAAATAGCACACAAAATCAATTAGGCGGACAGGAAACGTAGTTCCCCCACTTCCGGATCCAATTACGTGCAAATAGAGAGGAAGTCTTGCTGCCCCCACGTTCCATGTCCGGTTTCTAATTACCATCCCTCGACCAGCAGCTAAATTGAGGTCAACTGGGAACCTCTCTATGCCACCGATTTTGGATTCCAATTCAAGCCTGCGCATCGACTTTTACAATGTCAATCAAATCGACTGTCATTCGAAAATCAAACAAGGTACACGCACACACATTTCTTACACAACAGACTTCTAACATTTTCCACAACACACACAAAGACGAAAATTTATAGGGCATGTTTGAGGAATTAAAACATTTAGATCAGGGCATATAGATACAACAGGGTTCAATTCAATACATTTTTTTTGTTTATACATTAACCAATTTTACTATTTTTCAATTAAATTCAAAATATTTAACCAATTTAACAACTTATTCAAATTATTATCATTTTTAATTATCAATTATCATTCTATTTACCACTTAGCTTATATTGCCATAACTTCAATTATCAACGAAAACTCATTGATTTTCGGTTAAACTAAAAACATTAAATCATCCTTTATTGTTGAAACCTTTTTATTTTTCATTTTTCTTTTTTACCAAGCACTCAACTTTGATTTCGCTCAACCACTTTTTTTTTTTTTTTTTATTTCAAAACACCTTATGAAATTTCCTCGTTTTCTTTTCCCAAAATTCGAGCAAAAATTAGTTAGGCATTTTTCCTTTTTCTCACCATGCAACCAAGCATTCACTTTGATTTCTTCCAACTTTTTATTTTTATTTTTTGATTTCTCAAAAGACCTAATAAAAATCCCTCGATTTCCATTCCCAATTTCGAGCAGAAATATAATTAGGCATTTCTTTTTACCATGCAACAAGCACTTTTCTTTTTTCACCATGCAACAAAACATTTTTTTTCCTCACCATGCAACCAAACCTTTACTTTGATTTCGTCCAACTTTTTATTTTTATATTATTTTTGATTTCTCAAAAGCCCTAATAGAACTCCCTCGATTTTTTTCCAATTTCGAGTAGAAATTAGTAAGGCGCATTTTCTTTTCTTTTTAATCCACTATGTACCATAGCATTCATTTTGATTTCTTACAATTAAAAAATTTTTTGATTTCTATTAATTATACTCAACCTATATCATCAACACCATTCTATTTTACTTCTTATATCGCCACCAATGCTTGTATATAGACTCTCAATACCCACAACTAATTTTCCCACAAAATTATTTTTCACCTTACAGAATTCTCTCAGGCTAACCCCTTCTTGAATTCTTCACATGTAGGGGGCGCATCTGTCATAATTTGTATATAATTGTATGCCCCCCGACCCACTATGCATGTACAATGTATGATTTTCAAAGATTTAATAAAGAATAAGGTAACTGGAGGAAAGAAAGTGGCAACAAGACATAGGAAGCAGGCTAAAAGCGGGCACAAGTATAAATAACTTGTACATTCAATACTTCCTGGCAAGCCCGGACGTATCTGGTATCCGCAGAAGTTATATTAGTAGAGAGACGCCCAATATTTCCGGACAGGACCGGACGTATTTGATAACGCGGAAGTAAATAGAGTCGAACACACCCGATACTTCCTGACCAGGCCGGGCGTAACTAACACCAAAGAAAGCCGCCGGTCCAATTAGGAAGCAACAACTAAGTAGGTCAACCAATAGAAAAACGGACACGTTCCATCCTTCGACCAATGGGAAGGAAGACAACTCGTGGTGTTAAATCGAAAAGCAAGAATTGTCAGTAGTGACTTGGCTCCCACCGAGTTCAGATCAGTAGTGATATCGCTTCCAACAAGGTGACATCGGCTCTGGACCTCTCTCCCTCTGCTCATCCCGTAGCTAAGTACAATCACCACCATGTGATCAGATAATTAACAATCAAAACCCGCTCCGCTCTTCTCAAGCTTTCTTTCCTCCAACCCAGTTGCCTTTTATTTACAAACCCCATCACGTGTCCTGATTATTCCTAACTGTATGCTTCACTTGCCACTCAACGACTGCGTTTCAACCAATCCTCACCATTCAAATCGAACAACAAGAAATTCCGCAACGATATTGTCACAGAACGGTTAAGTCGACAGGATTCTACAACAGTGTAATACATCAAATATTGCAGTGTAATAACTTTGGATATATTACATATATATATGAATAAATATGAGAGAGAGAGAGCTATCCTAATATTCTAACTGATCTTGAGGGGAATAGAAGAACCACCTATATTGGCAGTTCAAAACATACGATACAAGTGGCAACTATCGGTCTGAGTAGGTAAAATGACCGCGAGGGGCTATAAGTACTGGCGACAGAGATAAGTCAAGTTTTGGAGCTGAGATTCAGTGGGTGAATCTAGGATAAACCGTCAAGCACAGATTTCCCCTGGTAGGGAGGGGTAGTAGAGAACACCTCAACTTTGGAATAGAAAATTGAGTGGACCCACCTGGTACCGCCGGTCACTAACTTGGCTTGAGTAAATCTCATCAATGTTTCGATCTCTCGGAAACCCACTGTTGTCCTCTTCAAGGGAATTAGCTAGGTTCACATATTTTAACAATGAGAAAAAAACACGTTGTACATTAAAATAAAAAAGAAATAAACACAAAGAGAGGATCGTTGAAAGGCTGCTATAAGTAAATACTCTCAACCATATAACTCCCGACATCACACACATTGAAATATAATTTAAATGTGTGAAGTTTCGAATTAATCCTTATATCACTCCCAAGATTTCTCTCCAACTCTTTTCTTAAAAGTTGCCACTAACAACACGGGAGTTTCTATTAAACTTTCTCTCTAATCCTATTATATCGCAATGGAGGATAAAACTGGGAAAATTTCTTCTTTCTCGAGCTTCTTGTCACGGCGGGGCCATTGTTGTGGTCCTTTCACCGGGTCGGAGAGAGTGTATTTAGGTTTATAATTAGACCCTCTCTCTCTCTCTCGACTGATTCCTCCCAACTCCAGTCCACACGGCGGAGCAGACACGGTATTGTTTTAGGAGCCTTAGACAAGTGATGTGGTAGTTAGCCACATCACTGAGGGATTCTCTAAATACTTTTTTGTCTACGCGGCCGAAATGTACAGATTCTCGACTTTGCCATTTTGAAAGAACTGTTGAAAAACGAGTAATTAAAACAACTTTTTCTTAATGCTCTGATATGATGGAGAATTGTGTAGCGGCCACAGTCTTGTAACATTTGTACAACGAAGTAGAAATGGCAATTTCTCGTGTTGAAGAAAGAATCCTATAAAACCGCCAAGAGAGAACCAGCAAAACTGAACGTGGGAATAACAACATAATTATATTTTTTAAGTGTGATATAGTTACAACGCATATGAACAAAATAAATTTTATAATGTGGAGCAGAGAGAGAGAGGCAAATATCTTAAATGGAGTTTTAATATTTTATTTAGGAGACTCTCTCAGCCTTAATTCTTCAGTTTAATTGAAATCGATTTCTCACCGGAAGCAATCTGTTCCCTTACACAACACTTCTCCTTACTTGATAGCAGCGGACTTATGATGCTCCCTTCTGAACGGAACCATCCCCAGGGCCTTCTCTTTTTTTTTTAGGTTAATATGCAAATGAGGGGATACTAAATTAAACATGCGGTTATGGAATTTGCATATGTAATCTTGGAAATTCAACCTTGGAAACATACTGTACACATAGCTAGTCTATAGTAAACGATTAAAAATAGTTTTGAAGGTGAGACTCAATAAAGTGGCCAAGTATTGCGTCCTCTCGGAACACACGAGTTACTGTGTGAACCACGTTGGGGATTTTACAGTGGTGCGTGTGATGGACAAATATATCTTCTTCCCGGAAATTCAATCACTTTTATTATAAGACACTTTATATATACAGATTCTCCTGAGAGAGAGATACAGAACAAAAAAAAAACGAGAGAAAATATTTAATTAATAGAAAATAGTTTTTTTTTTTAAATATTTTATTAAAATGCACTAAAAAAAGGAGAAAATAAATATATTTCAGCTACTGCCGTTGGACAATTAGATTTATATAAGAGGCGGGGGACGATATATTGAGGGAAGAGGTAAAATATTGAGAAAGAAACATAAAAACTCGCTGATTGAATCACGTTAAGTTCGGAATACAAGATGATCGACTTTGATGGAGCCTACAATTGTCTGAAGCAACGAGAGCTTGTTGTCAAAACCTCTCTCATTTCCAAGCGCCCATTGAGGTTTCATTGGTCTCCATTCTTGCACCGTGAGTAACACACCAGAATGAACATATTTAAACATGGAGCTACATGTACTGTCCCTGGAATACTGTCTGTCGAACGCTGGATTCACGTCAACAAATCGTCTAGGGCTAAATATATATTTTTTCCAATTTCGTGGGTGGAGGGGAATCCAGTTTCAAAAAGAAGTTTTGATGTTTTGAAAAAAGAGGGATACACACTTTTAATAAGTTTAATAAAAGTGAGAAAAGTTTTGGGCGTTGTTTGTTTTATTGCTCTGCTCCAGATGTCTCTACCAAACTAAGTTAGGATCGGCGGGATATATTTACACTAAACTATTGGTACGTACCTATTTAAAGAATAAAATAACTTGTTGTTTTGTGGACATGAGGAACAAACCTCAATACACCTTTTACTGGATTGTCCTGTTTTTCAACACTATAGAATAGACAATAATTTAATAGTAACAGACCCAAGTATTTTTATTTCCAGTAAATAAATGTATATTATATTCAATACCTTTTGTAGATATATTTTAAATTATATAGCAACAAATATCTTTTAATAAACTGATAATTTATATTATGCTGATTGTACATATTGCCAGACATTTATTTCTTTTGTACACAGTTCTTTTTTCTCTTCTTTAATTAGATAATCATATGACTATTCTATTCACGGCCTAAAATTATTGTATAAATATGTATAGACAAATGTAAAGGCAATCATGTATAACAGGGGGACATAGCGCTTTAAATTGAAACAAAATAACATGACAGCAGTTCTGATATAAAAAGGGGAGATATTCCAAACTATATATAGAGAGTATAAATGGTGTTTCTATGTGGACGACACCGGCCGTTTATGTAATTATCCGAGGGATGGATGTTGGAGTTCTTATATTAACCCGATATATATATATATGGAGAAATATACGGGAAAATGCTTGATTCTATAAAGGCTAGGGTGAAATATAAAAAAATGGTACTTCCTAATCCCCCGACAAAAGTGAGTGATATTTCCCGAGACGTTGAAGTGCACTGGTGTGCCGGCAGCGTCGATACCAAGACTCGACTGCTCCTGACTGAGGACCTATAGCAAGTTTTCCAAAACTGAAAGTAAATAAAACTGTGTTGGCGGCGAGGCACCTGGAAATGAATGTTTGAAACAATCTCAATAAGGCACCTTTAGATGTCCTACAGAAATGTTTAGTCAATGCAGGAGACTTGGGAAATGTTTCTACAGTGAACCTTGTTCCATTCCTCAGGCATGGAAGATTCGGAGAGAGGAACCCGTCTTTGTAGGAGGCCTTGACCCGCGCGGCCGGAATTAAGTCTTCGCTAATGAGGCCCAAATACGACGGTGCCCTCGGTGGATCATCCGGCAAACAATGGGAAGATCCCACGTCCGCTCGGAATGTTTTGGGGTCGAATAAGCGAATATATAGTTGTTGCTCTTTGAAATCTTTCATTTTGAAAATGGACCATTCCCCTAAAGCCTGTGTTTATTTCTTATCCAAAGTACGCGTAATACAGGTAGTGATAATCATGGTGGGTAGAGTGCTTTTCATTTAATGTAAGTTCGCCACCACATGTAGACATCTGTTGACAGAAGAAGCCAGCCATCTCGGCCCGTGTGGATCAATATCCTCCACTTGGCTCAGCGAAGAAAGGGCGGCGAATAGACAAAGAGAGTCTTAAAGAAATTACTTGATTTGCATAATTACAACGGAAATCTCGCTGTACAAATTCTTTTCGAGAAAGTGAAATGAGTTTACGATGCCCGAATAGAGTTCGGAGAATAGATTTTCACCAATGTCTCGACCGTGTTTTGTGTTGAGGTTAACATGATGAATGAATTCAGTGCGTTAGTAGGCGTGTAAGACACAAAGAAAGGCTAATGTGCATTAGGAAAATTCCAAATAGGCAATGTAAGGACATTCGGTCTACTTTCGGGCGATGTCGATTTTAGTTTATAGCAAGAAACTGCAATGCTTAATTTGGAGATTCGAGATTTATCACAAAGTCGGGAGATAACATTTTCATTCTTTGATAGCATAGTTTTGACCGACACTCCTTTTGGATCCCTGAAGGATCTTATCGAGGGGTGAGACATTCAATCAGGCGCCCACACAATCGCCGGAAGTGGGACGGACATTCAAATGAGGAGGACGCTGCCGCCGGTGATTCACTCTTGCTCGGCCGCACGCAAGGTCTGTCTGGTCTCGCGGCGACTTCCAGCGGCTGTTTGACGGGAGAAGATGTGCTGCGGCAATTAAGCCAATCGATGCGTCGATAGCTCCTGGCCATCCATCAATCACCTGTCCGGCCCACCGTACAATTGGATCCAGTCACACGCAGCCTTCTACTCTGCTTGGCGATTAGTTTAACTTAGAGAGCGGTGAAGGCAGTAGCTGCCTCGTTTAACGTCTCAACAAAGGTGGGACGTACAATCATGGCAGGTACTGAAGATATCCGGACTTTAGTGTATAATCCAGGAGTTGTTGGACTTTATGGACTTTCCACAGACGGACTGTTGAGTAACTATCATTCCAGCGCACCATTTTGATGCTGCCGCAATATGTCACGTGGTAGAGAAAAGGTAAATAGGGTTGAATTGGTTTCGCTTTCAGTTTGGAAAATGTGGCATTGAACTGGCACAGTAGAGGGATTATTACTTCCAACTGATATCTGGGAGTTGTTGGCACTGAAGGCCAGGTTGGTGCTGAGTAAGCAAACACGTGGGAAGTAGTCATCTGACAAATCTGCGCCAGTATAGACTTCCTCGTCACTGTGTTTGCCAGGCGGGCTTTAGAAATCCCAATTGACCAACCTGCGTGCCGGGAAACGTCCACACAAGACGGACGGGGATATAACTACCAACACCGGCGGGCGGTAAATCCGGGCAGCAATAAACCTTCATTAGGTTGGGTAAATCTCCCACGCTGGGATGGCAATATATGCCCGGGCATAATTAGGACGTAGCGTTCTCCGCCAAGTTGGCTGCTACCTCCAGCTAGGGCGTGCAAGATATTTGCGGGTGGGAGAATTTCTTCCGTGTTTTCAACTGGCAGAACAAAAAGGAGGAGTTCGAGAAGGCCTTTAACGTAGATTTTTATTGCTTTACTCTTGTCAAACAGACTAAATCCAATAATATGTTTCGATTAAATGTACTAATTCTCGCATAAATAAACCTTTCCTTGTGAAGGTCTTTACAATGTTTCGCTCTCTAGTCTGCTCAATGTAATGTTGTATACACGGAACACTCGATACACTCAAGCTGGTAGGGCGCTGAACTTGTGTGCACAGCAGTCGTTATATAATATTGGACCAGATTACTTTACAAACACACCCTGTCTTGAAAATATATATCAATAATATCTCACAGCAGCTCACAACTATCTCAATCTATCCCCCGGCACTTAGTGAATGTGGAGCTCCTTATAGAAGACCGTAACATGTCGCACGGAGGATTCTTCGCACGGTTAGAGGAGTCAGATCTATTTGCTTCATCTATCTGATGGAAGACCTCCGTAGATGAAGGGTATGAGGCCGCTAGCACAGCGTAGGTAGACCACTACGGCGGGCCCACGCTATTGGCCTGGCCGGGCGGCAAGTCTGTTCACAGCAGTGGGATCCTCTCTGATACGTCGCCTTCTATCCTAACCGGTTTTATGGTCCAATTGGAATCGCGTTGTTGTCAAATGGATTTCCTGCCTCTCAGCCGTAAAGCGCGCACATTCTGCAATGGTTTGAAGTTGTGTCAATTCCAAGATGGTCCAGCCAAAGTGATTTAGTGGAATCTCTGACAGTTACGGCGATTCTCTACAGACTTGGCTACCGTCTGTGTTAGGAGTAATGAGACAGTCGGATGAAAACTATTGGCCGAAAGGATTATTTTAAAATGTTTCTTTTTCAAATACCTTGGCTACTTGATCATATATGAGAGTAGTCGAGACTAAAGTTCTCATATTATATGAAAGAAGAAAAATGAGAGAGATGAAGGAATGGAGAGGTTAAAACTCCTCGGTAGAATCCAGCTACGATTATCTGGGAATAGGCTTAGCTCTCTGTCTTCCTGTACAGAGCTGTCCGCTCACAGCTTTGTTTTCTCCCTTTCAATTGTCTCCGCCCAATTCTCTCTCGGCCAAACCAGGTTGAAAAAGTGTTTCCTTCTAAATTAAAACTTTTATCGCCGATTACTGAAGATGATCAATTCATAGCTATACGACCAATACGTCGCAGCACGGAACATCACTACCTCACTGCACATTTAGACCAAATCAGGTTGAAGCAGTGTGTTTCCTTATGAATTAGGAGTTTATGTATCGTATGTAAGATTGCTGCAGCTAATCAATTGATATCTAGGCTAGACCAATGTATTCATCAATAATACACTTCTCTGTACGATATATAGCTTCTGCCCGAATTATCTCAGCAAATATAGAACCACGTAATGTCAACTCAACAGTTCGGTGGAATTTGTAATCACCATTAAGGACGTCCCCATCAATTATGGAGCCCTTGATTAATTATGGTCGTGGGTTAATTTGGGGACACATCCCCTGCCGCCGTAACAAGCCACTGCGTGACGTTGTAAGACCGTTGCACGTTTATTCCCCCCTCAGGCTCTCCAGTATAATCCTCAACACATCAAGTGGTTTGACCGGCTTTAAACCCAAGTCCCACGGTGTTAAAGGAAACACATCCATTATTAGGTCGCTGGGAGAATCTACCACAATCTACATAACCAGGCTCGATGTTGAGTACGAGGTTTGTACAGTAGGACCACCAGCCCGATAATTTACAAAGGAATTGATTGAAATGTCATTTCCTTAATACTTTGCCTTGTGCCTGTGTCTATAGCTTGTTTTTAAATAAATAGAACGTGTTTTTATAGAACTTTTTAGCGCTGCTTTGAGGCATTCATTTCGATTCAATCAGTGAGTGAGACCTATTTTAAAATAGATGGAATCAAATAGCTCATAACCGTGATGTCGGTTTGTAAGTTTGCCTAGAGTTGTGGCATTCTCACTGATGAGATGGTCACAATAGGTGACACATAGTACACACAATTTGACGTGAAGAGTCCATGTTCAAAACATGAGTTTCTGTGCGGTCCTGAAGTCATCAGGGTGACTGAAGCAGATCTGATTGCTTAGAAGCTAAAGAGTCACCTGCAGGAAGTAATTTCATCATTTCGACTTTGGATTCAACATGCGCTCACTGGTGCTGGACCCCAGGAAGTATTTTCAAAAGACGTAGGTAACTGCCTCAGAACACCAACACAACATCGACACCAAATATGGCTAATTCAAACCGACAATCATCGAGCCATTGCGCGGTACGTAGCAACCGCCGATCTCCAGGAATAAATCAATTGGCTCGTTCTCTCTCGCTAGGTAGAACTACAGGGAACATTCTCTTAGTAATGTTGATTGTTGTACCTTCACTGCCATATCTCTTATTTGCACATTGGAGTGTGGCCACAAATCTATAATTAATCTTTTTCAATAAAACAATCCCTTGTATGACATTTTAGTTTGAAAACAACAGGCTTCCAGAGATAAGTCCCTTTTAAAATTTTTAATTTACAAATCTCTCTTTCTTCTCTCTAGCTTTCGGGCACGAGAGCCCTTCTACAGGGAAAAAAAAAGGGATACAATATTGGTAGAGATTTGTAAATTATTGTATTTAAAAGGAACTTATCCCTGGAGAAGCCTGATGTTTAAACTTAATGAAGTATCTATTTATCACGTGCACCTTTCCATACAAGAGAAATAAGGCAACCGATCAAACATCCATATAAATGCCCCCTTGAAGATCCTTTTTTACAAAAAAAAAAAAAAAGGCATAAGTTGAATGTACTAGACCCCAGTTAGTGACAGGAGGGATGGGTTAATTGCCCGGACAGCCGACCACGCCGTGGTAATGGGACTCCTCTTTGTCTGGCCCGGGAATCTGGTCATTAATTTTAATGGGCGCCTCGAGGTGGGTGGGAGATTAAATCCTGCGGTGGAATATATTGCGGGGTCCACGGCGGCAGATTAAACCTAGCCCAGCGGTGCTGGCTGGACAATGGTGGCCGCTGGCTGGGTGTTCCAATGGCGGCAGATTAAACCTAGCCGACAGCTGGTGCTGGCTGGACAATGGTGGCCATTGGCTGGGTGTTCCAATGACGGCAGATTAAACCTAGCCGACAGTTGGTGCTGGCTGGACAATGGTGGCCGCTGGCTGGATGTTCCAATGGCGGCAGATTAAACCTAGCCCAGCGGTGCTGGCTGGACAATGGTGGCCGCTGGCTGGGTGTTCCAATGGCGGCAGATTAAACCTAGCCGACAGCTGGTGCTGGCTGGACAATGGTGGCCGCTGGCTGGGTGTTCCAATGACGGCAGATTAAACCTAGCCGACAGCTGGTGCTGGCTGGACAATGGTGGCCGCTGGCTGGATGTTCCAATGGCGGCAGATTAAACCTAGCCCAGCGGTGCTGGCTGGACAATGGTGGCCGCTGGCTGGGTGTTCCAATGACGGCAGATTAAACCTAGCCGACAGCTGGTGCTGGCTGGACAATGGTGGCCGCTGGCTGGTTGTTCCAATGGCGGCAGATTAAACCTAGCCCAGCGATGCTGGCTGGACAATGGTGGCCGCTGGCTGGGTGTTCCAATGACGGCAGATTAAACCTAGCCCACAGTTGGTGCTGGCTGGACAATGGTGGCTATTGGCTGGGTGTTCCAATGGCGGCAGATTAAACCTAGCCCAGCGGTGCTGGCTGGACAATGGTGGCCGCTGGCTGGGTGTTCCAATGGCGGCAGATTAAACCTAGCCCATAGTTGGTGCTGGCTGGACAATGGTGGCTATTGGCTGGGTGTTCCAATGGCGGCAGATTAAACCTAGCCCAGCGGTGCTGGCTGGACAATGGTGGCCGTTGGCTGGGTGTTCCAATGGTGGGAGTTCAATATGATCCAAGTCTCCTCCTTAGCGGCCAAGAGATCACACGGAAGAAATGCGCTCCAGGACAACCGGTGGCCCTCGATGCTAACGAATTCCTGCCAATGTCGCTAAACAGAGTTTGTGAAATACAGATGAATGAATATGTGAAATAAATTTAGGGAAATATCTGTGAAATAAGTTAGTCTCGATCTATGAATGACAGTTATTGCACAGCTTTGAACTCTCGTATCTTTTATAAACAAAATGGTAAAAGAACAAATAACCTTTGGACATTCCGAATTATTCCCCGATGACTCACTGTGTGCTTAATTTAAAAAGATTGGACAAACCTTCCATATGACAATTTTTTATTTATTTTTTACCAACATTTTTTTTCAAGGAGTATGACAATTTTTTCAAAGCTTGCTTTATTAGCACCAACTACACAAAATGAAAGCGCAAATTTCGATCAACTTTCGAATGGTACAATAAACTTTTCAGTCGAACATCGCACTTAAAATTGATTTTAACTCTTACTTAAAATAAACTAATTTTTCCATCTTATTTTTCCAAGACAAAGACTAGAGTGGCTCTCACCCCGGGAATAGGAAAGTGAAGATACATCTGACACCGGGCGATCAATGAGAACCTAGTACCTACCTAATTGACGTTTAACAGAGGCCGCCATCAAAGGATCGTCAGCGGCGAGTCAATACCAATTTAGGCTTCATTACGGCGCCACTTGTTTGTGGCAGGCAGCAATCCTAGCTTTGGTCGGAATATTTTGTTACCTCTTGGAAGAGCTATTAGATCAACTTACTGAGAGGTACTTTGGTCTAATCCAAGACCAAGTGTTGTCTCATTGTTTTAACAAGAGTGTTTAGACTCGAAGTTAGACTGCACCTTACACGGCTTGAACAAGATAAACGAACAATATTGCGTAAACGTACACCAGCACGTACAGCAGCTTGTTCGGCGGTACATATACTACAATTGGAACGACACAGAGATGATTAGCATGGCTCCTGCGCAAAGATGGCACGCAAAATCGTGGAGTTCTAAATATTGCGTTCTTTTTGTTCTAAATAAACCTTTTAATTAAATCCAAAATACGCTCAATTGTTAGAGTCAGATATGTATGCAGATATATTTATATAACTTGAAAAATTTTGGTGCCACCAAATTGATGGCTTGCACAAACCATCGGAATGAACTTGAACTATTCTCTATCGCCTGCACCAGCTGTCAGGAATGGGTGGTACATGCTTCGATTTTAATAAAGAATAAAAATAATGTTAGTCAATATATTGGGGAATAGAAAACAAGATTAGTTGATTGTCTTTCCAATAGATGGCGCAAGCCATCGTTCTTCTATACGATCATGAGATTTGTTTCTTAATTTTACTACGTGAACATGTCACACAGGGTGAGTAGGCAGGTTCCGCTGTACACAGTGGGAAACCCGTCTTCGAACATCTTTGGAACAAAAACTGAGTTTTCTTCCATCACTTGTGGTTGGACTAAAGAGGGAGGTCACCCGTAAGTTTTAATACAAGAGTTTATAAAGATTTCAAATCTGCGTACTCTTCATTTTTTAAATAACTGGGTCGTAAACACGACTCTGTTCTATATAAATGGCAAATTCACTCTCCCATTTGTTCTTCTTCTTTCAATATTCACTTACAAGCTGTGAAAAAATGTAAACGGAAATTCTGCAAAAATAAGAATTTGGGGTTTTGAAATATAGTCCGTGTGTGATATACCCAGGGAGGAAATATCCTCTCCAGCGGGCGGGCGGCAGTTCACGGGAAATGCAAACAGCTTCCACTTTTAATACGGAGGCGTCTTCCAAAAAACAAAGATTTTCGAGGGAGTTTTTCTCTCCGTCTGCCCGGGAAATTCTTTGTTTTACCCCGACCCGACGCCATATTAAAATGGCGCTATTGTTTTATCTGCGCGAATCTGTCCCATGTGGTGGTGACAACGGAGCAATCAAAACTCAATTATTCAATTTAAACAAAAGTCTTTGTGTTGATTCTCTCTCTTAAAAACTTTATTTTTATTCAATTTATCGGGGCGGATCATTGTTGTATTCTTCCCCAGGAAACGTAACAATTGGAGGAGCACCGGGAAAAAAGGTTAAAGAGACTCTCTGACTTTATGTAAATAGGTGGGGGCTGAATTATCCAGCCCCATGTAATTAATAGAGGAAAGAAAACCGCGATGTCTCAGCACTGGATACATTCCTAGGCGTAAAATCGCAGGCGGATGTTAATTACTCGCCCATTAGAGCTATGCAACAATGGAGGGATAGTGATTTGCATACTTAATTCTCTCAGGGAGACCTACATAGGTAAACATTAGACAAACTGGATCTCGAAGATTTGACACCACCTTCCCTGACAGCCTCCTGAAATAACCGAGAGTATTTGCCAGGGTGTACCTCGGGACAGTTTGTTGAATCCGAAATCTCTGCCACAAGAACCTCAGGTTCTCTCCCCACAAAAGTACGCCGTATAGCCCCGGATAGATATATAGAAAGGGACGTGTTTGAAAACTTTAGCCTTAAAAGTTGTCTTTTAAAATAACCCTTAAATCAGAACAAAGCTCTCGGGAGTTACTCTAGATTTCAGGGAAGACTTTTCCAGATCTTTGTAGACCTTCTTTTTGACACTTAACTAGACTTGGTTTGGTAGCTCCTCTAGCACTCCCCTGTCATAACTTCCTCAAGACAATTCCACTAATTCTGTACCGTTCATACACACGTGACTATATTAGAAACTAGGATTTAAAAGACAGATACTGAGTTTTGATTGGTGCAGATTTCGGTCATAGATTTTGAGATTCCCCTGGTCCACACCGGCATTTCCATGGTATAGTTTTACACTCACGAACACAATTTAAGGAAGCGTAAAGTCTTTGATATCGCGGGGTCGTCGGTTTTTTTTTAAGGAGACAGAGGCAATTTTGTTTATACTTGGTTATCTCGTGTGTCTTCAATAAAGGTCACTGTAATATCTTTCAGTTACTGTCTGAATCCTGATATAGATTATTTTAAAATGTTCTGGCTGAAGTGTCTCTTATTTAAGAAACATGAAGGTCACAGCCAGACAAACCTCTATCTTCAAGGTTATTATAAAAGGTACAACTTCCGCCGTTTAGAAAGTCAGGAGACCTCAAAAATATCTTTCAGGAAACTACTTCGCTGGTGTTCTCTCTCACTTACAATAATTATTATCCAGTAAATCTTAGAGTCTGGTTTCACGGCCCGGTCAGTTGGCTTCCAGTACTGTCTCTGCTATAGTGCGATCTAAATACACGCTCTCTCCACATTCCTACAGGCGGTGGTGGCGGTAAGTGGATAGAAGCTAATTGCCCGCATCCTGCCACCAAAGTTGGGCCTTCAATAATTCACGCACGGCCGGCCTAATCGATGTCTCCCATTTGGCCAACGTTCTCTATGGCATCTAGATGGTTCTACACAATAAGGATGCTGCCAGAGATTTCCCGGTGTAAAACCTCGGTCAATAATTCCTGGAAACGGCAGTCCACGCCGGACAGGTGTCGATCTCGTCTCGACTCAACTGGTCACCTTACCTACAGGTTGGTGGTAGGGATAAATATAACTGGGCGATGATGAAAATTATTTACGAGTTTAATCCAAAGTTTAACTTTTTAAAAAAATATCTTGAACATGGAATAACAGAGAATCGTTGCTGCCCAACATCTAAAATATTTTGTTGTTGATTTTAACTCTCTTTATTAAATTTACGGAGGATGGAACAAATATTTATTAAATTATAATAAATAATGTAATTTCCCCCATTGTGTGTGTGCAGATAAAGTGTTGCTAAATATAGTTTTAAGAGATAGTTATATTAAAAAACCCACCACCGTTCAAGATAGAAAGAAAAAAAAAAGGAGTTAAGAGATAATGGCCTCAAATCGAGTTGTTGCATGGGTCAAAAAATAATAAAAAATCGATGAATTTCCTCGCAGTAAATAATTTCAACATTATTTGCCCGAGTTGAAAAGGAGCCAATTTCCCCCCCGTCTATTATCGCATCTCTAGGAAGGCGTAAAATTAAAGAAGATCCTCCTCTGTGGAAATAAGGTTTTGTATTCGGTTTCCAGCTACTTGTTCGAACTCTCTCCTTGCTATAAAACAATATTCCTGGGGAGAGATTACCTGGGGTAGATGTGTTGGTCTAGAGCCACTGTGTCACTTGTGGTTTCTTCCATCAACTCGCATCCACGTGCCCCGCTGGCCTGTCCATTTTATTCATCAGAGTAACACATTTTGTTCAACTCGCTGAAGATTTAAAAATAATAATAATATATTGCGAATAAATAAAAACATTAATAAACATTTAGTTCTTCTGAAAATATTTAATTACAATTTTTTTTCCATATTAGAGAATTATAAACCTTATCCAAGTAGCCTTGATTCGTGTTTAAATTGTTGTTGTTAGCGTCTATCAAGTCGACTTTTGGTGACACCATGGATAAACATTCACCATTTTGATCTGTTCGTGGCCATCACTCTCATCTAGTGACCTTCCGGTAGTTTTCTTGGCCCTTCTAGCCAGCTCATTGGAGGTGTACCTCTCTTTCTTCAATTTTACCAACAGGATTGATTTCATTTAAGATTGAAATATTTAGTCCATGACACTCTGAGTAGCTTTCTCCATGTCCACATTTCAAAAGCTTCAATTCTTTCTTCTTTTCTGAGAGTCTCACATCCATAAATGATCACATGAAATAACAATGCCTCTACAATTTTGTCTTGAGAGAAATGCCTTTAGCTTTCATAATCTTGTCCAATTTGATTATTGCGTCTTTAACAAATATACATTAGTTATAAGGCAATTACGCACCATTATACATAAGCATTGAAGCACGAATGGCTCTTTTACACACATATATTAAAAATAAAGAAGGCATATCCTGACCAGGAGCACATGTGCTTTTTAGATGGCAGAGCACCATCTGGTGGAACAGAAATCAACTAAACGTTGATTTACACTGTTCCCTGATATGTTGCCAACCCATTTACTTGATAAATCAAGAGAGCCATCTACGATTTAGTTTAAAAACAAATAAAGATTCCGTTGTTTTTGCATAAATCTAACGTCAAATTTGAGGCGGGTGTCCCGGATCACAGAGGCGAGTCCCGGAGACGACAGGGAATCCGCGCACGGCAGGCAGGCAGTACAACCAATGACCCAATAAGAGACAAAGGCGCGCTATTCTGGTCCGTTATGTAATCTATTGTCAGGTCTATTGTGAGACAGACACCTATCGCATACATCATCCAGATGTCACTCCAAGTCTTTAGCACTCCCGATCCTATCTGGGGACCGGCCAGCGTGATTCATTGTGAACACTTGCTTCATTTGTTTCCAGCTCTTATATAATTGTCTCTTTCATGTCCTCACCTTTGTGAGGGCTATTTCAGAGATTGAAAACCTTTTCTTTCTCACCCCTTCCCCTCGATGTCACATTTGGCCTGCCCTTTGATTCTAATTTGCACAAACTGCAAACCATACATTCAAGAGTTGTAATATTGTTGCACCAGGTTGCGGCTTGGCAGACTCTTCAGCCTTGATTCTCTCCTGTGCTGGGTCTTGCATCTTACTAGAGCGTGTTTCAACCATCCTACAAATTTATATAAGGGAATAATGAGATAAGTCTACTTTAAGTAGCCTCCAGAATAATTTATTTATTTTCTCACATCAAAGAGAGCAGTGAAGTCACACGTGTACCTAAATACAAATGATGATAATCTAAATAATCTGTTTTTAAATAAATATCATAGAATATTTTATATAAAAATAAATAAATATATAATTTAAATTTCAAATATATTAAAACTAATATAAGAAATACGCCATTAATCATGATGTAACACTTCCCCCTCTCCAGAGGTCGTCACGTCCTCGTGATTGACCTCATCAATTCTTTCAAAATAGGGTTTTATTCTTGAGACATGGACAATCAATGGGTCTTGGCCAGGATTATCTTTTGGTTCAATTAAGTAATTTACGTTGGACAGCTTCTTTAATATTCTATATGGGCCAAAATATTTTCTCAGTAGTTTCTCACACTTTCCTATTTTCCTAATTGGTGTCCAAACTGCTACTAATTCTCCTGGTTCGTAGCTTCTTTCCATGTGTTTCTTGTCATAGTTCTTTTCATTCTTTCTTGAGTCTTTATTGTGTTGTTAATAACTAATTTTCTTGTTCTGTTTATTTTGTCTAAGTGATGTTTTATGTATTCATCATAATCATCCTTGTCAATGTCCACCGAGATATTCCTGTCGTCCAAAAGAGACGTGGGTTCTCTTCCAAACATCAGGAAAAAGGGAGAATATCCTGTGGTTTCCTGAATTGTAGTATTGTAAGCGTGAGTGATGAATGGGAGTATTTCGTCCCAATTCTTCTGATCAGTGTTCACATACATACTGAGCATATTGATCAATGTTCTATTTAACCGCTCTGTCAATCCATTAGTCTGGGGATGATAGCTCGTTGTGAAGCAATGTTTAATATTGCACGTTTTCATCACCTCTTTCATTAAATTACTGGTAAATTGAGAGCCTCTGTCACTAATAAGATATTGTGGGGCTCCGTGCCGGAGAAAAATATCCTCTACTAGAAATTTAGAAACTTCTTTCACTGTTGCTTCCGAGACTGCTCTTGTTTCTGCATATCTAGTGTAGTAGTCCGTCAGCACGATTATCCATTTTTTCCTGTTTTTCGTAGATGGCAGTGGACCAACAAAGTCAATTCCAATTCTTTCGAAAGGAAAGTTGGCTGGGGGGATGGGCTGTAGTAGTCCAGAAGGTAATTGGTTTGAGCCTTTCCTACTTTGGCAAAGGTGACACGTCTTAACAAATTCTGAGACATCCTTTAGCATGGATGGCCAAAAGTATTTACTCTTTATTCGGTACATGGTTCTGGCGACGCCCAGATGGCCATTCGACATATGATTGTGATATTCTTTCATAATTTCTCTCTTTTTCTTCTCTGGAACCACAAGCAACCACGCCCTGCCTTCAGGGTTCGGGTTTTTCTTAAAGAGGCATCCATCTTCTTCTTTAAAGTTTTGAGCAATTGATCGCCTGCTTCCATTAAGGTTTTTCTTAACACTTTCGATAAATTTATCCTCTTCGTCTGTTTTTTGATTTAAAAATAGCCTTTCAAAATCCTCATCCCAATCAGTTTCTGGTAAGGGTCCCCTAGATAAGCCATCGGCGTCCAGATGCTTCTTTCCTGATTTATGTATTATATCGAAGTCATATTCTTGAATTTTCAATGCCCATCTTGCCAATCGACCTGTTGGATCCTTCAAGTTTTTGAGCCAGCATAAGGCGTGATGGTCTGTTACTATTTTAAAGTGTCTTCCATAAAGGTAGGGTCGTAATTTTGACATTGACCAGACATTCTTTTTCAGTGGTTGAATAATTTTGCTCCGCTTTACTCAGGGTACGACTCAAATATGAGATCACCTTCTCTTCACCACCGATGTCTTGGACAAGAGTTGCACCTATGCCGATGTTGGACGCATCAGTATGAATATAAGTAGGCGCATTTGGATTGAAGTGCCCTAAGATTGGTGGACTTAATAGTGCTGTTTTTAGGGTTTGAAACGCTTCCTCTTGCCTTTCTGTCCAGGTAAATGATACACTTTTTTTATAAGGTTGGTCAAAGGGTCAGCAATTTTTGAGAAATCTCTGATAAATTTTCTATAATATGAGCACATTCCCAAAAATGATTGTACTTCTTTGACCTTTGTGGGCCGAGGAAAATTTCTGATAGCTTTGATGTTATGTTCCGCGGGTTTTATACCATGTTTGCTCGTTATATAGCCGAGAATCTCCAATTCTTCAAAAACAAATCGGCATTTTTTGTCGTTTAATCTTAAATTAGATTCACGAAAACATCTAAAAACAGCTTCGAATCTTTTGAGGTGCGTTGGAAAATCCGGGCTATATATGATAACATCATCCAGATAACACAAACAAATTTGCCATCTCAGATTTCCAAGCATATTCTCCATATTTCTCTCAAAGGTAGCAGGCGCGTTACAAAGTCCAAAAGGCATCACGTTGAATTCATATAACCCATGTGCCGTAGTGAAAGCCGTCTTCTCTTTGTCTCTCTCTTCAATTTCGACTTGCCAATATCCCGATTTGAGATCTATTGCTGAGAAGTACTTGGATCCTTGGAGAGAATCCATTACATCATCAATTCTTGGGATTGGATAAACATCCTTCACTGTTACTTCATTTAATTTCCTGTAATCCACACAAAATCTGTATTTGCCATCTCGTTTTTTGACCAATATAACAGGAAAGGACCAGGGACTTGAAGATGGTCTAATTATTCCTTCTTCAAGCATCTCGTCTATTTGATCCTTTATGATGGTTCGTTCCTTAGCACTAACCCTGTAAGGCTTGTGCTTTATCGGTTTTGCGTCTTCTGTATGAATCTGATGTTTTGCCAAATTGGTCCTGCCTAACCTCGATGAGAACAAATCAGTATACTTGGCCAAAATTTGTTTTAACCTCTCTTGTTCTTTAAATGATAAATTTTTGTTTATTTGAAATTGTATTTCGTCATTTTCATTCTGCTTCTCTATATTCTCTATAAAATTTACTTCTGCAGGAAGACTTCCATAAGCCAATGTTTGGTCTTTCATGATTTTTAAAGGTCGAGGATAAGGGTTCGTTATCCAGATATGAGTTTTCTTATCCGTGACAGTAAGCAAACTTATTGCCAATCGAAGACCATTTGTTTGAGTCATTTTGTTGTTCTCTTCGATGACATATTCCCCATCCTCTGCTTCTATTGAGGCCCTAATCAATTTAATAGATAGTTTAGGTATAACGGTATCTGTAGTGCTCTTTATTTTTTTTAGGTCATAATTGCTTACGTCATGATTACTCATCAAATTATATTTTATCGTTTCTCGTTTACAATCAATTTTAGCATTCATTTTTTAAAGGAAATCTCGTCCAAGAATAAGAGTTCGTAGATGCGCGTCCATTACTACAAATTCGTGGAATAATTCAGTGTCATCAATTTTTAAATCTAAAATAATGCTACCTACCATATCTAATTTTTTCCCATCGGGTCCTGAACACGTTTTAGTGAGACTATTTATTTCACGGCCAGCAAAAAGTGCTGTCCTTAAGTCGACCACTGAAAGATCGGCGCCTGTATCAATCAAAGCTTCGCATAACCCTATCTTGTCCACATTAATATTAATTTTGTACCTAGGGTCCAACTTTCTAATTCCATTTATGGTCGACTTGCTTTGATTGAAGGAATCAGGCGCGACACTTAGTTTAAATCTTCCAACACGGAATATCTATTCCGTGTAGGAATATTCGTTTGTGTGTCATTACAAACATCCGCATAGAGGCGAGGCCGTGTATAATCTTTTCTTTCGTCCATTTGAAGATTTTCTTGACTCTTGTCTTGGGAAACTGAGGGGTCCTCTTCTACGATCCTCACAAACTTGACTCTGCAATACCGCGCTACGTGTCCTGGCTTGTTACACTTGAAACATATTGGTCTCCCGTCTTCTGTCCTATTCCTATTTGAATTTAGATTCTTATTGTATGTTTTACTTGGGTAGACCGGTTTTGGCTCAGGATTGGGAGTGTAAGATCGTCTAGGGGCAGATACCTGGGGCAGAGGCTTGTTCTGGTAGTACCTCGGAGTGGGGGCCTGGGGCTTGGAGGTGTTCTGATATGGTCTTCTGAACGACATAGAATTCTTCCATTGCTCTTGATGATGGGGACGAGGAGAGCGTGGTCCAATATATAGAGCTCTTGATTTTTCTGCACGTTCTTGGTAATTCTTTTCGAACAAATCCAGCTTTTTACAAATTTATAGAAGTTCATTGGTATTTTTGGGAGGGTTTAGGTGAAGGGCAAAAGAGTATTCTTTCTTTAACCCTCCAATAACCCAGTTTATTTTAGTCTCTTCTTCCATTTGGGGGTCGACCTTGTTGCACAGTACAAGGATATCCTCTGCGAACCTGATTGCAGGTTCATTCCACTGTTGCATCCTGTTTAGTCTCATCTTTATTTCTTCTTTGTTGGCGTCTGAGGCAAAATCCTCAATTAGGCGGCTCTTGAAATTTTCCCAGCTGGTGAAACTTATCTTGTGTAGGTTCAGCCAGGTTTTGGCGCTACCAATCATATTCATGGCAGCATAACGAGAGATAATGTAGTCTGCCCAATGGTACAGGAAGCCAATTTCTTCAAGAGATTCAATCCATGGGCGAGGGTCTTCCGTTCCATCATACTTGGGGATGTCGATGTTGGGATTCAGGACAACTGGGTCGGAACTAGCATCTCCACCAATTGTTGCACCAGGTTGCGGCTTGGCAGACTCTTCAGCCTTGATTCTCTCCTGTGCTGGGTCTTGCATCTTACTAGAGCGTGTTTCAACCATCCTACAAATTTATATAAGGGAATAATGAGATAAGTCTACTTTAAGTAGCCTCCAGAATAATTTATTTATTTTCTCACATCAAAGAGAGCAGTGAAGTCACACGTGTACCTAAATACAAATGATGATAATCTAAATAATCTGTTTTTAAATAAATATCATAGAATATAAAAATAAATAAATATATAATTTAAATTTCAAATATATTAAAACTAATATAAGAAATACGCCATTAATCATGATGTAACAATATATTATGATGCATTAGCGCGCCATCTGTTATTAAGCCAGGCCCTCCCATTAATTTTTCCATTGCAGTAAGGGCAGTAGAATTTTTTTTAAAGAATCATACGCGTCTATAATAGATGTAATATATTGTAGAAATTCGTCACTCTTACATATATATTTCCCATTCGGATATCGCAAAATTCCGCGATATATATGCAACTATAGGTAGGACTAGTAGTTCAAAAAATGGGCGGTGGTTTGGCGATTACAGTTCATCGAACCACATTGAAAATATTGAAAACAAGGCATTTTAAAGTGTCCCTTTGATACGAACCATGCAAACAACAAATTTCCATAAACATGGCCGTGGGTACAAAACACAAACCCTCTCTTTATGCAATTCCAAACAACAACACTACCTTTGTACAAAGCATATAGCGTGGACAAGGTGGAAGTTGTGGAGAAGACTGAGCTGGACGTAAACAGGAAGGGTGAGTCAGCATGGATCCAACCACTTGTCTAAGATGGTCTGCGCGACCCAAACTTCCTTGCCGTTGGGAAACTTGGGAGGACAACATGGAATGTACATTACCCGAGCTATCTAATCTCATAGAACATCGGAGTCACGACTATCTGTATATGTACTGGGGTGTGGAAAATGGCTGCTTAGTGAACATATAACACATACAGTGTATTTCTTTGAATAAAATATGAATAAAGAGAGAACAGCTAAATAACGCCGTGTTCTACCTGATGATTTTGACAAAATTTGACATTTCCCTTCGAAATACCTCTTGAGATTAAGATGTGAGAACCACCGTAGGAACGAAGCGGCGCCCATGTAGCAATCTGTGAGAACGGATAAGGGGAGGAAGCCAGTAACTTAGAGAATCAGTGGTTTGAATCACTGGTAAAGGGAAGAAAAAACTTTCGGCCGTGTCAGCTAAGCATCTTACTCGGCCGTGTCAGCTAAGCTCGGCCATGGCAAAGTTGTGGCTAATCACCAGTAGGAACCCGGGGCAGAATAACTCCGGAACATTAAATGTGCATTAAGTGACGCCGGGGAAATATGGCGACATTACCCCCCACTACATAGAGTTTTTTAACGACTGTTTACTTATCAACCAAAGAGGCCCCGTTAGCCGCAATGTCTGGCCACACGCAAACGTCTGAATGGGACAAAATATCTTGCCTTTCTCACGCAAAATCTCGCAGCACTTTCTTTACGCTGCCAGCCGTTGCCATTAGGTACACTGTGTTTTGCCATCGATGTTTGAAGTTTAAAATAAGTGGGACAGTCTGCACTCTCTCTCTCTCTTGAACAACTTCTACAGTAAGAAGGAAGTAAAGATTATACGCCCTGCTTAAGGATGGCAATGTACGCTGCCCCATTATGTTGAGTTATCTTCAGCACTATTTTATAAAGAATATATAATAGATAAATTTCTCTACAAAATTAATGATCTGAGGTTATCAGTGGTGAACCAACCAGATGGCTGCAGCGCCAGTGTAGTGTTAATTGTGTATTTGAAGATTTATTCTTGGCGACGAAGTTTAACGATACACTAGACAAAAAGGTGGTCCCCCACTATCCTGTAGCACTTCAATGACTTCACTCGTTTGCGCACAGTTCCAATAGAATACTCTCAGAAATATAGCTCATCAACTCTCCCAGCAGTTTCTCCGGCTTTACATACCATTGTACAGACTGCTTTTATTTTTGCTAGTGATTTAGGTGGAGTTTGGTGTGGGGGGTAAGATTGTTAAGAAAATTATCTCTGGACCTATATAAGATTTGGGCGGGCAGGGGGAAAATTACACACACACAAATACACACGCACACACATATATAAAATTTACATACATACTATATGAAAAAAAAAATAAAAAGATCAGGTGTTGAAATCAAAATATCAGGGAACAGGCTAAATCAATGATTAGTTGATTTCTGTTCCACCAGATGGCGTTCTGCCTTCTGTAAAGCACATGTGCTCCTGGTCAGGATATGCCATTTTTATTTTTGATATATACTATATATGCATAGACACACATATATGTGTGTATGCGTGTGTGTTGGGAGAATTTCTTTTAATTAAGATAAAATAGAGTAAAATATAGTTAAAATGTTGATGTAGTTGGGATATTATGTACGGCTCACATTCAAAGTAATAAAAGCTCAAAAGGATCGCCTTTATTCCACAGTTGTGGTCAGTGAGGTCTTCTTGTTTGTACGCTGTGTGACTCCAGGACATCGACGTAATTTACAAGAGAGAGAGATTATCTTTCAGCCACCGCCACCGCTGAAACAATCTTGACAAACTCAGTCTATTGTGTCGTTTGATGTGGAGCCGCGAGATTCCTTCACTGCCGGAATTTCTAAAAAAGTTGTGCGGATTAAAGGAGCGAGATGTAAGTGAACAAATCCCCCTCGTCGTGCTGCTTCATTAGAGACACTCTGCCTTCCTTGATCGATGCAGCGGCACTTTCGGAATTTATGTAACCAACAGGGCCTTATTTATTCTTCGAACACTGAGTTCTGTCCATTTGGAATTTTTAATGGAAATAATAACTGATGATATATTAAGCTGGTTTTTTTTACTGGTTTCATTTTTCGGCTTGTATCGTTGCAAAGTTCAGATTTTGAATGATTATTTAATTTCGAAATTTCACGTCCTTAAAAATCCGAGATAAATATGTAGTGCTATCCTCTATAAGAAGTCACACTGGCTGAACATCCCCAACCACTTCAGTCCACACCGGAGGTCTACTTGGAGGAGCTCTAATGTCGAGCGGGTGTCGCACAGCGTGATGACATCAATTCCACGAACGGTGGTCACCTAATTGATGGCAACACAACGTCAGCTGTTGGCTGGGATGTCACCGATGTTGCCGAGATGTCCTTGCATAGGTTCTTATCAGTCGGAACTAGCTCATCTCTCAAGTCTAATACCTGGCGGTACGAAGTCCTATCTTAAATGACTTTTCAAAAAATATTTATCAACGTTCATCATAAATTTGCTGTGTTTGCAGAATTAAAAAAAAATTGAAATACCTAGTTTTTTTTTTGTTCTAGTTTTATTGGGTCCTCAAGTATGATTCCGCGTTTTTCACGATTAGAAAATCTAATCAAATTGAAATAAAAATTTACTAGATATTTTATTTAAAATAATAATTGTTAGATACATTCTCCCATAAATTAGAGCAGTTTATGGATGCCGTCATAAATAAAGTTTTGGTTTCGAGACAATCCATTCATCAAGTCAATTTCCAACTTCTTCACGATTCTGGAAGCGCTGGTCAGCCAGCCCATGTGTCATCGACCGGGAGAGGTGATAATCCGATGGAGCGATGTCAGGAGAGTATGGCGGGTCACTTCCAATTTGAAGTCTTTCAGGGTGTCTTTTACCGATTGTGCAGCATGTGGCCTTGTGTTGTCATGGAGCAGTATCAACTTGCTGGTCGTTTCACTGCGATTTCCTGGCGTAATTGTTGATAGCGATGAGCAGTGACGCCTGGTTGAATAAATTCGTAGAAAAGTATGCCGTGCTGATCCCACCAGATGCACAGAAGAACCTTCTTACCGTGGACATTGGGTTTAGTGGTCAAATTTGTCGGCTGTCCTGGGCTTACTCAGGATTTCTTACGCTTCGGATTGTTAAAATAGACCCATATTTCATCCCCAGTCACACAATACGATAAAGACTTTCTTTGAAACCTTTCCAGCAGGATTTCAGATATCGTTCTTCGATTTTTCTTGTTCATTTCACTCAATTTGTGAGCCAACAATTTTCCTTCCTTCTGTATCTTTCCCATAGCATGCAAACGAAGTGAAACAGCCTGTCGAGTGATGTTGAGAGAAGCCGCTAACTGTTCTTGTGTTTGAGAATCGTCTTCATCCAATAATGCTTGAAGTTCCTCATCCTCGAAATTTTTTGGCGACTTTCCGTGTTCCTTGTCGTTGACGTCAAAATCTCCAGATTTGAATCGTTCAAACCACTATTGACAGGTTCTTTATTAGGGCGTTGTTTCCATAGGCGCTATATATAGAGCATTTGATGAGCTTCGGTTGCGCTTTTCCTGAGGTTGAATATGAAAAGCAAAGCATCCTGCAAATGAGACTTACCAGGCACAAAAGTAGATATCTAAATAGAATCAAATAAAAATTAGCATGATATTTTATATCAAGTATTTCATATAAATAGCTAGCGTTTAAGCCACAGAAATCGATTCAAAACAAAGCAATAGGTAAAAGTTTGTTTATGCAAATTTATGATGAATTAAATAAAACCGCGGAGTCATTTTTGCGCACCCAATAATTAAAGGCACTAATTATCTTTCTGTATAATGTTTTCCCTTTAATTCCAAGTGATCCCCTGGCGTGCCACGTGGGCATGCGACGTAGGCGGGGGAGACGTGGTATCAACCAGGAGGTTGGCCTTACTCCATGGATGGCTTAGTACCGTAGTAACTCTGTCTTCGAAGTGTTGGAAGATTTCTACAATTTGTTAAATATTTTATTTTAGAAGTTAGTTTTGGCTTAAAAGAGAGAATATCACAGGATATATCGACCAAACAGCACAATGGCACAATCGGCGAAGGTCGGTCGGTCCAGGTTGTTACCGCGGATTGTCAAATTGTACTGATGCCCACAATTTAGACTGGGAAGTCCATTGTCACATATTTGACCCTAATGTCAGTGGGCAGTGGGAATACTGTCTTCATAGGAGAGATTTAAATAGTGGGACAGGGTTATTTACATGTGAGCAAACAGATACGTGCTAGCAAACCGTTACGTTTGGGGCTGAACTGCTTCCGAATTCGTGGCCTTCTAGCTCTTTGTGTGATGGAAGTTGTCTTACTGCTCTCTACGTGGCTGAGTCGAACGTCCACACCTGCCCACTCCGCCCATTTCCGGACTGAAGGTGTAGATCTGATATGTTCCTCCAATTCAGGGATTCCTATGTCCACACATTGCTTAAACCCACTTCGGAATATCGAGGGAAGTCATCCCCCAGCAAACAGAGAGAAATCTCCCAGAACCAATCCCACGGGACGACGAGAAAATCCACCTAATTTCGAGATGGACCCCGCGACGAGTAGTTAAAAGTTATTTAGGACAAAGTGAGGAATTAATTATGTAAATTGAGTCATTAGCGGATCGCGCCGTTCCAGGATTCCTTCCTTCCTTCCGCCTTTTGTTGGAACTTCACATTAGGCCAGTCCATCTGTCTTCACATAGTGCTGCGACCGGGATTCCTGGTCGCGATATTTACTGCAGTGAACCATTATCGAATTGCATCCCACTCCTCTTCTCTTAGGCAGCAGTCACTATCGGACATCTTGCTGGCCACAGGAAACATTTCTATCGGGTTAAACATTTGGCTTATATTAATTTATAGACCATCAGTCATATACAACAAGTGTATACAACAAGTCTGTTACGTTCCTTTTTTCACATCGCATTTATTTATAGAATGTCGGGATCTATTTACATTCTCTTCACTTTTCATATGCGGTATCTTCTTTACCGACCTAAGGTAGAAGTAACGGTGGCCTCCCTCGTTGACGCGGCAATTAGGGTGTCAGAGTTGACACGCACGTGTAATGATGGCGTCTTACCTGGACGCCACCGGGTCGTTTTACAGACTCCAAATATCCGAAACTTCTGGGACTTGTTGTTGAATGGCCCGAGTAAAGCTACACTACGGTCTAGCCAGGGTGAATTGATTGCGATTTTTTTAATGAACAAATTTGATGAGATAACTAAATGAGATTAAAAACAATTTTTTAATAACAAAAAATGATTTTTGTTGATTTTATATTGGCTTGCAAGAAGCCACTCCCACAAAAGAAATCTTGAAACCCTTAATGTAAACAATTGGAGAACTGGCAGGTCAACCTGGCTTAACATCTCCAGCGTCACCCGGACATGGAGAAAGCTTACAACAGAATACCAACCGCGTACTGCATTTTTATACTCTTCGTGAATCTATGGAAATGGAGAACTCTATGCAATTCTAGAGACCTGTTCGGCCCGAATGGTGTTCCTACAACTTTACTGACCTGCGTTATCTTGTGGATAAAAAGTGTAAGATATAACTTCATTACATCCCCAGACTTCAATATTAGAAGATGGAAATATAATAAGGTACAAATTGTATTATAGGTTAGAAACATAAGGCAACATCTCTTCGACTCTAACTAAATAAAAACGCTTAATTTATTTATTTGGACGTGGGCTTGTTACCTTAAGAGAGATCACGAGATATATTTTCTAAAATATATTTGTAGGACAATTAATTACCACAGACACGGTTTGCCGTTTTAAAGTTCTTTTTATTTCACAAAGTCTCTCGACTTATACAGGTATACAATTTTAGTTAAATGGCATTCTAACAATAAAGAAATATAACAAATTGTTTACAATAGAATATAAAATAATTAAAAAAAGAATAATATCCACATTTAAAAAATGTAACTTTTATAAAACACAAAGTTTAACACAGCGCCATCTAGGTGTGGCAATTGGAACTATTTAACCCTACATTCACTCCCCCTCCAGTGACCGAGGTCACGCTATGTTAAAATCTTTGGGGAGGATGAATCACTCTGCCACTACGAGTCCTTTGGGGTTCCTCAAAATGGACTCTCTGGGTACGGGCCTTGGAAGGTTGCAGGTCCTGCTGGATCCCTGGTTGCTGGCGCCGGTCATCATCTTCAGAATGACTCCTTCAGAAGATAAGCTGGTTTCAAACGGTCGAGGGAAACATTATCTTCTTTTCCTTTAACCATTACTGTAAAATATTTTACAGTCCTCTTCAAAACCTTAAATGGGCCTTCATAAGCCGGTTCGAGAGGTTTTTTAACTCTGTCCTTTCTAATAAATACGTGGGAGCAACTTTGCAAGTCCTTATGAATGAAGACATTAGGATTCCGGTTGATCCTTGATTTCATGGGTTGGAGGGAAGACATGTCTTTTTGCAAGGTTTTGATGAGATCATCTCTATCTATCGATTGTTGAGAGTCCTGGAAAAATTCTCCTGGAAGTCTTATGGTCTTGCCAAATACCATTTGTGCTATGGAAAAATCAGAAGAACCGTAGATTGAGGATCTTAATCCTAAGAGTACTGAAGGCAGCCTCTCGGTCCACCTGATGTAGTTGTGAGAACTTATTGCAGTTTTCAAAGTTCGATGGAACCTTTCAAATTTGCCATTGCTCTGGGGATGGTATAAAGTCGTATGCTTCAACTGGATTCCGCACATTTTGGCAAATTCCTTAAGTTTATGAGACATTAATTGCATGCCTCTATCAGTTATTAGATGGCATGGGGCTCCATATCTGCTGATCCATTCCTTGTAGAAGGATTTGATTATGGTATCTGCTTTTATGTCTTCCAATGGCAGAACTTCCACCCAATTGGTGAAACGATCGATAAGGGTCAGGCAATAGGTTTTTCCTTCCGATGGTGGTAGAGGTCCAATCAAGTCGATGTGGACGGTTCCAAACCGCTCATCAGGTTTCCCGAATTCACCATACTCAGTTTTGGTATGACGAGTTATTTTACTCTTCTGGCAGTTTATGCATCCCTTAGTCCAATTCCTAATGTCTTTGTTTATATTAAGCCATATATAACGTGAGGTCACTTCTCTGACTGTAGTCTTAATTCCTGGATGAGACAGTCCATGAATTGATGTGAAGACGTTTATCCTGAATTCTTCTGGAATATATGGCCTTATTCTGTTAGTGGAGATTTCGCACCAAAGGTTTTTCCTGAAGGCAAGCGATGCTCTTTAAAAATCAGCGACTTGTTTTGTGATCGAAGATTCGATAATTCAGTATCGTCTTTTTGTTTCTCAGCAATGATGTCGTAATCAACTGAGATGATTTCAGATATTCTTGACAACGTATCGGCCACCATGTTGTCCTTGCCGCTGACGTGCCGAATCGAAGTCGTGAATTGGGAGATATATTGCAACTGTCTAACTTGACGGGGAGAAGCTTTTTCGAGGTTTTGTTGGAAGGCGTAGATCAGCGGTTTCTGATCAGTAAAAATGTTAAAATCTCGACCCTCCAAGAAAAATTTAAAATGTTTGATTGCCGAAAAAATAGCTAGCAATTCGCGATCATAAGTGCTATATTTGGTCTGGCTTTCGCTCAATTTCTTTGAAAAGAACGCTATGGGCTTCCAAGCTCCATCTATGAAATGTTGTAGGACTGCACCCATCGCTCTGTCGGAAGCGTCTGTAAATAGATCCAAAGGACATTCGGGGTCAGGAAATGTCAATAGAGCTGCTTTTGATAATTCTGTTTTGCACTTTATAAATTTCTGTTCAGCTTCTTCCGTCCAGGGGATAGAGCGCTTGTCATTTTTCTTAGAGCCCTTCAAGAAATCGTTCAAGATAGCTTGATCTTCAGCTGCATTCTTCAAGAATCGACGATAAAAATTTAACATCCCTAAAAATCTTCTTAGATCTTGCACTGTTTCAGGTTTTTTGTAATCCACTATGGCTTGAACTTTCGATTCTGTTGGTCTTATTCCTTCTGGAGTGATCCAATATCCTAGGAATTCGACGTTATTGACGTTTAGGACGGTCTTCGCTTGGTTGATGCGTAGTCCATATTGATCCAGTCTCGAAAAAACTGCTCTCAAATGACTCTCATGTTCTTCTTCGGATTTCGAAGCTACAAGGATGTCGTCCAAATATGGGAAAACAAAATCCAGACCCCATAAAACTTGGTTGATGAACTTCTGGAATGTAGCAGGTGCGCCACATAATCCAAAACTCATCACCTCGAACTCGAACAGTCCAAACGGGGTGATAACAGCCGTTTTCTCTCGATCTTCCTCATTGATTGGGATCTGGTAATAAGCCTTGAAGAGGTCTATTTTTGAGTAGTAACGGGTCTTCCTCAATATGTGGTTGAAGTCCTCGAGTTTAGGGATCGGATACCTATCTGAAATGGTCACACTGTTAAGTTTTCTATAATCACCGCAGGGTCTCCATGAGCCTTCTTTTTTCCTTACCATGTGTAGGGGGCTTGCCCACGGCGATCTAGATGGTCGAATTATGTGGTTGTCCAGCATGTATTGGAATTCTTTTTTAGCGATCTTCAAGAGCATGCTGTTCAATGGTCTTGCTCTTGAAAAAACTGGAGGACCTTTTGTTGCTATAAAGTGCCTAACATTGTGCTGGACTTTGGGCCTCAGCAGGTTTGGAATGGTTATATTTGGGAACGAAGAAAGAATATTATAAAATTTTGAATTCCTGTCTAGGGTGCTGATGCCACAACTCATTGAGGTTACTGCGCCTCTAATTTTCAGGTTAGTGCAACCATCAACAAGTTGTCTGTTTTTCAAATCAATTAATAAATTGTGCTCTTTGAGGAAATCAGCTCCTAGAATACCTTTGGACACTCTCGCTTTGATGAAGCGCCATTTAAAATTTCTTCGTAGTCCCAAGTCGACGTCCAATATCTGAAATCCATAAGTTGGAATGAGGCTTCCATTAGCAGCATACAATTGGATGTCCTCTGTAGGTGTACCGTTGCCTTTGAATGGGATAAGGGAAACATCTGCCCCGCTGTCTATTAAAAATCGCGTTCCCGTTTTTGCGTCCGTGACGAATAATCTGGACTTGCGACAAGCGTTTGTCCATTGGGCAGTAGGATCTGTCGCCGCTTCCCCTACCCGCTGGAGTTTCCCGATGGCTTCTTCCATTGACAGGGCGAAGTGCATTTATCTGGGCGGCACAAGTTTCCAAACCTGTAATGGAAATAGCAATATTTGCCACTCGGGTTGTACTTTCTTGAGCGAGATCGTGATCGCTGTCTTGGACGAGGCGAATAGGAACGCCTGTTCTGCTTAGTACGACTCTCTAGCTTCAAAGTTGCTATTTCCTCTTTAAGTGACGCAATTGTAGCAGTCATTTCCTCAAATGTTGGGTCTTTGTTCTTAGTTTCATTAACCTGTAGTCGAGGGTTCATTTCCTGAATCTTGTCAGCCATCTCTGCAAGCTTGTCCAGGCCTTCTTCGCTCACTACTAGTATATTTTTTATGATTTCAGGCAATTTGTCCATCCATAATGTTTGGAGAACTTTTTCCGAGATGTCTTTATCGGTTTTGAGGGTTCTCATCTTCCTCAGCAATTGGGTAGGCTTTAGGTCGCCTAATTCCAGTCCAGTTAGTAGCTTCCTTAAGGTTTTTTCTTCGCTCTCTTTAAAAATTGATACGAGACGATTTTTGGCCGTTGTATATTGTTATTGTTCTGGGAATCTTGGATTATATCCCATAAATTCTCTAAAATTTGCGGCTCTAGTTGGGATACCAAATAGTTAAATTTTGTGGACTCTTAGGTGATTCCCGAAATAGCAAACTGAGCCTCCACCTGGTAAAACCAAATCTCTGGTTTGTCTGACCAGAATGGCGGTATTCTGATCGAGACCTTATTTGTCTCCGCTTCCTGTTTTACTTGCATTTTTTTAAATTATTACTAAAGCTACTTTTCAAAAAAAAATATTATGCAAAATTAATTTTCAAACTGGACTGTGGCAACTTTAACCGGTCTGTGGCACTATCTGAGGCACTATGAAATACTATGATGTCGACAAACTCAAGGTTTGCGCACCCTTTCCCTTGGCAATATCCCTCAGCCTTACCACTGGTGGGGGGACAGTTGGGACTGACCAAAGGAGTCCTAATTAGCCACCTCAAAGAAGTGCTTACTTCTGGCAGTATCTCGCAGCCTTACCACTGGTGGGGGGACAGTCGGGACTGACCAAAGGAGACCCAATTAGCCACCTCAAAGAAGTGCTTACTTCTGGCAGTATCTCGCAGCCTTACCACTGGTGGGGGGACAGTCGGGACTGACCAAAGGAGACCCAATTAGCCACCTCAAAGAAGTGCTTACTTCTGGCAGTATCTCGCAGCCTTACCACTGGTGGGGGGACAGTTGGGACTGACCAAAGGAGACCCAATTAGCCACCTCAAAGAAGTGCTTACTTCTGGCAGTATCTCGCAGCCTTACCACTGGTGGGGGGACAGTTGGGACTGACCAAAGGAGACCCAATTAGCCACCTCAAAGAAGTGCTTACTTCTGGCAGTATCTCGCAGCCTTACCACTGGTGGGGGGACAGTCGGGACTGACCAAAGGAGACCCAATTAGCCACCTCTAAGAAGTGCTTACTTCTGGCAGTATCTCGCAGCCTTACCACTGGTGGGGGGACAGTTGGGACTGACCAAAGGAGACCCAATTAGCCACCTCTAAGAAGTGCTTACTTCTGGCAGTATCTCGCAGCCTTACCACTGGTGGGGGGACAGTCGGGACTGACCAAAGGAGACCCAATTAGCCACCTCTAAGAAGTGCTTACTTCTGGCAGTATCTCGCAGCCTTACCACTGGTGGGGGGACAGTTGGGACTGACCAAAGGAGACCCAATTAGCCACCTCAAAGAAGTGCTTACTTCTGGCAGTATCTCGCAGCCTTACCACTGGTGGGGGGACATTTGGGACTGACCAAAGGAGACCCAATTAGCCACCTCAAAGAAGTGCTTACTTCTGGCAGTATCTCGCAGCCTTACCACTGGTGGGGGGACAGTTGGGACTGACCAAAGGAGACCCAATTAGCCACCTCAAAGAAGTGCTTACTTCTGGCAGTATCTCGCAGCCTTACCACTGGTGGGGGGACAGTTGGGACTGACCAAAGGAGACCCAATTAGCCACCTCAAAGAAGTGCTTACTTCTGGCAGTATCTCGCAGCCTTACCACTGGTGGGGGGACAGTTGGGACTGACCAGAAGCGTACCGGCTCACCAATGTAGGATAATTAATTACCACAGACATGGTTTGCCGTTTTAAAGTTATTTTTATTTCACAAAGTCTCTCCACTTATACAGGCATACAATTTTAGTTAAATGGCATTCTAACAATAAAGAAATATAACAAATTGTTTACAATAGAATATAAAATAATTAAAAAAAGAATAATATCCACATTTAAAAAATGTAACTTTTATAAAACACAAAGTTTAACACAGCGCCATCTAGGTGTGGCAATTGGAACTATTTAACCCTACATATTAAAAAAAAACTATTTCACAGTAAGTTTCTTTATTAAATAAAACTGTGAAAAATAGTTTTTCTTCAGGCAAACTAACAAGGGAGAGAATCATCTATATAATTTCATATTGTTGTAACCCGATATTCTCCTGTTCTTGTCTTTAGGTTCAATCTTTCCTGGTGTATTTGGTAGTTGCTGTAATGGCGGGTGGTAGGGCTGTGCAGGTTGGAGCCAGTATAGGGCTGATAAATGAGTTTCACTCATCTGTTACAACAATCGGTAGATGTAAAGGACCACGTTCTGTAATGTTGTTCTGTAGTTGCTGTAATGGCGGGTGGTAGGGCTGTCCAGGTTGGAGCCAGTATAGGCAACACGCTGATAAATGAGTATCACTCATCTGTTACAACAATCGGTAGATGTAAAGGACCACGTTCAGTATTTACCTGTGAGAAAGAAAGAGAGTTCACGGAGGTGAACGGAACTTTACTGAGAAACGTTCCCTGCACAGAGATTTCACCCGCCATTGTCTATATATAGATAATACCGTAACAGAGTTTTCCATTGTAAAGTCCTGAGCTATCTCCTCCGAAGATTCTGAACTACACATAACAATCTATATACCAAAATTTTCGTTATTTTTTTCTTCGTATGATAGGCCTGTTTTTATTTTCCTAATGTTAACAGTTATTTTTATTTTTTAATTTAATCTATTTTACAATCGTAGATTTTTTGCATTTATCATCATCAATTCATTTGTTTTGAAATGCGTAAAAATGTGTTTTGAAATAATATATATTTCTGATTCATTTGATTATAATTATAATTTGTAAGTACTTTGTTATAGTTTTTCATTTAAATATATAAATTTTTCGAATTGTAGATTGAATTATTACTTTTATTCTATAATAATTATCTTTTATAAGTGTTTGTTTTAGTTTTTCATTTGAATTTAGCACAATTTTTGTATCTGGTTATCTTTTTTGGCATCTTTTCATCTCTCTTTGGCATCTTTTTTTTTCTCATTAATAAGACCTAATCCAAATAATTTAATAGTGTGTGACGTTTCAGCAACAGCATCAGACAGAAGAATAAATGAACTAAAGAATAAAATCTCATTTTTTCTTTTGTCTGATGATGGTGGCATTTGGATTAGGTCTTATTTTTTTTTATTAATTTGTTATTGTTTTTCATTTGAATTTAGCTCCATTTTTGTGTCTTATTTCTTCTTTATATTAAAACTTAGAATTAAGCTTTGCTTTTTTATATACATGTTTATTAAACATTTAGCAATACTTTTTCTTTATATTTGCTCTTATTTACTCATTTTTTTACTCTTTCACAATCAGATTTTGAAAATGGCTAAATGGCTTCACTTCTCCCTATTTGCTTTTGTAGCTTTTCTTATAAAAAAAATATTAGAACTTAGAATTAAGCTTTGCTTTTTTATATACATGTTTGTTACACATTTAGCAATATATATACCAAAATATTTTTTTGAATACTTACCTCTTTTAGTGAATTTTTGTCAGGGGGGCTGCAAAAGTGCCGTACTTATGCAGTATTTTGATGCTTTTCCTGTGAAAAGGATAATGAAATTTAAAATTAAGCTTTGCTTTTTTATATACATGTTATTTACACATTTAGCAATATATACACAGAAATATTTTTGGAATATTTAACTTTTTTGGTGAATTTTTGTCAGGGAAGCTATGGACTGCCGTAATCATGCATTATGTTGATGTTCTTCTCATAAAAAAAAATATTTGGGTTTGGAATTGGGCTTTGCTTTTTTGTATACATGTTTTTTACATATTTAGCAATTTACACACAGAAAAATTTTGGAATATTTAACTTTCTTGGTGAATTTTTGTCAGGGAAGCTATGGACTGCCGTAATCATGCGGCTGCAAAAGTGCCGTACTTATGCAGTATTTTGATGCTTTTCCTGTGGAAAGGATAATGAAATTTAAAATTAAGCTTTGCTTTTTTATATACATGTTATTTACACATTTAGCAATATATACACAGAAATATTTTTGGAATATTTAACTTTTTTGGTGAATTTTTGTCAGGGAAGCTATGGACTGCCGTAATCATGCATTATGTTGATGTTCTTCTCATAAAAAAAATATTTGGGTTTGGAATTGGGCTTTGCTTTTTTGTATACATGTTTTTTGCATATTTAGCAATTTACACACAGAAAAATTTTGGAATATTTAACTTTCTTGGTGAATTTTTGTCAGGGAAGCTATGGACTGCCGTAATCATGCGGCTGCAAAAGTGCCGTACTTATGCAGCATTTTGATGCTTTTCCTGTGGAAAGGATAATGAAATTTAAAATTAAGCTTTGCTTTTTTATATACATGTTATTTACACATTTAGCAATATATACACAGAAATATTTTTGGAATATTTAACTTTTTTGGTGAATTTTTGTCAGGGAAGCTATGGACTGCCGTAATCATGCATTATGTTGATGTTCTTCTCATAAAAAAAAATATTTGGGTTTGGAATTGGGCTTTGTTTTTTGTATACATGTTTTTTACATATTTAGCAATTTACACACAGAAAAATTTTGGAATATTTAACTTTCTTGGTGAATTTTTGTCAGGGAAGCTATGGACTGCCGTAATCATGCAATATGTTGATGTTCTTCTCATAAAAAAAATATTTGGGTTTAGAATTGGGCTTTGCTTTTTTATATACATACTAGCCGAGTTACCCAGGCAACGCCCCGGGTTTACCCGAAGGACCCGCAGGTGAGAAACTATAGAAGAAAAATTTTAACAAATCAGAAAATGAAATTGCAAACAACAGAACTACACTACTTTAAGGACATGAGAGCACATGCACTGTATCACCATACGTGTACCATTTTCAAAGACCCTGCTTAGGATTAAAACTTCTCAGAAGCATAACAATAGTACAAACCTAGAGGTTAACTGGTGTGGATGCATTCCTCTGGGAGTGAGACTATTGAGAAATTCAGTAGGGAGTTATTTTGCTTCTCCGCATTCTAACACTCCAACTGTTAACACTGTGGAAACACTGACTCATGTTTGGTAAGCAATTTCAGGGAAGAAACTATAGACATTGGATTAAATAAATTATTAATTAAATTGCATTAAATAAAAATTATTAGATTTAAATAAATATTATTAGAGTGAAAAAAAAAAGAAAGAAATTAACAAATTAGAAAATAAAATTTCGAAAAATACAACTATATTGCAGATAAGATAAGAGGACCTTATTAAAAAATACATAAACAAACTGTAATTCGACACTCGATAATTCGACACTTTCGATAATTCGACCATTTTAAAAATCAAATTTACAAGGTTGATTGTTGTTTAAATACAACTTTGCTTTTGCATGCATAAACACAGGCTCTTGTAGCAAGAACCCAAATATTATTTATAGTCATAGCAAAAGCCAACTTTAGTGAAAACTGATGCCTCTTCAGAATGAATGGAAGACTGAAATCTGAAGGAGCAGAAGATATGGGTCATTTATACTTTCACCAATGCCTTTAGGATCTTTGCGATGGAACGCGTATGGTGTTTCAGCGCATGTGCTCTCATGTCCTTGAAGCACATATACTGACAGTGCCCAAAGTTGAACACACTGTATAGTGTCTGAAATATCTTTGGCCCCTTCGGATACCAACCTTCGCTTCATTCTAGAGAGGCGTTAGTTTTCATGTCATATTTGTAATATAGTTGTGTTGTTTGCAATTTTCTTTTTTTTTTTTTCCTTTCAAATATGTATCCACTCTGAAATATAGTTTGTAAATTTTTATTCCAATTTATTTTCTTATATATATATGTATTTTTTTTTCATTTCCAAAATATTTATTTATACTTTCACCAATGCCTTTAGGATCTTTGCGATGGAACACGTATGGTGTTTCAGCGCATGTGCTCTCATGTCCTTGAAGCACATATACTGACAGTGCCCAAAGTTGAACACACTGTATAGTGTCTGAAATATCTTTGGCCCCTTCGGATACCAACCTTCGCTTCATTCTAGAGAGGCGTTAGTTTTCACTAAGGTTGGCTTTTGCTATGACTATAAATAAGGCTCAAGGCCAAACCTTGGCTACAAGAGCCTGTGTTTACGCACGGACAACTTTATATGTGGCTTTTTCAAGTGTGCGAACATTGGATAGCATACATGTAAAGATGACCCATATCTTCTGCTCCTTCAGATTTCAGTCTTCCATTCATTCTGAAGAGGCATCAGTTTTCACTAAAGTTGGCTTTTGCTATGACTATAAATAATATTTGGGTTCTTGCTACAAGAGCCTGTGTTTATGCATGCAAAATCAAAGTTGTATTTAAACAACAATCAACCTTGTAAATTTGATTTTTAAAATGGTCGAATTATCGAAAGTGTCGAATTATCGATAGTGTCGAATTACAGTTTGTTTATTTATTTTTTAATAAGGTCCTCTTATCTTATCTGCAATATAGTTGTATTTTTCGAAATTTTATTTTCTAATTTGTTAATTTTTTCTTTTTTTTTTTCACTCTAATAATATTTATTTAAATCTAATAATTTTTATTTAATGCAATTTAATTAATAATTTATTTAATCCAATGTCTATAGTTTCTTCCCTGAAATTGCTTACCAAACATGAGTCAGTGTTTCCACAGTGTTAACAGTTGGAGTGTTAGAATGCGGAGAAGCAAAATAACTCCCTACTGAATTTCTCAATAGTCTTACTCCCAGAGGAATGCATCCACACCAGTTAACCTCTAGGTTGGTACTATTGTTATGCTTCTGAGAAGTTTTAATCCTAAGCAGGGTCTTTGAAAATGGTACACGTATGGTGATACAGTGCATGTGCTCTCATGTCCTTAAAGAAGTGTAGTTCTGTTGTTTGCAATTTCATTTTCTGATTTGTTAAAATTTTTCTTCTATAGTTTCTCACCTGCGGGTAAACCCGGGGCGTTGCCCGGGTCACTCGGCTAGTCTTAGATATTGGACTGGAATATAAAAAGAAAAGTCTATGTCCACCCTTTTACACGGTGTCATTTACGTGATGAACCTATCTCTGGAATGAGTTCGTAGTGAAGTCTGAGAGGATTTGTCACTCGGAACATGTTCTAAAGAGAGTTACTAATCATTGAGGAAAAGGAGCCTATGAAAAAGCAGAACTCCGGAAATAGAAATAATTTGGAAATAAATCCCAGTAGCACAATTAACCCAGAATAACCTGCGGTCCAGCCACGTGTCCTTCTAAATGTCGCCGTCTCTCCCCCACCGTGGCTGGGCTGCGTGGTTCTAAATGAAGTAATTAGGTCCACACAATCTGGCGGAGTGGTTAGCAATAATTATGCAAATATCGGACGCTCGAATAACAAGATGGCACCGGTGGTCGTATACAGCTCATCTGAGAGATGGCGTCCAGAATAAAGTACTTGGAGGTATCTAGACCTCAGTTTTATTTATACTTCAGCACTTGAGAGCGATGCACGTCATGCATACTCCAGTATCGCATTCTTGGATCAACTGCCTCTATTACTCAGTCAAAACTAAATTTACCGGGCTTCTCCCCATGGAATTAGAGCGATCTTCCGCCATTTACAAAAGATTACTACCGCGTTGGCGCCAGAGTCCGGGAATTTCCAATTATCCCCCGTGTTTGATCTCTCGAATTAATTGCCCGCCTCACACACCATTTATATTCAAATTTACCTGCTGCGTCCACAGTAGCCGAGATACCGGAGAAAAATTACTGTGGCGATGTGTGAAATGGGTTCTAATGATCTGGTGGAGCTTGTTGGTTTCTCTGGCTGGATCCGGCCTGGTGTCGTCCACTTGCCTTACTGCCTCACAGATCGCTCGACACAAAGCCCGGCTTATTTGGGGGGCGACCCCATCGTTTTTATTCGCATGATATAACGAGGATCATTCCTTCAGTAGACTGCAGGGGTTATGCCATGCTGGCTCTTTGGACGGAAGTCTTCTGTTCACTCATAGCCACCCCACGAATTCCTGCCAAGTGCATGATATAATATTATGCCATAATACAATACATATCAAGCGGTATGGTGATTCAACTGGCGAAACCGATGATGAGCCAGGCCCTTTCAATATTTCCCATTGCAGTAAGGACGGTAGAAATTGTTTTATTTGTAGAATAATCGTGCTCTAAATGATGCCATTTCCTGTACACAGATGGCGCACCAATGCCTTATGTTTAGGTATCTTGTAGACCTCGATCCGTTCCTAGAAAAGAGGAATTTTATTCACAAGTGTTCCCTCGCGACACTTAGACTGTTAGAGTGTTTTCTCTCAGTTATTCCATGTAGCTCTAAGGGGACACAACACGGAACAGAAGTGGAACATCAAGGAACACACCATAAATTGTTTTCCAGAGTTAACAAAAAGAACTTTCATATAATGGTACCTGCGATATTTTTACATTCCAAATAAATGTTCAATAAATAAACAGAGCCTTCTATGTCTTGATTCAAATTTAAATGTTTGGGGCCCTTAGAACTAATCAAACCTTCACCTTCCGTGTAAAAGGCAAGGGAATGAATGTTCCGTGTAAAAGGCAAGGGAGCAAAAGTTTTGTGTAAAATGAAAGGGAATGAATGCTCCGTGCAAAAGGCAAGGGAGCAAAAGTTTTGTATAAAATGTAAGAGAATGAATGCTCCGTGTAAAAGGCAAAGGAATGAATTCTCCGTGTAAATGGCAAGGGAGTGAAGAAGTGTTCCGTGTAGATGGCAAGGGAGTGAAGGGTGGTTCCGTGTAAAAGGCAAAGGGAACAAAAGTTCCGTGTAAAAGGCAAGGACCATCAAGGGCCCCATAGAGTTCCATGTTATTTATGGCAGCCGTTTCCTGAGGTAGTTTAGAAAGCTCTATCCCCAGTAAATCCACCCGATGACGACATTAGCCTTCAGACTGGAAGGATATCTCATTTGCATAATTAAAGTCCTCTCTTCTATATATGTACTCTATATATATCTATATAGTCTAAAAACTTGTTTAATTATCAAATATTGGTTGTTTCTGTGTAGAAGGAAATTATTATTTTAAATTGCTCCTCTCTCTCTACATAAGAATATTTAAATTAATTATTATTTTCCCCATTTCTTTCGAAAACAACAAATTTTGATGATTAAATATTTTTTGTATAATTCTGTTTCTTCATATAGCTCTCTCTCTATCTTATTAATATTTATAATTGCAGTGTGTATCAACCAGCAGATCCTCCACGGAGGTTTTTTACCGACCAAATCCCCCCCACAGCACCGCTAATGGAAGGGACTTAATTACTGGGCGATAAAATATTAACTTCTATAATGACGGTCTGTTGTTTGAATGTCGGGGAGAAGTTGACCGACCGTTTGACATTTTTTTTTTGACAATTTACTTAGCAAACCCCGCTGTAGTCCTCCGGGCGTACAGGTCTAGTGGACAGCTCATCGGTGTGGACCTCCGTGCTAACAGCCATGTCATACTTATCGTAAAGTAAGAGCTTGTGTAGCTGGCGCTCTTTTTATATTCGAATAAAGAACACTAGTGTGGGGAGAGAATCTTATACAGAGGGTGTTCACACTTATAGGAAACAAGTTTTATTATAAAATATTAAAAATTAACACCATATTTGAAATTTTTCAAATGTTCTATTTGAAAGCCTTTTTGTTTATTTACAGAACGGCACCTGATTTTCCACGATAGCAGACACTTTCTGATCATGGTCATACTCAAAAGATCCCATTCTTCCTTTACCACTTTTCAGAGACCTTCAATTGTCCTAGGGTGTCTCTTTCCAAGTGCTCTTTTAAGACATCCAAAAATGCAAAAATCCATCGGGGCTAAATCAGGAGATTTTACAGGGGTTCTGTTCTTTGGAATAGTGTTGATTCCTGTTCTTTGCCTTAGATCTTCCAAATAAGCTTGGGTTGAAGATGAGGTATGACTTGTGGCGTTATCATGGTGAAACCAGACTTTGTTGCTCTGTTTTCCATAGATAGAGGGAATATCATTTTAAAATATAGGTTATAAAATGTTGTTTTGATAGTACTCCGAGTTTATTTTGGCATTTCTTTCAACTTTTCTTATTTTTAATTTTCCTTCATATGATATACCGCATGCCACCATAAATCCTTTGGTGTAACTTTCGGCACATTCCTTCAACCAAATTGGCCTAGATTTTTCCAACCCTTTTTTGATAGTATATAGCTCTTTTTCTGTCGCAATCGGTTAAATATACCCATGCTTCGTCATATGTAACAATAAATTTCCATCTATCAGCAGCCAAGAAATTTTTATAAAAATATCTGCTGATAGTGTGTCGCTGACGAATATGGCTCTGAAACAATTTGTGAACCGCATGTTTTTTTTTTTTTTTTTAAGCTTTTAGGCCTAAATCTTTATTTATTATTTTATTTATTGTTGACACTGATGTTCCTATTAATTTTTGGCTATATCTCTTTGTGGCATAGGATTTTCTTTTGTAATATATTTTTTCACTTTTTTGACAGTTGCAGGAGTTCTCAAAGATATAGGGTGATAATCTTTTGTCCATTTCTCCGTAGGTGCTTTGAATAAAAACTTGATATTTTTGTCGTGAATAATATTATAAATACCTTTTTTAGAAATGTTGATATCATCTTGTTTGCATATTTTAATTATGTCCAAATAGATAAGAGAGGAAGAATGGGATCTTTTGAGTATGACCATGATCAGAAAGTGTCTGCTATCGTGGAAAATCAGGTGCCGTTCTGTAAATAAACAAAAAGGCTTTCAAATAGAACATTTGAAAATTTTCAAATATGGTGTTAATTTTTAATATTTTATAATAAAACTTGTTTCCTATAAGTGTGAACACCCTCTGTATTTTCGAATATTTTCTCTCCCCGTTAGGACAACATGCTGCCAAGGTTTTTTTAAAAAATGTATCTGGAGTTTTGTTGTACGTTTACACAAACAATCACGCGGTGCTTCCAATTTTTTTTTTCTAGCATCTAAGACAATATATAACTGAACATTTACCGTATTAAAGATAGGAGAGAGATTGAAACTACTTTATTTCAATGTCCATATAAGATTATATAAGGTTAAATACAGAATAAATATAAATATGAATAAATATGATTATAAAATGATAAAATATTAATAAATAGATAGGAGAGAGAGAAGTATTAGATCTCCAGAAAATATTTGGAATGAAATGATTTAATTCTGTATATTTTGTATACCTATTTTTAAACTTTTGTTTGGGCCACATACATTTCTGAGTACAGCCGGTTCTGATTTCTAGTCAAAATGCATTAAAATTAATTGGAGGGTAACATCCCTTGCTAAACAGCGGAGGTAAATCGTGGGGGAATTTGTTTTTTCAAGAACAACCAATTTGACACTTGTTCCTGAGCTGACTCCTGGTGTAAAATTTCTGCCATTTTTGCAGTGAACAGAAACCCTCCGCCCTATTGTAGGGGAATACCCTCACTACATTGAGATTTACTTTACTCCATTCCTCAACTGGATCGGTCTTTTACAGGTACTTCGCTATAAAAAAGATAGCTCATAGAATAAATATTTTAAATTAAGGTTTATTCTATTGAAATATTCGATAAAAAGTATAAACAGACAAATAGAACTTCCGGATCAATATAAAAACGACATATAAAATTAAATAGAAACAATTCGTTATTTTATCCTCCATTATACTATAAACATTAGTTTTTATTAGTAGTATAAAACTTTAGATAGCTCTTTTTCTTATTGCACAATCCCTCATTTGTACATTACTAATTCAAAGGAATTTTTATATATGTAAATAAGCTGAATTGTCCTTCTGTAAATAAGTCTCAACGTCGACTGCTGGATCCCACGTGACTGACCGGTTTGTCGTTCCAAGAGTGTCAACCCGCATCACCTCTCGTCATTCTACAAGTCTAAACTGAGACTTTATACCTCTGTGTCAATTAGTTTTGAAAGACAAAGTAATACAAGTAAAGCTGAGATGTCTTTGTGGTTCAGGAAACTGAAGACATTTTTAGCTTCTAGCACAGATCGTTCAGTTAAATGGACAGAAAACAAAAGCTTGTTTAGTCTAACCTATTTGAAGAAAACACGTATTTTATGAAACTTAGATTTTTATATATAAATAATTAACATTTTCCCAGATAGATGGCGCTGTGTGCTGTATTGAATAAGAAAATTGTAAACAGATAAGGCCTCCAGTTTCTGTCATCAAAGTGTCATCTTCCATAGGCCTTCTAGGTATACGTGGAGTATGAAGCTGGTGAAGAGATGGTCCAGTTCGTTATTTGACCGCTGCAATCCTTACTTGAGCTTTGGAGTTATGTGAGCTGGGTGGGTCAGCACAAAGGAGAAGAAATTCTCCCTCGAGTGGAGTGACAGCAAATCCCCAATAAAATAAATGTTCTAGCGCCTTGTTAGTGACAGGGTTTAACTTCTGGGGCTGAGCCTGACCCATAAACTGGCCCATAAAACTGCTCATCCATCAAGGAGCATAAATGTTCAAGCCACAAAATGCACGAGTTTACTAAGAGCGCATTGTAACATTTTATTTTTACTTTCACCTTTTGAGAGAAAATGTTTTTTTTTTCAACCCCAAAAGCAAAGTAAAGTTTTTAACATGATACACTTGTTGAAGGACTGACAATTCCGAAAGCTTGAAAATAAAAAGTTGAACAACAAACTTAGCCCTGGAAACTTTATTTATTTTATAAAAGTAAATTTTACTACAAGTAGTTGGCTTGCAAAATAATGTGTTAAAATGTTACCATTTTGTTGAGTAATTGTTGGGAGCGGTAGAAACTTCAACTTGCCTCACACAGATCTAATAAGTGCTATATAGATTGTCGCCGTCATCAGTGTGCCATCCGCCCATCTCTCGCTGTAGTATTTTCCTGCAGCCCGCGTACTAAGAAGCAGAGTCGTTGCTTTAAATCTGCCTCGAAACTTAATGGTTTATCGACAAATGTGTTCTCTAATTAATTGGGAGATTGGAGATGTTGCCTGCGGTTAAAAAAAAAAAAGAATAGGTCGGCGGCGGGCTCATCTCGGCCTCATTACTGCCATCGCTAATTGGCCGGAATCAATCGTTCATTAAAGGATATATTCCCGGAGCACGTTATGTCTAGACTGGACTCTCTCGGGGGACTTCAGTTCTAGAGGAACTGTGCTGCAAGACTTCCTAGGGGAAGAGTTTTCTTAGTCTCCGCCGGTCTACTCGACGTTGAAATTAAGCCTGCTATGGCACAGAGTCCAATGTGTACATAGGATACTACATAGGAGCAAATGTACGACTGTCGGTCTTGATGCGCCGCACTTCTATCCGCGGGGGCTGGACAAGAATAGAATGGTCTTCTAATAAAAGATTAAGGTACCTTACTTTTTTTTAATCTGGCAATCGCGCGGGATATACTCACAAAATGTCGACACAAAATTAAATAAGTCTTTACACCCCCCGCAAAATGTTTAACAAGTAATTTTTTGCCAGCACGCCCTGGTGGAAGAGGGCCATCGATCCCTAGACAAAGGAAGTTACACAGTCAACACAACTTCCCTTTACAAACTCGCGCATGCTCCACCGCACAGACTTGTATAACCGTTATATACCGTCTTTCAAAAAGGGAAAGGTTCAGGACAAGATGTTGTATAAAGTGATATACACACCAGCATATACACTATATATGTACATGTCTGTGCCGGTTGGTTTAGACAACATTCTCTTTAGGAAGCATCGAGGTAGGTACACTACAGGGTTGGCGGTCCCCCAGATATCTTCTATAACATGTTAAGAGATGTAATTTTTAGGTCAAAATATAAATCCGTAATGCGCGCAAACACACACGTGTTCGAAAATATTACGACTCTCTTTAAAAATTCAAAAATAATACAATTGAAAATATTTTCGAAGCATAGAAAAAAATCGCGCCTTTTCAGATATGTAAATTTTTCCACAAGACCACGGGATGTGTGTGCAAAGTATGTTGTGTCCCTCCCATCTCGTCAGACTATGTAAATATGTATGTATGCAAATATGTATGTATGCATCCTGGTATCGTGATACGGCAGCTGGATAGACATCACTTCGGGCATTTCTCTTGAAGGAGTATGGAACGCTTCACGATTTTGCGTGTCATCCTTGCGCAGGGGCCATGCTAATCTTCTCTGTATCGTTCCAATTTTAGTATATGTACCGCCGAACAAGTAGCATTTAACAAGGGGATCAAATTGACGCAGAACACTTCTCGAAAGCTCGTACCAATGCTACATTTTCTCCAGATTCCTCTGTGTTGGGGCAGCTGCACGAGTGGGGCGATCTACCCTGATCTATTTTCTTCACAGATTCACAGTTTAATTCTTCCTACCGCACTGATGCCGTTCAGTTCACAGCTGTCCTAACCAATTCCTCTATTTCATCCCCATCCAATTCCTTCTCCAGATACTGCGCGCCAAAAGTCGGAGAACTAGAGACACTTTTATTATTATTTAAAAAGTTAAATGATTGAGTGGACGCCATCCCAGATGGAATCAACGCGACCTTTGGTTTATAAGGGGAATTTAATTAGGTTTGAAAAAGTCTTCAACTTTTTATACGTCAACATTAAATAAAGACCTCATTAAAAGAGACTAAAAACGCCGTAAAGATAAGGGGAGATGTTTAGAGGTCCCTTAAACCTGAATGTGAGGGGCCAACGATGCAGCGGCCAATGGCTGAGCCAACACCCCGATAGTGACGAAGCTTCCAGAATATGTTTCATCCTTGGTAATACTGCGGGGGTTCGAACGGGAGGAACCACGTCATTCTGTCCGGTAGTGTGTGGACGATGTCGCAGGTAGACCTGGGGGATAACTCCAGGTCTCATTGAAAAATTCACTTGATTAAATGGCTAAAGTTGAGGCTTATCGAGGTGAAGTAATTCCAGTTTTAGTGTGTCGGATATATACGGTTTTAACAAAGTAGTTTTATCTCTCCACACGTATTATTAATATTAATTGTTGGTTACTCATCATGGCTCTCTGTCCTTTTATGCAAATAAGGTTTAATTGGTTTAATCAAAGTAAATTGCCGCTCCGACGTTTCTCTGTCTACAATATAAGTTATTTACACAAGTTTTCTCCAAAGTTTTTCATATTTTCATTTGTAAATTTCGAGACCTGCCCTGTGGTTACAATGGCTGGAAGAAACAATGGGGGCGTGGATAAAGTGGAATATGAGTTGGGGGAAATGACACAAACAAATATATACCCACAGCCAACCGTTAAATTGTTGGTTCTCTACTGATGACCCAGGCCTTCCCATACCACATATTTTTTTCTAATGCAGTAAAGTCTGTTGAAATAGTTTTTTTTATTTTAAAAGTCAGTGTTCCATTATTTGAACAATTCGTGTTGATGACTAGTCATTCCTGTGAGGTTTTACTGACTGACTGACAACCCTGGCCAAATTTTTAGGGCAAAACGAATAAATTAAGTCAGTCAGTAAAGTCTTACCACACAGGGCCGGCTGCACCACACAGAGCCGGCTGTACTATGCAAGTTGAAGTAGACTTCCTGAGCTCAACAACCCTCGTGTCATAATAGCTATGCAAATCTTGATACACAATCCTAGTATTCGTTGATTTATTTTTAATGGCAATTTTGCAGAACCTTTTAAAATGTATTTTGAGATATAAATGTGTAAAGTGGAGCCTCCGTACTACTGGAGTGCCATTTGTTTGGACGAGGGGAAATAATGTTTGTTTCAAAATGTGAAAGTTCCGATGAAAAAACTTGAAGAAATCTTAAAATGTTTTAATGGAATTGTTAATGGAACATTAGGTACATTTGCCGTGAGATGGTTTTTATACCTCGGAGAGATTACTGAAGACATGTTAAGCGAATGTTATATATGCAATCGACATACTTGAATGGATTATTCAAGGTGTTGTTTGGTGTAAGTTATGCAAGTAAATTTCTCCCATGTACTCTTGGTATTATCGTGAAACAAATTATAATGGACAAAATAAGTGGCATTCAGTCACGGCGAGGGGTTCATACTGCTCTAGCCACACAATATGTGGGTTCTAGCCAACAATGGAACGGCCTACTGGAGAGGTGTTCATACTGCTCTAGCCACACAATATGTGGGTTCTAGCCAACAAAGGAACGGTTACTGGAGAGGTGACCGACTGCTAGACAACGTCTAGACTTTTAAAAAGCCTCCTGACAACAGTTGACAATTAGCGATACTGATCTTTCTTTTAATCCTTCCTTTACTTGCTACGTAGGAAAATAAATGTTTCAATCTGTAGGATCTTCCCCCCGAGTGGCCAACGGAATTAGCAACGCCGTACCGACCGAGCTACAACACGCCGTTCCACTCTAATGGCACCGCAATAATCCACTAGCGTGGAATGGTGTTCCCTGTAGGATTTTTCTTTCAGAGAAGAGTGCTGCAGCCCTAATTCCTATTTTTATATTTATTACAAAAGATAGTGCGCGGTGAACCGTTCCAATTTCCTGACACAAGTCTGGAGAGAAAATCCTTTAATTTGGACCCAATACTTTACGGTGGGTTACACCTTGGCCGTCGTCTAGAAGGCCAATCTCAGAGCTGACCCCGGGATTGAAAATATTTTATTCATTCCGTTATACTTCTACTTCGGAGTGAATAAGTAGTCCGAACTATTTGACTGCATTATAGTGAAAGTTAGGGATTGCTTTGCAGCAAATTAACAGGTGGGCGATGGCTGTACCGAGGACGATGGGGCGATGGCTGTAACGAGGAGATGGGGCGATGGCTGTACCGAGGACGATGGGGCGATGGCTGTAACGAGGAGATGGGGCGATGGCTGTACCGAGGACGATGGCTGTACCGAGGACGATGGCTGTACCGAGGACGATGGCTGTAACGAGGAGATGGGGCGATGGCTGTACCGAGGACGATGGGGCAATGGCTGTAACGAGGAGATGGGGCGATGGCTGTACCGAGGACGATGGCTGTAACGAGGAGATGGGGCGATGGTGCACCGAGGGCGATGGCTGTACCGAGGACGTTGGCTGTACCGAGGGCGATGGCTGTACCGAGGACGATGGCAGTACCGAGGGCGATGGCTGTACCGAGGACGATGGCTGTACCGAGGACGTTGGCTGTACCGAGGGCGATGGCTGTACCGAGGAGATGAGGCGATGGTGTACCGAGGACGTTGGCTGTACCGAGGGCGATGGCTGTACCGAGGACGATGGCTGTACCGAGGACGATGGCTGTACCGAGGAGATGAGGCGATGGTGTACCGAGGACGTTGGCTGTACCGAGGGCGATGGCTGTACCGAGGACGATGGCTGTACCGAGGACGATGGCTGTACCGAGGAGATGAGGCGATGGTGTACCGAGGACGTTGGCTGTACCGAGGGCGATGGCTGTACCGAGGACGATGGCAGTACCGAGGGCGATGGCTGTACCGAGGACAATGGCTGTACCGAGGACGATGGCTGTACCGAGGAGATGAGGCGATGGTGTACCGAGGGCGATGGCTGTAACGAGGAGATGGGGCGATGGTGTACCGAGGGCGATGACTGTACCGAGGAGATGGGGCGATGGCTGTACCGAGAGCGATGGCTGTAACGAGGAGATGGGGCGATGGCTGTACCGAGAGCGATGGCTGTAACGAGGAGATGGGTCGATCGCTGTACCGAGGGCGATGGCTGTAACAAGGAGATGGGGCGATGGCTGTACCAAGGGCAATGGCTGTAACGAGGAGATGGGGCGATGGCTGTACCGAGAGCGATGGCTGTAACGAGGAGATGGGTCGATCGCTGTACCGAGGGCGATGGCTGTAACAAGGAGATGGGGCGATGGCTGTAACGAGGAGATGGGGCGATGGCTGTACCGAGGGCGATGGGTGTAACGAGGATATGGGGCGATGGCTGTACCGAGGGCGATGGCTGTAACAAGGAGATGGGGCGATGGCTGTACCGAGGGCGATGGCTGTAACAAGGAGATGGGGCGATGGCTGTTCCGAGGGCGATGGCTGTAACAAGGAGATGGGGCGATGGCTGTTCCGAGGGCAATGGCTGCTAAACGTTACCGAGCAGCAGAAATGAGAGATGATTTCTATTTTTTATTGCGGCGTCTCGATAAATAAATTGATATGGGTCCGCCGGGAGCAGGTTTATTTACCCATCGGGGCCTGTCTCTTAAATTTAATGGACGTTTATTTGGAACAAGTGGCGAAATAAATTTCTTGAGACAGATGACAATAACCCTTTATTGTTTGTAAGTCAAACAGGCAGTATCGGTGGGACCTTATTCCAGGCGGTCGGTAATTTTACCTAGAGCCATTGTTGCCGCCGGACGGAATGTTCTGCCAGTAGGAGGCGATGCTCATTCACTAAGCGATGGTTGTTTGAGAATGCAGCGAGAATATAAAGTTCACCTTGTTTCCGTGTATCGCTGGTGGTCGGACCCAGTCGTCATATCTCGCCCCAGAGCTGGCACAGATCCACCCGGAAGTTCTGGATCAGTCCCCCGGGACCTCCCAGCGGAAGCGCCGCTAACGAGCCCCATGAGCCTGGCTGCACAGACACGTTGTGGGAGGTTCCGCAGATCTTTCAACGTTGAAGAGTGAGGGAGGTACTATATTTTAATCGTATATTTCAAAGAGGGATGAGAAATGGGTAAATTCTCCAGACATATATTTCACCAACACTAATCTTTATATTTAGCAATGCTCAACTACGATCATAGTGGGACCGTGAAGAAAAGCCTTTTGTCTTGAAAGCTTCCAGTTTTATCGAGAAATAAGGGAACGCCTTGTTCTCAAAAACATGATCGATTTGATTGGATGGCTGATGCCGCCAACCTATTGAATCGATCATTTCACATAAGGGGAGATATGGTCCGGGCTCTTTATAACCTCGTTGGTTATTGGAAGCCTCGACAGACATTATTGCATATTGTGGGGTCGGATTACGACATATAAAAATTCTAATTATCCCGAATATTCTCATAATAAAAGAGAGGGTGATAATAATATTACAAATAAATATATTTTTTAACGATAGATGGCAATAAAATTTAATTTACTAAAAAATTTAATTTACTAAATAAATATATTTGTTAAAACAATATTCGTTGGACAACTTCCACCTGGGCAGGAGTCGAGACATTCGGCTGGTTTACCATCTTTAAAGGAATAAGCAAGCTAAGAGAGAAAGGCTGAAAATATGGAAATTTTAAATAATTAAAATTCACTTGTTGGTTGGCAGTTTTTTTTTTTTTTTTGAAGAATATATTTCTTCGTTGTAGTAACTCCATTAGAAAGTTTGTTTATTTGAAAAGTTTCTTGTAATAAGAAAATATAGTTTGCACATCCACATCGTTCTTAAATTTCTTTTATTGTCCTGACCTTTCGGTGACCCTCAGAGGAAATTTGCATAAGTAGAAACCTGAGGAAGTCAGGTGGCAGGGAGTCGTCGAAATATCGGGACAATAGAGGAAATGTAAGAGCGGTTGATGTCAACTATATTTCCTCTCTTCTTGAACTACAACTTATTATTAAACAATACAACACGTTTTTGTGAATGAGTTTCTTTCCATTTTTATTAAAGCTATCTCAAGCTTTCGGTCATCTCTGCCCTTCCACAGGAGTACAAAACAGTCGTTTTTATGTACTCTGTGGAAGGGCAGTGTTGCCCGAAAACTTGAGAAATCAGTAATAAAATCATTAATAAAAACGAAAAGAAACTCATTCACAGAAACGTGTTTAATTGTTTAACTTATTTCGCCAGGAGATATGGAACAACCTCTTATACTGATCGGTGAGTGGGGGGACCAACTACACTCTGCGGTCCAATTTGTTACTCTTAATTATGAAGGGATGATTTTTTAAATAAAAATTTCAATTAATCAAGATAATTACACGACTAATTTCCCGTAGCGGGGTGTTGAAAAAAGGTCTTCCGCACGGTTGGATGATGGGGACATTCCTGTTGCGCCCGTAGCTGGACAGATGCCAAGGCTCGGCCGGCCGAACAATGGCATTTTTCAAAGTTAGCAATTTCTTTGAAGCTAAAAGAAAGCGGTGGTGGGGATATAAAATTGACAAGGTGTAAATAGAGCGGGTGCCGATGAAGCCGGCCGGGCTGGGTAGTTGAGAGACCGAGTGGAGGATGGTACAGCAGCATGTAGAGAAGTGACTAGTAGTGTGCGAATGTAGAGCCTGTCAAATTGCTATGTAAATATGTCAGATTGCTTCCATCCAGCGACCAATGATTTCACATCAAGTTCTCCCCTGGGTATCTCGGCGGTACACATGTAAACAAGGTGGGTGGCTCAACTACCTGAGATTCCGATTAATTTTTTTGTGTCGACGATAAGTCGTTTTTACGTTTTCCAAATATAGGTTTGTCGGACTCCCACAGTTGTCCCTCCAAGGTGACGGATGTCCCCTGTGTCTCTCTTTATGTCGACATCCTCTAAAACCTATGGGGGTGTCATTTTAGAACTTTCATCCTGGCTCTGATATAAGGGGTGTCTTTAAAGCACACACAAAGCTTTATTAAGACCACCGGTCTTATACAGATTCATCACAGGAAGATATAATAGATGGAGCTCCTATACTCCAGGCAGCGCAGCACCCAACAACAGCCTCCTGGTCCGACGCATGTCCAATGGCCACACGTTCCTTCGTGCATACGTCATGGTTAGCGAATCACTGAACAGGCTAGTGTGGAATCAACCGCGTTCTAGTCTTCACTTTCCTCGTCCAAATGGACCACGGCATTCAGGGTGTCTTTAAAGCCTTGTAATGGATAAGACTCGGTATCAGGAGACATGAACTTGTGTCTTGCCGTGATATTAGAGGTGTTTAATCCGCCAATCCAGTGTCTGTGGAGTATATACTGTGAGATATTCGGATTAAACAAGATAGAAGCATGTTGTGGGATGTGATAAATGGTGCTTGTGTGTGTTATTAACTAAATGTATAGAATACACATATGTAAATAATTCACACACCAATTCTATATATTTATAATCAAATCCAATGTAGCCGATAATATTCCCTTCTGTCGTTTATATTTTTGTATCAATTTAATTTTAAAGGATTATTTATAACTTTCAAGTGTATATTAAAGGGGGAAAAAGGTAGAGCTCGAGTGAAGTTGGAGGTGGGTAGCAAGCACTTCACGGCCCGGTCGGTTATGGCGCCGCTGTGGCAATAAAGATAATGCTCCCTGTTGCCAAATTATTTTTGAAAATTGTTGCTAATATTCCGCATATGCCCCGGAGATGCGCAGATTAGAATAATTTGTTCTAATTTATTCGGCACCGCTGCGGTCATAATTTAGCGGAAGATGTATCAGAATAAAAGTTTCCCAGTTTCTTCCTCCAATCCGGGCTAATTGGGCGGAAAGGCTTGATGCACCTTCCAGAATAATTCTTTTCTAACTGAATTATTGATTGAAGCATTTTTGTGTGTGTAAGGAGCTTTCTTAATTAAAAATGTGTGTTATATTTATTAACTCTAAACGTAAACTTCATTATATTGTGGTGCAAACCCCACAGAGAAATGAATATTTGATTGTGAGAATATTTAGGGCGCTGTGAATAATAAAGAGGAGAATATGGCGCGTGATTTGATTGGTTGGTCTTATTGGACTATTAATAAGAACGGCCTTCTATCTGGAATTCTCTCTATTGGACTTTCTGGATAAATTATTGATTTTTTTTTTAAATTGGACTTGGAAAATGACGGAATAATTCTCCAGAGTCGCGTTGTTAGGGCTATACATCGATTACACATTTCTTACTTAGTTTGTTGTCGCATTCACACCAGCACGTCGTTTGTTTCCATATTCACGTTAAATACACACTGGTGGACTCTGTTGAATTCCGCCATACATGTCTCCATATGCAAATAAATATCACTTCGCTTAAATTATAGTAGGTAAGGGGGAAACAGCATGGGACCTCTGAGATGGCAGTACAGCATTTGTGAATGGGCATCAAACAGGTACTTTCCTAGAAATACACACACACACACACAAAGCTTTATTAAGACCACCGGCCTTATACAGATTCAAACATTATAATAGATGGAGCTCCTATACTCCAGGCAGCGCAGCACCTAACAACAGCCTCCTGATCCGACGCATGTCCGATGGCCACACGTTCCTATGTGTATACGTCATGGTTAGCGAATCACTGAACAGGCTAGTGTACTTCCCTAGAAGTATGATATAATTTTACAGTGGTTACAGGGGTTCGTTGACAGGTTAGTGGGGGGCAAAATATGGCGCCACCACAGCTACTGCAGTCCACATGACGTCTCCACAGCCGGGATAGAGAGTCAGAGGAAAGTGGTTCAAATGAGAAGTGTGTTCTGTCTACCTTCAACTCTTCGGCACAAATTCCCCCAGTCGGTGTGTGCGTGGATATTTCCCTCGCCTCGCCAACACCATTTTGTTCGAATAAGAGAACTGTTCATTTTTAACAACCGGATTACTTGTATAACTAGCGCGTCAACTGGTGGAGTTGTTCCTATCTCAGCTTACATATGTCGCGAGATCTCTAGATTATCATATTTAAATAAACACATTCTCTGTTGGTGTTTAACATTGGCAAGAGACTGTAGTACGCACGATTGTATCTCGCTAGAGATAGCTATCTGGAGGATTTATGAAATACTTAAGAGACCATTATATGTTTCATTTGGCTGGAAGATCACTACGGAATGCCACATGTATATTGTCGTTCTCATGGATGGAATGTCTGTAAGCCTTTGAAGTTGCCTTAGGCGACGAAAAAATCCCCAAATACCCTAATAAAGTTGTATTTTTTACTATTCCTTGGTGCCCACCACAAGTCATCCATGCCACAGGATATTCCAGTAGTTGTGCTATGAGAAGGATAGGTAGCTCCATCGTAGAACGGGATATCGGGGGAAGCTTCCGCAGTTATCGATTTCGCGCCATAAAATCTATTCATGTTTCTTTCCAGGGGAGAAAAACAATTTTTATTGTTTTCTTTCAATATATTATCCTTGCTACATTATGTAGATTGTTGACCTGTGAAAGATTACAATGTAGTGTACGGCTGCAATAAACAAACACCTTTCTTCAAGCACAACTTATTTGAAATGTTGGAGGCAGAGAACTATCACGACAGTAATTTATCCCCACATGTCACGCTGTAATTTAATTTGGCCAAACAACAAAGTACGTCCGCCGTCCTATATTTAGATTCACGTCGTCTTCTGATCCATTTATTTCCCGCCAAAAAGTTCGTTTGGTCTTTGAATCTGACTTAACTGCGCTTGGATTCTTTGTTTCAAATTTATTCAATCTTCGGCTATACCTTGGCAGATTTGTTCTACGGCGCGGAGAACCGATGTTTTTACAAGAATACCAAATATTTCTCGCGTCAATGTTTTTCCATGATAGAAAGAGTGTGTATTTATATATATTTTACAAAACATTTATTTCCGGGGAAAATGAGGTTATAATTTTTCTACGCATGAGTGCACGTTTTAAAGTCAATAAAACCACTGAGACAAATAATTAAACGCAATCCTCAGGAAACCACTCGAGCGGGGGGGAACTAATTAGTTATGTTTTAAATCACATATTCCGGTAGGAAAATTTAATCTCTTTTGAATTATTTTGGTTTATTGTGTGTGTGGGGCTATTTTGTTATGATGTCTGTTTATTTTAGTGGGAACTAGGGTTGGAATTGAAGGTACCTATATACATACACTCATGGACTAAACTTAAGGAAGTCTTTGATGTCACCGGTCGTCTATTTATTTATTTTTTGAAGGAGACAGAGGCAATTTTGTTCACACTTGGTTATCTCATATTTCAAAGCGAGTGTATTGAAACAACCATCCGAGATTGCAGATGCATGGAATTTTAGATTGTTGTAGCTTTCCTTTTTGGTGTCACAATTCCCATCTATATTTTGTCCAAGTCAATTTCACAAACTAAACGCCCCCTGGGCAAAATGTGATTTCCTGAACTCCGTGTGGATGTCACCCTGGACCAACGAGGACCATGGCGGTGGTCTTTAAGTGGGCTTCCGGAGTTTGCCGGCTGACCACAGTCTGCTTGCTAGATTGAAGAGACGACCGGCGCATTTCTGTGTTATTACGGTGGGAGATGTATGTAACGTGGCAGGTATTGCTGGACAGAACTTGGTAATAAATGTTGCATTAGAGTCGTGTACTTCGAGCCTGAAGGATATACACTGGTGTCCAAAAAATAAGAAACTTAACCAATATTGAAATTTCTCAAAAGCTAATTTATTAACAAATATAAAATTTAGTATACAAATAGTTTAAACTATGGAGAATTTGACTAGCTATATGAAAATAATAAAAAAATATTTGAAATTATGAAATATGCAAATTATTACCAACATACCCAAAGCTAAGGTTCCAGATCTTAAAGAAATAAGATATCAATAGGTAGTATGATCACCTCTAACAGCTATCAAGGTCTCACAGCGAGCCCTCATACTGTTTACCAGGCTTTGGAGGAGGTCCAGGGGTAGTAAACCCCACTCCTCCAATAGAGCAGTTCTTAGCTCAACGAGGGTTCTGGGAGAGGGGTGACGAGCTCCAATACGCCTCCCTAGAGCATCCCACACATGCTCTATTGGATTCAGGTCCGGAGATCTGGCTGGCCAATCCATCCTTCGAATATTCTCACTCTGGAGATATACATTGACTAGCCTAGCCCTATGCGGACGAGCATTATCGTCCATTAAAATAAAATTGTGACCAATTTGATCTCTATAAGGTCTTAGATAGGGCTCAAGGATCTCGTCCCTGTACCTTTGGGCAGTTAAAGTGCCCCCAGAAAAAATGTGGAGGGGTGTGCGTCTGCTAGAACTGATGCCAGCCCAGACTAAGAGACTGCCCCCTCTAAAACTGTCTATTTCCCTGATGTTACTGGGATGATAGCGGGTTCCAGGCTCCCTCCAGATGAAAACTCGTCGAGAATCTGTGTTTAAACTAAATCTTTACTCGTCACTGAAGAGAACATTGGCCCACTGATCATGAGTCCAGGCGTGATGTTCCAAGCACCAATTCAAGCGGGCTCTCCTGTGAGCAGAGGTTAAAGGGATACAGACCATTGGTCGTCTGGCATAAAGAGCACCTTCGTGAAGCCTTCGGTAAACAGTTTGTTTTGAAATTCTCGTTCCAGTAGCACTTGAGAGTTCATTAGAGAGTTGAATAGCTGTCATCTCCCTATGGCGCTTGGCAGTTACGACCAGATAACGGTCTTCAGAGGTAGCTGTTTTTCTTTTTCTACCAGAACCTTCTTTTCTTTTGATGGTTCCTGTCTCAATGAACTGTTTCCATATTTTGCTGACCACAGATTTATTCACATTTAGCCATTTTGCTACTTCAACTTGTGATTGCCCTGCCTCCATTCTTAAAACAGCTCTCCATTTTAAATCATCTGCTAAAATTTTTCGTAAACTCATAATTAACTAAGGATTAAATAAAATTATAATTGGACAATTCTTAGATGGGGTAAACGACACGCTAAATAGCACACTTATAAAGACAAGCAAAAATTCGCATATTTTCAATTTTACCGAATCGAATGGTTGCGATAAATAAATTCTACGACTTAAAATACCTAATTAAATTACTTTTTAGCTTTTAGCGTTGTATATTTTAAAACATATCATTAAAAAACAAAAGTTTCTTATTTTTTAGACACCAGTGTATATTCAGAGGGTCACGTAACACCGCCGCAGCTGGTTCTCTGCTACAGAAGGAAGTAGGTGTGATATCTCACTCGGCTCTGACGTCTTGTACACATCGCCCAACAAATACCGAAATTACTCTCTCCTCACATCTAGCAATGTGCAGCGTAGTATCTCTCGAGGTTTGCATCTCTCCAGGATGTCACTTGTCCACCCAATTCTTGGTGTCCGAGCTTGTCAACATTTTCGTCACTAATTTGTGGCCTCTTTCGATAATTGAAATGATCGGCTTTGTATTTTATCAATTGTTAGTGCACAAGTGAGCGAGAGAGTGAATTCACCACTAATGGAGAGGTAGAGCGTTGTAGAGAGCCACAGAAAGTTCCGTGAGATGGGGTTTACAGGTAGAAGTGTCAGAAATCTACAAGACAACAATGTGGTGTGCCATTCTCCCAGCCAGTCTGTCTCGTAGACTGTTTTCCTCAAATTGTAGACGGAAGAAATTTCCCATTTAGTTTTAAATGTCACTTTTTTTTATCTTTGTTAATTTGTAATGAATTATCATAGATAATTATAACCTAAGTTGCAAGAGGATGGTATTTAGGTGCCAAAAGTATTAGTTTTAATATTTAAATTAATAGACATATCTCTCAGATGTTAAGCACATTTTTCCAGAAAGAAACCCGACCAATCGGAGAGAGATTTAAAGACAATGAGTGTGTAGTTACGAGGGTAAATGTAAACAACAATTCATTAACGTTTCCTGCAAAATTGTCTCGCTCAGGGAGGAGATATAAACACCGGGCTTGACAGTAACTTTACTCGACTTTATCCACAAAGTTGAAAAAGTTTAAATTTGAAAATTTTCCCCTTCACAGATTATTAGCGTCAATAAAAACCCTGAGAGCGGCGGGAGATTGGAAAACTATAAAGAAGTAGGGACGTGAATTCCAAATGCTGTAGCGGCGGACTAATCCAGGACCTCCTCATGTTGCACACGTCGAACGAAATTTAAAACTGCTTCGAATTTTTCGGCCTTTAATACACGCTCTTTGTAAATCGATAATTTTTCATTTGGCCCCGCCACGTGACTGCCGTTGCCAAGGTGATGGGACCTCCCGACGGTAGTGCAAATGGAAAGAGAAAAAACATGTTGAAGGCACAATGGGTGCTCTCTGTGGGATGTAAGTGACACTCAGTTCAAATGTAATCTACTCGGGAAATTATCCAATGATTCGGGTAGTGTACAGTCGGGGGCCATCTAGCCACTATGGTGGAAGCGAAGTACTTAGTTGGATTGAAGCTGGTTTGTTTCAAGTTAGAGAAGAGGGCAAAAATGAAAGTTTGTCTTTTAAAGAAGTGAGCGTGGACATCCCACAGGGCAGTCTACCCGGGGCCAATCAAAACACAGGGCATTGACGTCATAATCCCGCCTAAAATAGCTTCGTTACCCGATTGTGTGAGAGCGGATCCCTGCTGAGGTGAGGGACGGTATTTACGTCCCTTGGCTGCTATAAATAGATCGTTTGCTTGGATCGATCAGCCCTTGCTTAATTTATCCCGGAAGCCCCGTGTTCTTACCAGCGGCGCCTGCCTTACTTCCAACGTCCAGGCTGGCACATGTCTCAATCCTGGCGTCTCCCCGTGTTCTACCTGCGAGCCTTTCTTCCAACGTCCAACCGGGATTTGTTGGCTTCCCTGCCAGTCCAAGTTCACTGAAAGTTCCAACCTCTTTGGACAGTGGTCCACCCGCACGATAGTTCTGATACACGCTGGATGATGGCGAATGTTGGACAGTGGTCCACCCGCACGATAGTTCTGACACACGCTGGATGATGGCGAATGTTGGACAGTGGTCCACCCGCACGATAGTTCTGACACACGCTGGATGATGGTTAATGTTGGACAGTGGTCCACCCGCACGATAGTTCTGATACACGCTGAATGATGGCGAATGTTGGACAGTGGTTCACCCGCACGATAGTTCTGATACACGCTGGATGATGGCGAATGTTGGACAGTGGTCCACCCGCACGAAAGTTCTGACACACGCTGGATGATGGTTAATGTTGGACAGTGGTCCACCCGCACGGAAGTTCTGACACACGCTGGATGATGGTTAATGTTGGACAGTGGTCCACCCGCACGATAGTTCTGATACACGCTGAATGATGGCGAATGTTGGACAGTGGTCCACCCGCACGATAGTTCTGACACACGCTGGATGATGGCGAATGTTGGACAGTGGTCCACCCGCACGATAGTTCTGATACACGCATCTGTTGTACAGTGGCTGCACAGTAGCACGCTGTCTGGATGTCAAGAGATTGGTGGAACATTTGGATCAAAGAAGTTATCGAACTGTTGCAAACTTCCCCGCACTCAATTTGCTCAATCGGGATTTCCCCCATTGGGCTTCAAATTTCCTTCCAACCTAATTTATCTTTTAAATTAGCGCGTCCTCCAATTTGGCAGAGCAAGAAGTGGGGGATAATGAAAGGGGAGACATCTTTCTTCACGGTCCTAGAAAGCCCAATAAAATAAATAAATAAATAAAGATGCTTTGACAAATTTAACGATTGGAACTAGGCTTCGAGGACACATAGTGGAATGGTCGCATTTGAGGGCGGTGCACGTGGATTGAAAGCCAAGTTCTATTAATGTCTATAGAACAAATTAGAGTTATTTGGCTCCCACGTTTTCCTTTCAAGAACCATTCTTTTAACTCTTCGAAATTCCGCAACGTGCTACTGAAAATGACAGATCTTTAGTGGTCGACACAGGAAAACTAGGTGTCAAAATGGGCATCCTACAGAAAGAGGCTCTAAGAAATATTTTTGTCGGATCCGGCACATGGCAGAAGTGTGGAAATTCCGTTTTGAAGATGAAATCCCTGGACGCTGTTGCTTTGACAGGTTTCTCGGTGAATGGCCCGGTGGCAAATAGAACTTTCAATGGAACTTCCCAGAATCAATAGAGAACCACCCTTCCTTCCTGATTTAAGTTACAATTGTGTGTGGAGGTTGGTTAAATTATAAAAGACATTCATCCACACAATGATTTTTTTAAATTTGAAATAAGCGTGTAAGCTTTCAAGAAAAAAAGGCTCTTCCACAGTATTTTGATAGAATTCTGTATACGAGCTATTTTCACTTGAAAGTTGACTTTTTAAATTTAAAAGAAAAGAAACTCATTGGGACAAAATTTTTATAATTTTAATAAATAGTTCTTGTTACCCGAATATAATACGAGATTGATTGAACTATTCTGGCAATTATCCATACACAGCGCGCGCGCGCATGTTGTGTAGTTATCTTTGTGAAAATAATTCCCCTTTGAGCGGCTCAGGGCTGCCTTCCTATGTCGGATATGTGGACGTCGTTCGACCACATAGGAGCTGTTGAGGTGCAAATTTGAGGCATTATGTGTGGGAGTAATATTTACATAGCCATTTTCAGTGGAATTTCTAGGTCAGCCGACTAACTTGAACTGTTGCCCTATGGAACATTACAATGGTGCTGTGGCCACCTCCCTGTCTATTCAGTGTATTTAATGTGTAGGTTTAAATAAGGTCGGTAGACCTCGATATTCGTCAGCCATGACCCGGGGTCGAATTGGGCAATTTTTATAATTAAAAAAAAAAAAGGTCCAATGCCCCACGATTCTTGCAAAAGTCCAATCCCACCATTGAATGCAAGTAAGAAATCGGTTCTCTGGCATATTTGTAAATGTAAAAGTCGAACTGCTTTCCACATATTCAGATAAGTGGTGCAATTCAGTCACCATCTACTAACCATCATGATTATCATGGCGTGTACTAGGCATTGCTATTGTCCATCAAGTGGAGTTCGACTTTTAGCGACAATAATATTAGAACCGCTCCAATATTACCGTTTTTAATGAATGATTTTCTCAGCGGTGCTGGCGCAATACAGAAGTGGATTGCCGGCGCCTTATGCCATATAAATGAATAAAAATTAAAAGAGGGAGAATATGTCTTTCAATTTCCTTCCTTCCTTCTTTCAATTTTTATTCACGGCAGGCTGTAGAGAAACAAAGTATAATTCTATATATTGTAGAAATGGCGTTTAAAATGTTTATAATGTTCAGCGCTAGAGGGCGCTAAGTGAATGGATAACACCGGGGAGCAGCTGGCTACGGCCCAGCGTTGGGCTGTTTCATGGATCAAGTAAAAACCTAAATGTGGAATTCAGATTATTTAATTTCATTTTTTGAAAATATAGAAGGAAAGGTATCGATGAAATTACTCAAGACTTTGAAAGCTTCTTTTCCTTGACATTCTTGAATGATTTTTGGTACAGTCCCCTCCTTTTTAAAGTCCAGCAGTAATCATGTGTGTGTCCCATCTTCCTTGGCAGCGTTTCTCCATACTTTTAATATCCTGATGTTCCATCTTGTTCCTCATTGTTGTCTCCTAAAATTTCAGGAAAACGGTCTAAGCGGCTGTGTAAATAGTGCACCATAATGCTCATGTTACATTCAATGGATTTGAAACTTGTATATCTTTATAAGTTCAACATAGTTTTCAGCTTTTGGTTAGTCAATAAAATGTTCGATAAGTGTAACAAATGGAGTCCAGGCTTTTCTCTCAGTCACATTAATCGAATTTATGAAGCCAGGGTTCTTAATGAGTTGTATTATTTGTGGGCCGTCAAAAATTCCTACCATATTTTTTCCGTACTCAAATAAAAAAAAACATATCTCCCCTTATATATGCAAAGCATGATCCGTTCTTATCAAGACATCTTACAAACTGCTTCATAAGTCCCAGCTTGATATGCAGCGGAGGCAAGATTATTTTCTGTCGTCCAACTAATTGGTCGTTAGTGACATTATTTTACCCAACGTCCATGTTTTCTCTTTTAGGCCATTCTGTTCAAATCCAGTGGTGCGTTTTGTCTCTGGTATCTCAAGGCACAAGAAGCAAGGATATTTGGTATGGCCACTATGCTGTCTAAGAAGAAAGTTAACCATTTTAAGTATACACAAATCACCCATTGATGTGTTCATGATACTTTATCTTCTCCAAGATGAAAGCTATGGTGCTATATTCTTCTTTCATTTTGGTTGAGTGAGCAATCGACATTGAGCCCAAATTGTTCCCATTTCCCAATTGCACACATTTCAAACTTGGCTTTGATCTGTCAATAAACAGATTTCCATTATCTGGAAAATATTCAGGAAGAGCCATATTTTCCCTAAGCCCTCTGATATACTTCATGACAAAATACAAAATTCTCTTCTTGAGAGAAGAAGGGTAGAAGTTTTTTTCTCTTGTACAATAAAAACGATAACTTTGGTTCCTCGTTCCAATATTTTTTTCTTTCAAACTGGATGCAAGTAATTCAGATGCTTTCTTTGACAGGTTGAGATCTCTGGAGAGGTCATTCAACTCATCCTGGTTGAAACGGTGAGGAGCTGATGACATCCTCTTATAATTCACCCCACGTTAGTGTTAGAATCAGAGGGATTCACAGGGATCTGGTAGCTGGTGGGACCGGGGGGAGTCTTGCATAGACTGAATCAGGATAAGTCCTACGGTTGTTTCGATTGATTCCTGTAACTTTCACTAGACAGAAATAAGTCATCGAAGTGTTTTTTCCCGTTCCCTCCAAACCATCGGTATGTCGAATTTCAGACTTCTTCTTTTTGTGATAGTCCACTGTCGTAAATGTTCTGTACAAGTCCTACAGACCTGACGTTTTTCTGTTTTATTTTAAAACGTGCAGCATTCTCCCCATATGTAGCACCTCAGGATGATTTACACAATTTCTTCTACTTGGACTCATTTTTTCCATCAACAATACAAATGCACAATCTCTGTATATGCCCAAGTGACTATAGATAAAGGTTTTCTAGAATATTCCACAGAATATTCAAAGTAAACAGAGTATTTCTTATCGATTGAAAAACCCTGTACGATTTATAAATGAATAAAATAAAGCATCAAGGGCTGCGTATCTTTTATTAGAACGAATATAATACGAGCTTTCGGGCACATGCGCCCTTCTACAGGAAATTAATGAAACAACAATAATATTTTTTAAGTAAAAATTTCAGAATAATAATTTTGATAATTGAGAACTTTTATGAACATTTTAATTTTAATATTTCACACATTGCAACTAACCTCTAGTTGAAGCGGTCAATTCAGCTGCCGGAAAGACAACGCCGTCTGGACGGCAGTCACGTATATTTACATTCATCGTCTCCCGAGCCTCCTATACACTCACGTATACAGGAACCATTTATTTGGGATTTAGAACTTAAATTGAGTTTATAAATGCATATTTTGTGTAGAACTTCACTTAAATAAACACTGATATCAAAAAGTAGAGGTGATAGAGAAAACCTGATTTCATATTTAGATTCAGCGAGCCAAATATAGTTACAGCATGTTCTAAATCCTAGACACCAAAAAGAAATGTTGTTGTTGTGTTCCCTGTATAGTTATTTTGACATGTGTTCTCTCTCCAGATATTCCGCAGTGCTGGGACTCCAGCCTGTTTATGTCAAGTTGGAATTATAACCAGCGATTATATTTCATTTTAAGGCAACATTTAAAAAAGCCACTAAACAGAAGATGAAGACTGTTAGGAGGACACCACACAACTATCGTCTGTTTTATTTGTCTGCACATTTGTTATTCAATCAGGTGTTCATTATATCCATTGGTATATATTGTGTAAATTACTAAGTATAGTCGTGGTGGAAGTTATATTCAGACATCTCCTGATCGCTATAAATGTATTGCGCCATCTCTCGGTATAAATATCAACTAATCGTTTATTTTTAATTAATCCGGAATTGAACAAATTCCTTATTTTTTCCTTGATTAATCAATAAAGGTAATTTGGCCTATTCTGGAGTAATTAAAAAATCAACGATAAATTGATATTTATTCCGACAGATGGCGCAAGACATCAACAGCTTGCACGATCAGGAGATGCAACCTGATCCCAGTACAATATCAATTTTTACAATTAAAAAAAAAGAAATAAATAGTCTGTGGTCCAGAGTCAGGACAGGTGAGATAGGACAAATGCTCCGCAGTGTGACGGAAGGAAAAACTCCTCAATTGGATTCACCTTAACAAGATGCCGCGACCGAAAATCTAAAATATTTAGAAATCTCTTTAAAAGCTCCTCCCCCGGGTGTATAATTCAGTTTCGAATAATTTAAAACTTATTATAGACCTTGGATTGAATCAACGCCTGTTTTCTACGAAGATTTGGAAAAGTGTTATTTATTTATTGTGAACTCCATGGTGCTAAACAATATTTGTAAGTTTGTGATGTGGCCGGTCACCGTGTAAACTATCGAGGAGCAACACCATTCCTTGTCCCAGTTTGTATCATTAGCTGGTTATTCAACAAACCCCTCGGTGTTTTATGGCCGTAATAAGACAACCCTAGTCCGGCCGTCCATTTGTATTTCCGATTTAACTTCCTTTACCAGACATCTGTTTATTGAGTTAGAAATCCATGTTCCAGTAGGGATCAGCTCCCGTAAACTTCTTTTAGTTATAGAAAAAATATGTTTTGGTATTGTACAACTCTGTAGATTGTTGTTTATAACACCATCAAAATGGAGATGCGTAGAAATGTGCCTCTGACCCGACAAGTTCTAGAAGTTAAGGCCATACATACCCCGGCTAGCTCAGAACCAACACTCTGATAAATGAGAGACAGTGTTGGAAGGGTCAAATGCCATCAAAGAAGGATGACAAACGAGGTGGCTAACTTGGTTTGTCCGAGATTGGGCTGCTGCGGGGTTATAAATGGTGTTGTTTCTTACATCGCAGGACATTCATCTCTTTTGGAAGCACTTGTCTCTCAGGGAGTTCCAGGCGACACAGAGCGGTTGTTACATCTATAGAGAGACGGTGTGGCCACTTGGATATATTTGCCTCCTTTATATCTTAGAGGAAAGCGCTCCTAGACAAAATCAAACAGAACTTTTAAAACACAATTGTTGAGTAAAGTTTCGATTCAAATATCCCTACACAGATAATCTGGCGTCAGTGAGGTTCTTTGCTGGGCGAGAGAGTAGAATTAGGTTGGTGAGGGGATCTACTTGTGTTGGTGCACCTACATAACATGTGGATTTCGGCCAAGAACAGCTCCTGGAATTAGTAGGGACGGTTTGGTAGAAGGAAAAGTGACAGTACAGAGTCTGTGTGTCATTGAAAAGACCAGCCCCATAGAGAGCCATTCTAAGAACAGGCTGTCCTTCCTTTTAAAATATAGCGGGGAGATAAGTGAGGGATCCCGGTGGGAAGGAGATAGGAAGGAGGTGGGATCGCATGACGGCGATATGGGTAGGAATCAATTTCCCTTATGATTCCATTACCTCGCCGCCCTACTTAACCTTTTGTTTCTCGTGCTGACGTATGGACGCTCAACCCGCAATTTTCTCGGTTATTAAATCGGATGAATTTCTAGGGTTGAGGCCGTCCATCACTCCCTGGTGACACTGGGCTTTAACGGCTTGGAGACAATTTTCACGGTAGGGGAGATCTAGCGGGGAATTGGTGTGCCTGCCACTGCGACACATCCGTTGTTTTTCTTTCCATTTGTATCTAGACGCGCGAGTAGTGTAAAATATGTGTAATTTTCCCAGAAGATAAACTGGTTGGATCGCTGGGATTGTGTCGAGTGTTGGCCGACTTAAGACTTGGACTGGTGGTTTGTTCCGTCCGTCCCTGCAGTCGGCCGGCTTGGATCACAACCAATAATCCAAACCTCACACTGATGTCCATACGAGAGGGCATGGAGAGCCTCAACAAACTTTGCCTCATTTTTAACGGCCATCACCATTGTTGGAAACCGTAATTAAGCTCATTATGTAATTTGTCTGTTGTCATAATGACTTAATTGTCTTAACAGCGATTTGTCAACTTTTCACTGCGTTTCTTGCTCTGTCGTGGCTGTGTCGCGACGGATTCGTGGGACATACCGCAGTTTGGTTATCCTGCTGGAACTCTCTGAGCGGTGGCATATCGCAGCTCGACCTGTAAATGAGGGAAGATTGTGGATAAAGGGAGACCACCTGACCTCCATCCATCACCCCGGATACAAAGAAGCCTTTCTCTTCACGTAAACAAAGGCCTAGTTAGCTAGATCTCTCTTTTTTTACGCTCGCAGCTTTCTCGGCGCCCAAAATAAACCAAAGATTGGAGGACACTTGGAGAAACTCTGCCAGGCTTGAGGCAGCCCACATATCGGCTAGCTAGCACCTGTAGGAAGCCAAGTTGATGGCCAACAACATATAAACTTAGGGATACGTCTGGGTGGGGTAGATATAGGCAGTATCCCACCGAACCCAGGCATCCGACACCCCGTTGGTTGGTTATATGAGACCGTGGGACGTGCCGCTCATTGAGATTTACTTCCACTGATGTCTTAGCTTGCTCACCAACACTCCGTCCATCTTGTCAAAGAACACCTCAATTCTATAAATGAAGTAAATCGCCAAATTTAAAGAGAGATGGTTTTATTTACTTTAGGAAAGGAAACATATTCACTCTGCTTTAGAGTAATTTTTCAAAACGTCAAATCTAACCTCCCCAGCCACTAAGGGAACGACATCTCTGTATCTCTTCTAGAACATGACAATTTACTTCTCAGCGTGTATGAGGTGATTGTTGCTTAGTGAAATATTCTTTCGCCAGCCACATCTTTTATATTCTCTTTCGATATATTAAAAGGTTTTTATTAAAATACAATATGTAGCTAAGGTATTCCAATCAACGAACCAATACTTTCCCATTTGTGTGAACCTGTGAGGAATACAAACATATTACACCATATCGTTCAAACACAAAAATTGAAAGTTTTGCTAGCGCCTATCAAGTCGGCATTTGGTGACACTGTGATGACAAATATTCTCCAATTTGATATCTGTCAGTGACCATCACTCTCATCTAGTGACCTTCTGGTAGTTTTCTGGATCCCTTCTAGCCAGCTCATAGCAGGTCTTCCTTCAATTTTTCCCAACATCTTTTCTAAACCATTTACTCTCATTATGTGTCTGAAGTAGGTCAGTCTTTATTTACATAATTGGGATTCTAGGGATTTACCAGGATTAATTTCATAAAACATTTGATCTTTCATCTGTCCATGGCGCACTCTTAGTAGCTTTCTTGATGTTCACATTTCAAAGGCTTCAATTCTTATTTTCTGAGTTTCACATCCATAAGTGACCACAAAGAATACCGATGCCTCCACAATTCACTTCTTTGTCTTGGATAAAATCTTTCATAATCTTGTCCAATTTCATTATTGCGTCCATTCCTACTGCTGTTCTTCTTCTTACTTCCTCTAAACAACTTCCCATCTTATCAATCCTGGATCCTAAGAATATGAAATGATGAATTATATAATTTTTCTTGTTGGATTTCAAAGCTATTTATATTATTGGCAGTTGGTCTCTTGCAGATTTAAACCAAATTACACCGACATGTCAACGACAACATGAAGTTTACATATTGAGCTATCAGTATGTGTGTGTGTGAAAACACAAGAATAAATTACGAAGATAATCTCTGTCTACTATCCATTTTGGAAAAATCTTACATGCAGTGAATACAGCCGCTGAGAAGACCGCCTTATAAATAAAGGATATTGCTGAGCGTTTTGCCTGTCTCAACGACGTTGCCAATCCAATGTACGACCATTCTGTAAAAATAAAGCTCGCTTCTCCCGTCAAAATAGACACAAAAACGAAGCGCCACCTATTGACCGTCTCCGCAAACTAACGGACTCAGGTCGGTCATATATATCTTTATAGAACAATTTTCTCCCCGCAAATATTCATCTGTATGGCTCTCGGAGCTTTTATCCCTGAACAAGATGAGGTGTGTTGGATCACCTCTGACCTGGTCAACACACGTTGTGGTGGGAGCTCTCATGTCATGAACGCACGGCTCTTCCTCTTTGCTATTTTGAACAGGTTCGCCAAATTTTTCACAGCTCTCTCTATCCAAACTCAGATTCTGCTTCCACTCATCGGTCCATCTCCTCTCAGTACTTCTTCCAATTCTTCAGTCTGTGGTTACTCCAGCCCGTACGGTTCCCCGCTCTATCCCCAGTTCTTCTAAAATAATCCATTAGTATATAGATTACCTACTGTACACTCATGAGATGGCAATGCTCCAAACATGTGCATAAATAAGGACCCCACAATCGTTCGAGTCCAACCTAGCGAGAGAATGACGCCCGTTATATTTTAGAACGTTTACTTGACGACACAGGTTGACAAACGCATATTTTCACGGAATTTCAATTATCGAATTTTACCTATGATTTGTAACTTTGATTTTGTCTGTGCGACTTCCTCCTTCCAGAGGAGCACGACCGTTCTGCTGGCGTCAATAGACATCGCCATAGAAACTCCGGGTCAAACAGACCCATTGATCGCCAATAGGTCTCCGATTGTCCTGCAGCCCAGTCTCTCGGAAGCCCAGAATTATTGTCAATAGCTTTAACATCACGTTAGGGCAGGCTCACATTGTCGTCCCAGCTTGTGAAACTAGAGTTCCCATCTCTTCTAAAAATATCTGCTAGCTGGGATGTCGTGGGGGATAAGTTTTCATACGGTCGCATTCAGACTGGTGAATGCATTCTGGTCCGGGTAACTTAACGTTGCGATCGTCACTGGAAAATCCCCAACCAAACATCGCCAATATGGGAGATAAACCGAGAATGGCTTGACGGCCGAGGCGCTCAATAAAGAGGTCGATGGCGTCTTAGCTCGGAAGTCGGATGGTTTAGACATATGTGGAAGAACTCAGCTAAGCCTAGCACGATGTAGCGATACACAAAACTATGCAGACTTCCAATAGAAGGCAACATTTCCCTGTAGTCTACCTACGATCGCACCGACCTTTGGTGCTCTTAATTAACGAACCCCTCCCTCGCCGTGGAGGGAGAAATTAAGATAACAGGCGCGGGATGTGGGGATGTTGGGACCTCGGAGCCTACATTAGAATAGGTGAGTCAGTGCTGAGATGTCTTCCTCTACACATGTGACACAGCGATAATTTAAAAGATAGCTTAAAACGAATATCTTCAGATTTTTAAATATGTTTTATTTGGGACATTATCCCAAGGAGATAATTGACGTGAACCTCCCGAGTTACACACCTCCAGATGTCGGTCATTCCCTGGCTGTCTATAATCTCTATTTTAGAGTCATTTCAACAAGATTCGATTTATAAAATGTATAATTTGAAAGAGTTTAACGCGCGCTATTTTTTCTTGAAAATCCATAACATTTTTTTACTGCTACACTCCACTGTAATAAGAAAACTATTGGTAAGGCCATCAGTGGTGAGAGTGTATATATTGGAGATGGGCGCCATCTGTTATCAGAAATGTGAACTATTTTTGACGCATACTATTATTTTTAAATAAAACAACATTACAGCAGTATAGTAGATTAAACTGGCGAAACCGCTAGTAGGGTTCATCACTGATGAGCCAGAGGCCCTGCCATTATTTTTATCATATTGCAGTAAGGGCAGTAGAATTTTTTTTATTTAAAAAGAATCGTACATCTCAAATATAACTCAAATTTCTGAAAAGTGTGTATATTATTTTTTATTTTTTAAGAAATTAACCATAAAAATACTTTTAACTTTAAAACATAGATGGCGGGCAACACAATTGAGTGAAGTGCACATTCCGTAAATTCTCCCAGTTGTAAGCCTGAGGTCTATTTATAGAACGTACAGTTGACGATCACACAGAGCTCACTACCCTCAAGAAGCCACAAAACTTTGTTAAACTTTCCCATTATCAGGAGATGCTGCCATGCTGACTTTACCCGATTGGTCAGAAGAGAATCTTGTGTGACTCCAAGAAAGACGGGTGTTGACGGTGGCTGCGGGGTTACACCGCTTCACACGCAGAATTAGAAGGCAGAAGATATTTATTTTTTCGTGTATTTCCAAGAAGCTCCACTAGAGGGAGGAAAGGCTTCCCCCCAATAACGAAGTTATCGGCGGGGCATAAATCAATGGTGCCAGTTGCTTCTAGCAGGATTTCTCCATTAATTTAATTTTTGACCCCGTTTAAAATTGCTAAAGGATGTTTTTCTTTTCTTTAAACTCTAATTTTAAAAATGAAATTTTGAAGAGAGTTTTTAATCAACAGCCTTTATACGACACCCGCGGGGAAACTTGCAGTTTAAAGGTGAATCGTTCCAATCTTGGTTCCACACAAACGACTTTTAATAACCTTCTATAATTTAGTGTCGGGGATCCACAATGATCTAGGCAAATCTGCAACTCGCCAAAGAGCACCATGCTAGCATTATCTTAGAAAAGGCCACAGGAGGTTTCTTACGTAGAAGGTTGATGCGTGGTTACTTTTCATCAATACAATTCCGGCCTACAGATATGAATTTTCTACATTGGTTAGGATTGATCTTGACAAATGTTACTACTACGGGATAACACACAAAGTTGCAAATACTAGGCCCGAGAGCAGTAGTAACTAGCATAGAGAAATGCGTACACTCAAGATTAAACAACAACAATAAAAAGGATCAAAATAAAAAACTCACGATTTGCTAAATAAAAACAAAACAGTACTTTATTGTAGCGTTGGTAGGGATCGGACCGGGGTCACATAGGTATGTGAGGAGATCACCAGACACGGATAAATCACGCAGAGAACACTTTAAGCGTCTCCACACTCGCTTCTTCGCAATACCATAGCCCCCTTATATATACAAACATGGCCACATTCGTCCGGTGAGAAGGCGGGAGAGATTGGTTCACTAACAAACGAAAACAACATTCTTCCACTAAAACCTGAGATAAGATAAAAGTGCAAATGTTGTCAATGTAATTTTAAAATTTAAGAGAGAGGGTTTGTTCCCAAGTAAGTATCCAGGTAGTGCCGAACACTCACCGAAATGCTACAACAGTCGACCTGCTGGTGGTCCCGGAATAACTCACACACAAACAAACTGGAGATTTCACAGGCTCTGTCGGCTCCCTGGCGTCGCTGATATACCACCATATCTCTCTATATAAAGAACGGGCCGTGGGAAGGCTTTGTTCCTGGTGAATGTGGCGATTTTTCTGTCCGATATATCCCCTGGGCTTCACAGGTGGCGTACAACAAACATGACTAAGCAATTCTTTGAAATGCATCGTGAGTGTATCCCAGAAAATAATGTTGTATGCTAACAAGCAAGATGTTTCTCCAGAGAAATATTGTTGTTGAGAGAATAGTTGTTGGGTTATCGGGTATAATATTGGTGAATTATTAATAAAAATGTAATTATCTACCTGAATGAATGCAAAGCAAGATTCAAGTCTGAGATGGATAGTTAGGGTCCAGACTTATGGCAGGGGGGCCAAATGATGATAACCAAGGGATATATTTATCGTGAGTTGGCACGTGCACATGGCTTTGTTATTTATTGCGGTAATGATGGGGATCCAGACTGGCATCCAGACTTCATCAAGCTGATTGTCCATACCACGTTGATTAGGTTTGAACATCTAGCGAGGCTAAGAATACACCGTCACAGGGTATTTAGGTCCGACCGGTTCGATGTGCCGTGATAAATGACCTGGACCCGAGTCAAGCATTGTCCTAGAAGAGGATCACATTCCACAGGGACCTACGCGGATTCTCAGCCCCTCCTCACAGACTTCGGTTGTTTTATCCCCCGACAGCTTCAGTAGGTGAATCCATACAACCTTCCTCACCGCGCTGAATGACTACCGATGTGCCGCCCAGAAATAAAGGCTGAATTCACCCAGTAGTTGTTGGCTCTGTCAGCTAGTTGGAAGGCTGCCCTGGGAACAAAGCTTCTGTTGTGGTCAACTCTCCGTTGTCAAAATCCTGTCATCATTTATCGGAGTCGGTAGAGCCGAGAGAACGTCGATCCACATTCCACGTCGTGCGCCGGAATGCCACCGCCGCCATTAGAGTGATAAGCGCCACAAATTGCATCCAGAATGGCGCCATTATGAATCATGACCCGGAGCCACAAAAACCTCCATTTCCATAGAATGCGCCGTTTAAGAAAACAGTTACAACTTGCTGCGAAATTCCGGCACATTTTATTGTGCGCTTTAAATAAAGTATTTGTTGGAAGTTGCTTTACAATTTGGTTGGGTGGCTCTCTCTCGCCTGGTGTGTGGTTTGGTTAACGACACGGCGGCAGGACGGCTGGCTGTGAGATGTCGGCAAACAATGGCTGTTATCTCATGGAGAGCTCTACTAAGTACATTGTTAGCGCCGTCATCTATGCAGCCATGGATGGAATCAGGTCCTACCTGTGTAGTTCCTTACATCAATGCCTGAACAATTAAATCCACCCCCGTCATTGATGGCTGGTTGGCTGAGCTACTGAGAGGTAGTTGCGGGGAAAATGGAACACAGTAGCTCCAGGTGCGTCCATGGCTGAACACATGTATGACCGCATGAGACAACATTCTGACAGCAGCGAGAGATGACGGTGTATTGCCCCACACTCTCCACAACAAACTTCCCTAGTAACGTTTATTGTGTGGGGCGGGTCCACAAGACGAGCACCGCCGTTTCAGCGGAATATTTAAAGTAAAGTTTATCGATCTGATCAAAGTTGAGCAGCAAGGACTGAAATCCAAAACTCCAGATTAAAACAAAGTTGGACCTGGAGTTTTTAATTAGGTGGCTCCCTGTACTCCAGTTACGTTGTCCAGAATTTATAGCGTTTCTTTATGACTCACTCCTTTTTATCGGGGAGCTCGGCATTTTTTTAGATAACGTCTGCGCCTTTTATTATTTTTGTGAAAAATAGAAAGAAAGGAGCCAGCTGTCGCCACCTGTGACATCTGTTTAAATTTTATTGGATAACCGGCGGCTGTTGTTTGGTATTCATTAGAATATCCGGGGGCAGATCAATTAGCCCCGGGAAAATTAATTTGACAACCCTGTGACCCGTCTGTGATTAAAAAAAGCTAAAAATATTTTTTGTTTAAACACGCTTTAAAAAAGATTAATTCTTCGATTTTTAGGGCATTTATTTTTTTCCCGTCCTCTATCAGTTTTACTAAGGCCACAACTCTCTCTTCCTCTTGAATTTAAAGGTTCTTCCGGGTGTTATCACAGACATGTCTTACGGAGAAGCCCTATACCTATTTTTAAAAAAAAAAGACCCTGGTGGGGTTCGAACCTGTTCTGATCCGTAATACGACACAATAACAATATATAATGCTGGGAGATAACTCTATAAAACAACTATTTATAAGTAAGAATGGACTACAAATGACAAAGAACCCTGCGCAAGGATGACACGCAAAATCGTGAAGCGTTCCATACAAATGGCAAGATGTACATATATAAGAAGTAGACAATAAGTCTAGCTATCACAGCCCGCACCATGCTTTATACTTTCAAAAGTAGTATGTAAATATATATTACAGGGGGTGTGACGTGGCAATATATATGGCGGTTCTCGTACAACTCACCTCGTGATGTGGGAGGGAGTTTCTCCAACAATTCCTATTGCCACAGTAGTTGTTCATAAGGAACATAGCGTGTAGAGTCGCCCTGTTTATTTCATGGGCTCGCATGCTCGAGGCAACAAAACTATATATGTGATGATGTCCTGTCGACTTATCTGTGATGAGGGATCCTGTCGACTCTCGCTATAGTTGTGGTAACCGAGGGTCAAACCTGTAGTAACCGAGAGGGACAGTCAGGGCGTGGAGAGTTTTCCAGTGTCTCTCTGCACTTTGGAAGACCTTTAACAGTTTTCACAAAGTACAGGCAGTCGTGGTCGAGGCAGAGTGGAAAGCTTGGGAATGTCCACACACAAAAAACGAAGAGACACAGTTGTAGAAGGAAAGTTCCGTGAACAGATAGGAGTCGAGCTAAGAGCAAGATGGAGATACGAGTTCTTACTGTTTTACATGGTCGATGAGGTGGACCTGGCTACAACCGACAAGGGTCCACGCCGATGGTGAAGTGACTCTAAGTTCGGCTAAAACCGAGGTTTTATATACCTTTTGCCGAGGAAGGAGACATGCGAGAATTTGGACTTTGAACGGGTCCAAAGGGCGTGGGGGCGTCTGCGCTATTCTGCACCCTTTGACCTTGATGGCAACGACTTGCCAAATTCCTCTTTAGGGTTGATTTCTATCTCGATCTCTTGCTTAGCTCAGCTCTTAATCTATTACATAGTTTTATTTATTCATCCTCAGTTTGTACAAAGTACATTACATATGGTGATGCAATGACACATGTCAATCATGCGTATAATTATTTATAGATGTGTCTCTATATACAACATGACAATCTTGTTATAAGTATTATACAATATGGGGTTGTTGGTTTAAATTACCATAGATGGGCCCCGGGAGTGAAAGGGTTTATCCGGGTTTAAACGGGTAAAGCCTCTCTAACACAGGTAAGTAATTAAAATTTCTTTTAATTAATTCAAACTGTGAGGGTTAAAAAGGGCTATAACAAGATGTTTTGTTTGGATATATCTGAAAATTATAAAAAATAAAACTTATGTTTAATTTAAAAGTTATGATATTCATTATAAAAGAGAAATTTAGATGAAACCTTTGTTTGATAAAAAAAATAATGATGCTAAAAATAAAATGATGTTCTAAGATATTGTTGGCGGGCGTTGGAATGGGTTAGGGGTTAAAGAATATGCAATTGTAAGTATTACACAGGCAACCAAATACATAGATCCAGGTGCAAAGCGAGGATATAGACTTGAGCGTCTTCCTAGGCAATGTTTCACCTGTGATCCTGTATAAGGTTACAGTGCTTTGTCACAATTGTAGGGTTATTGGGTTGAAAAGTTGTTGAAGAAAAAGTTGTTCATTAATATGATTGAAAGGGGTGAAATAGAGCCATGCGATAAGTAGAATTGTTGTATCGACAGTAGGTGATCTGACTTGACTCAAAATAAAAGGTTGATTGTGGTCCGCTAGAGCTAAAAAATTTGAGAGTCGTGAACGCTTTGTGCATGCGTTGGTGATTGTGCTCTACGGATGTGATTGAAATAAACTTTTGAAACGTGTTCAAAGAGTTTGTTGAAATTACGAAATCAAAAAAAAATGTCAAGCAGTGCTGTCGTTTTTCTACGTTGATGTAAAACAATGGCTGAGAAATAGATTGTAGTGAAAAGTACACTGAAGTGGTTAGAGAAATAGATTGTTGTATGAGCCCGATAGTTAATGATATTATTTGTCCTATTATAAAGGTATAAAAACAAATATAAAATGAATAAAAATATAGCAATGTGATTGTGGTTGAATAAAGTTTAAGTGAACAAAATCAAACATGTAATACACTGCGTGACATTGAAAATGGAACACCAAGAAATAGTGGCAAGAAAGTGATGAAACTCGGCAGACAGAGAGAGACAGGGACGAACAATAAGTGATCTTTATTTCAAAATGATAGTCATAATACAGAGCGAGAACGGCGTCGGCTTAGTAGCAAGTAGGACCACCGCGGACGGCGATGCACGCAGCAACACGTCTAGGTAGAGAGTCAATCAGAGTACGGATGGCGTCCTGAGGGATGGCTCTCCATTCCCTCTCAACCATTTGCCACAGTTCGTCTTCTGAACGCGGCTGTGGCAAGACATGCAAACGGCGTCCAATGATGTCCCAGACGTGCTCGATTGGTGAGTGATCAGGAGAGTACGGTGGCCAGGGAAGCATCTGTACATCTTGCAGAGCTTGTTGGCTAATGCGAGCAGTGTGCGGTCGGGCGTTATCCTGCTGATAAAGGGCATTGGGTACCCCCTGAAGGTAGGGGAGTGTCACCGGTCGCAGCACATCATCAACGTATCGTTGGGCCGTCATAGTGCCCTGAATACGAAGTAAAGGTGACCTGGAATCATACGCGATTGCGCCCCAAACCATGATTCCACGTTGTCGTACGGTGGGGCGTTCCACAATTGCTGCCGGATTGGACCTTTCTCCACGTCGACGCCACACGCGTACACGACGACTATCACTGGAAAAGCAGAAACGCGACTCATCTGAGAACACGACCCTGTGCCATTCCGTCATCCACGTCGATCTAGCCCGGCACCATTCCAAACGTTGGCGCCTATTCGGTGGGGTCAATGGCAGTCTTCTTAGCGGACGGCGTAAGTGCAAGCCATTAGCAACCAATCGACGGGAAATGGTTCTGGTCGAGATGGAATGATCTAGGGTGTCTTGCACATGTTGCAGGATGGCGGTACAAGTGGCTTGTGGGGCCGCCACTGCTTGTCGAAGGATACGCCGATCCACACGTGCTGACGTCACTCTGGTTGCACCGGCATTCCTATAAATTGCCACATTTCCTTGTTCCAACCATCTTCTCCACAGTCGGTGCACCGTGGACGCACCAAGGTGTGTATCAGCTGCGATTTGACGTATGGACCAACCTGCCCTTTTCAGTCCGATCACCATGCCCCTCGTAAAAGCGTCTGTCTGCTTGAACTACCTCCGTTTACGATGACCTGGCATTCTCTGTTATTACACGTGTCTTTTGACACAAGAACAAAATTTCTACAATGATTTTCCTTGAAGAAATAACGACACGAATACTGTCCTTTCCGCAAGTTCCTTCCCTTATATCTTACTCCATGTGCGCACGAGAGCTGCGCATTTTACATCATTTGCATTACTCGGTTAGGCGCGTCTACCCTGAAATTTGCATAATTTTCTGGCCACTATTTCTTGGTGTTCCATTTTCAATGTCACGCAGTGTATATAAAAGTAACAATAATGAAAATTAAAGTGATATTTGAAAACAAATAAATGTTTTGTAATACTAAAATAATATTATGAAAAATAAAAGTAAAATTGATTTTTTTTAAATAACATTTGATTAAAAACTAGTGATTATATAATTGAAAGGTAAAAAATAAAAACTAAAATATTTTATACAAAAAACAGAATATAATTAAAGACCATTACAATGATTAGATGACGGATTGATAGTGGAATTGAACAAAAATATTTCTTCTAAAAAGAAGTTACAAATGTGGTGTGTAGGTTTTATAAATCGAAAATTGAGAAGCGCAATTTATTGTTGGATTGGTTACTAAAATGTTGTGTATTGTGATCTCAATTTAACATGTAAAATGTTTGATATGTAGAAAAAATTTGAGATCTACACAGGATTAAAATATCAAAATGTTCAATTTAAGGTAGGTCTTGTTCAAATTCAAATATCTAAATGTTTAAAAGTTAGGTTAAGATATCGACTGCTAATGTAGTAAAAAGTGTGGAAAAAAGGGAATGCGGGACACGGGGAATGTAGGACTGGGGGCCAGTTAGGGGGAAGAGTGGCGATGGATTTATGGAATGGTCTCGAGATGTTTAGTCTATAGTCACTGGGGCCTTTGGTATGCCAACTAGCGGTGTCCATTTTTATGACTATCTGTCTGGGAATTTGTGAAATTCTCGAGGAAATATAAATGGCTGATGTGAAACACATGTTACACATGGCGGTCATTCCGATAGCGGATATTTAGATGGCAGCTTTGTTAGCGGGGAGAGAGGTGATGGATTTAGTGACGCGGGAATGGTGTCTCGAGATATTTAGTCTATCATCACTGGGGCCTTTGGTATGTTAACTAGCGGTGTTCATGTCCATTTTTACGACCGGGGTGCGATGTATATTGTTTTTGAAGGGGGAGATATGGGGCTTGTCTACAGCGCACGTGCTTTAAATTCTTTCTCCTCTAGTTTGGATATAGTGGGTTCAAAGAAATCTTTATATTGTGTGAAAGAGAGTAAGTAAGTAAGTAATACAGATCCAAATGGGTTGGTGTAGAGTATGTAGATAGAATAGGTTTGTGAATTTAACGGGAAATTTTCTGGTCGCTACATGAGCTTTGTTTTAAAACGATCGATGTTAAATAAATCTGGATTTAAATGTAGGAATGGCTGGGAGGTTGTAGGCGGTATAATTCGGAATAGTTGCGTCTCGAAGATATCTGGAGTCAAATGTTTGAATTCACTGAGATATACATCTTGAGACATTCTCTGTGGGTTTTGAATAAATCGGGTTTGTGGAGGTGTAATGTACAGAACATTCTCTGTGTAATATTTTAATTTATTGACATGTATGGTGTCACTGTCTCTATTGAGAGGTTGATTGGGGCGATCTATTCGAACGACATTGGGTGAGATTATTTCAATTATTGTATATGGTCCAGTAAAATATGGTGCTAATTTACCTGTGTCGGGATGTCTATAATTTTTTATCAAAACAAGATCATTCACTTCGAAATGTGGTGTTCTGTGCTGCTTATCAAATGTTTCTTTATCTTTTTTATGCTTATTTTGGGTACGAGAGCGTGCTATCTCTCTAGCTCTAGTTATTTCGGGGTATGGGTTAAGATGAGTTCTTAGATCTGGGGGGACAACATTGAACATTAAGTAGGTGGGTGGAAAACTTGTGACAGAATGGGGTGTGTTATTATACGTCTGAGTGACGCTCTTAACTAGTTGAGTCCAGGAAGCTTTCGGATTTTCTAGATAAGCTAGTCTGAGTTTGCCTGTAATGGTCGCATTTAAGCGTTCTATTAAACCGTTTGCTTGTGGGTTATTGCTTGTGGTGAGTAGGGGTTGTATACCATGTGTTATTAGAAATTTACGGAATTTTTCTGAGGTAAAAGCGGGCGCTCTGTCCGTTGTTGCGGACTTAGTAAAAATGTTAGTCAATGATGTCAGGTTTAGATGTGAGTAAAAGTGCGACTTTCGACGTGGACACGCTTTGGGGTGAGCTGTGTCACAGGCATGAAGGCGTCTTTGTGGCCTGTTAAGTGAGAAAAATTGTTGTGATGCGCTGTGTGACACGAGTGAGTGAATTGAATGGAAAGGTGTCACGTGAAGTCTGTTTTTGGTACAGCATCTAACTTGTTTCACCATGAATAACAAATTTACTAGTCATGGATGGTGGTTGTACAAAACACATCGAGATATTTTGGCTGTTAGTGGATGTGGCACGTTTAGTGGCGACGATATGGAGCTTGTGTGGCTCGAGATTGATTTGTTGCTAAGTCGCGCGCTAATACTCGTAGATGGTGGCCAATTGGAGAAGGTGATGGGGAGTGTGTTGGAGTTTGTTGAGAGAGATGTGTGGATGATTAAAAATTATGCATGTAAAAAGAAAGGACGAGGGAGTGAAACTGCGTTGGATTTTTAACTTGTTTTAGGGAAGGACAGCTACTTTTCTAGTTGTGATTTTGAAGATATTGTATCTTTCGATTTTTGCAATTTAAAAAAATGCGTTTCACCTATGTTTATTAAAATTTGAATATATTTTTTAAATCGTTGATTATGGTAGTGCGAAAATTATCCTTGTAAAAGGGGCAATGGCGTGATAGTGACTTATATATTGAATGGGGCGTTTACATAAAATAGTGAACATAACAATGATTTTTGCAAAGTTTTGAGTATTTGATTAAGAAATTGGTGTTTTGGTATAAAAATAAGATATTAAGAAAAACACACAAATAAGTTTAGAATTATGATTCAAGTAATTAAAAAAAATAATGATTTTTTTTTCTTTAAATGTAAAATTGAAAGTAATGAATTAAAATTCATAAGTTGCTTAAAATAAAGTAAAAATTGATAAATGAGGTTGTAAAAGATTTAAAATTTGAATTGAAATGATATAAAAATGGTAAAAATTGATTTAAAATGATTACAGTGAAAATAAACATTAAATATATGGGGAATCAAGTTGTGAGCATGAGGAGAGAGTTAGGTAGATTTTTTAAAAACTCACAGTTTTTATGATTGTTCAGTCAGGAGACTTGGTCTTTGGTTGTTGTCCTGCTGACGTGGAAGACGTTCCATGTAGGACTTGTAGAAGCTTGTAACTTCTGTTTGGCGACGGCGGCATGTCGCCTGGAAGGTGGTTGCGTTGCAAGGCCGAAGGTGGGAAACTTCTCACCTGCCTATTTTGCGGGATCTTCGGCTGTGTCGTTGGGGTGAAGATTGCTTGGTCGTTACGTTGGACTGGCGGGTTGGTTCCTCCATCTTTGCTCTTTGTCGCTTCTATCTGGACAGGCTTCTTACCTTCTTCGTTGTGGTCATCCTGTCGACTAATCTGTGATAAGAAAGGTCCTGTCGACTTATCTGTGATGAGAGATCCTGTCGACTCTCGCTATAGCTGTGGTAACCGAGGGTCAAACCTGTAGTAACCGAGAGGGACAGTCAGGGCGTGGAGAGTTTTCCAGTACCTCTCTGCACTTTGGAAGACCTTTAACAGTTTTCACCGAGTACAGGCAGTCGTGGTCGAGGCAGAGTGGAAAGCTTGGGAATGTCCGCACACAAAAAACGAAGAGACACAGTTGTAGAAGGAAAGTTCCGTGAACAGATAGGAGTCGAGCTAAGAGCAAGATGGAGATAAGAGTTCTTACTGTTTTACATGGTCTATGAGGTGGACCTGGCTACAACCGACAAGGGCCCACGCCGATGGTGAAGTGACTCTAAGTTCGGCTAAAACCGAGGTTTTATATACCTTTTGCCGAGGAAGGAGACATGCGAGAATTTGGACTTTGAACGGGTCCAAAGGGCGTGGGGGCGTCTGCGCTATTCTGCACCCTTTGACCTTGATGGCAACGACTTGCCAAATTCCTCTTTAGGGTTGATATCTATCTCGATCTCTTGCTTAGCTCAGCTCTTAATCTATTACATAGTTTTATTTATTCATCCTCAGTTTGTACAAAGTACATTACATATGGTAATGCAATGACACATATCAATCATGCGTATAATTATTTATAGATGTGTCTCTATATACAACATGACAATCTTGTTATAAGTATTATACAATATAGGGTTGTTGGTTTAAATTACCATATATATATATTTAATATGCGCGCCGCTTGAAATTCCTACCAGATTCTAAATCCACCTTCTCTCCTATATTTGGTCATATCCTCTTTTTATAAAAGTCTTTATTAAACATGGGAAAGAAGACATTGTGGTTCCACCCGTTGTAGAGGCGCTGTGGAAACATGGCCTGGAGGTGATTAGCATACTGTCCCCTTACCAGTCGAACACTCCTCCTCTTTGGTCAATTCGGAAGATGCTATGAATCACTCTGTGGATGCCCTGGACCTACGAGGTCCGTTAGTCCGAAACCATGGCCTCCAGGTGGGCGTTCTGAATTGTCAAAGCTGGTGTTGTGTTTTCGACCTGAGTTTGAAGAGACGGTCAATAGCTGGCACATCGTTTTTGTTGCGTCTATTTTGACGGGAGAGGTTTCTTCTTTTTTCTTTTTTAGATCGAATCCTCTGGCGAAATTCCCGTCCATACTTGACATATCGTTTGGCGATGCTAGAGTACTAGATCATTCTTATGGAGGTAGGCAAAGTGAGGTACATACCTCACTGAAGAGCGGGGGTCACAAATATAGCTGACAATCACTTTCCGCTCATTACCCCGTCAAAACTGTTGTCTCTTTGTCCCCGGCCGATTCATCAAGTCACCCACATCTTTATTTATATTCCAGACCTGATGTGGGCATCTTGCCATTTCCTCTCCTCTAATGGAGACCCCGCTGCTACAACTGAATGTAGTTTGCAATTGTTATAATATATTCAAGTCCAGCCATATGACAGCCTCTAGCTAGAGAACTCCCACCCACCATATCCAGTTCGTGGTCAGCTACCCAGGAGGTAGAAGGAAGCTCTGGGACCTTTGTTGTGGCACATGTTTCCTTCAGAACATTTGTGCAACATAGCAACCATCTCGTTTGAAGGAATAGAGAATGAATGCATTGTAAGTTTTCACACGGGATGGAAATAAGAACAGAGGATGTTTAATGCCGGGTGATGACCAATTTAGGGCTTCACAGAATATGAAGTGAGGTAGGTGTCGTGTATTCACCTGCTAAGTGAATGGTGAAGTACCTACCTCCCGTGTGGACGAGAGAGCTATTGTAGCGTGGGAGATAGATGGCTGTTGGGTCAGCACGGGTGTCGCCATTTGTCACCCACAGTGACATCCCCCGACCAATTCACTTAAAACCTACAATACTTATCTCGGGTGTAGAGGGCGAGAGCTGTGTACACCAAGTCTGTTGGAAATAAAATGTTAGAATTTGGCGCGCGATTTAAAAAATAAAATTTTATAAATATTTTCTCCGGCTAGCTATCTCCCCGCGTAGATAGCGAGCGCCTCCTTCCTGGGAGCAGCTAGTTAGATTGTAACTCCATCCTACACCCGCTTTCTTGGGGAAGTTTCCAAGCTCAATCCTAGCCTCGGGATGCACCGCTAATTTTATTAAATCAACACTTGGATCGTGTTTATCGGCATCTACCGTGGATATATATAGCATAGAGTTGTTGCAGGAAAATGATATTCCTATACCAAAAGAGGCACCTCTCCCTTTAAATATGTGTTTCGAATGTTTATTACCCCAGTAAAAAACTTAAAGATGGTGATAAAGAATGAGCCCCAGTTATATAGACACCATAAAAGTGTCGTAAGACTCCACGTGGAGTAATTAGTATTACTCTAGTTACTGGGGGACACAGATGTACGTCCGTCCACCCACTGAGTGCTGTCACACCTAGCGTTGATAGCTGAGAGATCTCACGTCACCATCTTACAAATTCCGCAGCCAAAACTAATTAGGCGTCAAACGCCGTTTTTTTCAGCGCCCCTCGCGGTAGAATTACGCCGCTTAATTTGTTCGGCTGCTGCAGCCCAATTTTTTCTTTAATTAAATCGCGTGCGATCGGAGATATTTCTTTCTCAGCCTGTTTGACTGATGTTTGACAAGACTAAGGAAAGGAGATCTGGGCACAAGTCCCGCTCTAACAACCAGTAAATAAACAAATAGCATATTTTAAAGAACGACAACTATCTGCTGAATGACATAACGCTTCTTCTCGCCGACCACAGTGTCTCCTGTACATCGTTCACTTTGTACCAGCAATTCGGTCGATTGGTGGAGCGACTTGTGTACGGACAACTGCGATGCAAATGACGTTGACTGAGTTGCCATTTCATCCAACAAAATGGAAGTTTCAGCCTCGAGGTGGAGAGTGACGGACGATCTTGAGTGCTTGCTTGAATTCGTAGCCACCATCCCTGTAGGCCTGGACCTCGGGTTGCGGCTGAAATCAGGACTGAGTCTACGTGGGAGATCGTAATCCATACCTGGACTTTACCCCACAGCGTAGCAACGACCAGGGTGGTCGTCCAGAATGAAGTCATGTGATCTGGAAACTTGCACATCAATCGAACACAGTTTCATTTTTGCCAAAGTCTTCCGTTTGGTGCTGGAATCTGTGCTCTCAATCCTGACGTGTTCAGCAATGTCTCCTGAACATGTCCGGCTATTCGAACTTCTTGCAGCATTTCTGATGGAAACTCCGTCTTTGTACTTGAGCAGCGTTTCCAGATCTTTGCTTTCGTTAAAACTATAGCCTTCTTTCCCAATCGCTTTTATCGTTTTTTCCTCCGAGATCACGTGGGAATCGATCCAAGTCTGTGTATTGTATTTTCAGGACGGTAAAATGATGACATCTCCTAAACTGGATGTTGGTTTGCACAAGCTATTCAAATGGGTGTTGCCGCGCTCCTCTAGTTTAAAGATAATTATTCAGGATTTGCTAACTACTGGCTGAGAGAGCCTGCTTAGTCTCCGTTAGTATCTCCTTTGTCAGACCTACTACATGAAATGTTTGTCTGAGAGGCGGCCTGGAAACCGCCATTTACCACACGGCGCCAATTACGTCACCCCCCGCACGGAAGAAATTACTGCCCCGCTCTCCCCGTCTTGTTAACACGCCTGGAATTAACTGACAGTTTAACTAACTCTGATCGAACCATATCAATCCCAGTAATCCTACACATCAATTCTGTTTACCGTCGCCAATCTCGGAACCACTCCTCTCTATTTCGCCACTTACAATGGCTTGCAAATCTAACATTTTCATAAGGAGTTGACAAGAAAGAGGTATTTTCCCATGCGATATGTGTGGAAGGGATGTCGCAGCTATGGCTCCTCCCCAACTTGAGACGACCTCTCCGAAAGTGCCGTAACACAGCACTAAAGGTTCACAAAGAAATTCCCCAGTTCTATCAGCACACATCATTGGAAGTTTTAAGATAATTTCACAGAAATATTTAGAGGTGGAAGTGGCGCAGTCACCAGTTGGGAGAGCCCCAAAATAATGAAGACAGCCAGCGCACACATTGGGACTCAAGAAAGCAAATAAACCCACGATAATTCTATCAAAACTTATTCTGGCCTGGTGGAAGTGCACTGGAATCCCCAGGCGTAGACACCGAACCATTCTCTCGTAAATAACTTTTCTCATGACGTATGTACAACCTGGCTAGGTCTGTTCAGTCACATGGCGTGGGGTTCGCTAAACAACCTTCCCCAGCTAACTGAAAGGCTCTAAAATGTGGGTCAAATAATTCGACATCTAACTCTTACAGGACTGCTTGGGCCAGACTACCTTGTGTTCTTCTAATGGGAGGAGACAGCATGTCCTGGAAGTAAACTACTAGGTCGCGCGGGGCAAGGAAGAATTCTAATTGCACTTGACCTCCTTTCAGTCAGAATATGCAGGAATCTGACGTAGTCTACTGAATCCTGTTTGCAAGAAGATCCTCCCAGGTCGACGTGACTTGTGTATCATCGTCGTCTACATCGGAATGATCTCCACACGGGGGTATACAGCAGAGTCAGAACATTGAAGCAAGCAGGAGATGTGTAATGTTCTCCCATTGATGGCACACGTCACACAAATCAGTCGAGTTGAGGTGGATGGACCCAGGGTCGTTCTACTGCACTAGGATCAGACTGTCGTCCTGGGACAAGATCTCGTAACATTCCTTCTCTCCGTGAATTGGTTCTAGAATCCTAACGGTTACAAAACGTAGTCCTTCGAAGAAGTGAGGGAGAGACATGGCGTGTGGGACCAGAGGACATATCGGGAAAGCCGTACTACTCAGCAACGCGTCATGCCACTCCCCAGGGACCGACGTAATGGACGCGTGACGTGATGGCAGCGGCGCACGCGGGGAATTTACTGTCCCCGGTAGCAGGAGCTCCCACCTCTGACGCTTTTGAAACATCATTAAAATACTTTTTATCATTTTATTTAAAATTGTGTGTTCGATGTGGTTTCCTGATCATTGACAATATAACGACTATTATCTAGGTGTATTCATATTGATTTCACTCCTATCTGACAAGCTGGCGACCAAATACAGGAGGGAATTTATATTTGTTTGCTAGCTGTGTCGCGACCTCAGTTCTTAACATTGTAGGGAGATCAACAATTAATGTTTCTCTCTGAGTTGATTCTAGAATTTTCTCAACTTTACGAATTTCCCTCTTGAGCAGCGACAACCTTCCGAAAGTCTCTCCTTACATTGGAATATTTCACGGCCTGTGTTTTGGTGATAAAACACGTTCCACTCATTGAGGTAAATCCAAACTCCACCCAATGTAACAGGATGCTTCCATTTTTCAACGGCTAAATGATTCTCATAGATCTTTCAGCATTTTGCTTTCCTTTAATGGGTATATTCTTGTCCTAAACCGTGAGCTTTGCCATTTTTAGGTTCAAACCTCTCTCTTCTACAGTCAAATATTCCATTCTTGGCGACATATCCACACACCCAGTTGTCACATAAATGATTTACAGGTTTTCCCAATTCCTCGTTTGAGAACGATTTTTGCTGCACCATCGAAATGTCTTTATTAGACGGCCTATTGCGCATTCTTGTCGAAACGTTGTTTTATGAGCTACTTTTGTTGGAGGGTCATCACCCAGACGTTTTATAATCCTTAAACTACTTAGCACATTGTGCTTTGCACACACGCTTTATAAGACAACTACACTCATGGACAACACTTAAGTAAGTTTTATCTTTCAGCAATTATATCGGGATTCAGACAATAGCTCTGAAAGATATTTCAACAACAACAACAACAAAAACGCCTTTATTTAGGGTCACTGACCCTATACAGGATTCACCAGAGGTATGCATAAGAACAAAGCAGTGAGACAAAGGAAATAACGATATATTCTGAAAGATATTTCAATGACCTCTTTATTGAAGACATAAGATAACCAAGTGTGAACAAAATTGTCTCTGTGTCTCCTTAAAAAAAAAATCAGACGACCGGCGACATCGAATTTACCACTTCCTAAAGTTCTGTCCATGCGTGTATATCTCAACTCCACATTCAGATTTCCCAATCACATTTTTCTATGATCACCATACAAAGGTTGTATGTTGCACATCTCACAATTTTAATATGGACATTTTCCTCGGAAAAAAGTCTAGAAACATTTCACAGAATCTGATATTTATTTGGCATTTAAAATGTTTTATTTAATATCTATGCTAAAGGTATTTTTTTAAATGGCGCGCGTTTAAATTTTAAAAAGTAAAGAATTACGTCCTATACGCGTATTGCAAAATCATAATTTGAAAGTGAATCACCCCCTGTATTGTTGTACCATCGGAAAATGGATCTATTTATGAAGAGTATAATTCTTTCAAATAGAAAAATGTTTCCATCCTGACTACAATGGGGAAATAATGGAGGGCCGATGAATAGTTTAAATTTCCGATAACAGAGGGCGCGCGCTATATTATTGTACCGTGGTCTAGGAGAGAGAAAGGATACATCATTTTCTCAGGTCCGTGTGTCGCTGACCTCAGCATTGACCCAGCAGTAATGTCGTCACTCGTTCTGACAATAAATGAGGAGGACACTGTCCTAGCTTGTTCTTCTCGTCAGCCGGGGAACCTTATTTACACCCTGGTCTGTAATGGCCGTTTTTAAATGACTGGCATGAGATGGTGAAACGTCTGTAAAAAGGAGAGGTGGTATATGGTGAAACGTCTGTATAAAGGAGAGGTGGTAGATGGTGAAACGTCTGTATAAAGGAGAGGTGGTAGATGGTGAAACGTCTGTATAAAGGAGAGGTGGTAGATGGTGAAACGTCTGTATAAAGGAGAGGTGGTAGATGGTGAAACGTCTGTATAAAGGAGAGGTGGTAGATGGTGAAACGTCTGTATAAAGGAGAGGTGGTAGATGGTGAAACGTCTGTATAAAGGAGAGGTGGTAGATGGTGAAACGTCTGTATAAAGGAGAGGTGGTAGATGGTGAAACGTCTGTAAAAAGGAGAGGTGGCAGATGGTGAAACGTCTGTAAAAAGGAGAGGTGGTAGATGGTGAAACGTCTGTAAAAAGGAGAGGTGGTAGATGGTGAAACGTCTGTATAAAGGAGAGGTGGTAGATGGTGAAACGTCGGTATAAAGGAGAGGTGGTAGATGGTGAAACGTCGGTATAAAGGAGAGGTGGTAGATGGTGAAACGTCGGTATAAAGGAGAGGTGGTAGATGGTGAAACGTCGGTATAAAGGAGAGGTGGTAGATGGTGAAACGTCTGTATAAAGGAGAGGTGGTAGATGGTGAAACGTCTGTATAAAGGAGAGGTGGTAGATGGTGAAACGTCTGTATAAAGGAGAGGTGGTAGATGGTGAAACGTCGGTATAAAGGAGAGGTGGTAGATGGTGAAACGTCTGTATAAAGGAGAGGTGGTAGATGGTGAAACGTCGGTATAAAGGAGAGGTGGTAGATGGTGAAACGTCGGTATAAAGGAGAGGTGGTAGATGGTGAAACGTCGGTATAAAGGAGAGGTGGTAGATGGTGAAACGTCGGTATAAAGGAGAGGTGGTAGATGGTGAAACGTCCGTATAAAGGAGAGGTGGTAGATGGTGAAACGTCCGTATAAAGGAGAGGTGGTAGATGGTGAAACGTCTGTATAAAGGAGAGGTGGTAGATGGTGAAACGTCGGTATAAAGGAGAGGTGGTAGATGGTGAAACGTCTGTATAAAGGAGAGGTGGTAGATGGTGAAACGTCGGTATAAAGGAGAGGTGGTAGATGGTGAAACGTCGGTATAAAGGAGAGGTGGTAGATGGTGAAACGTCGGTATAAAGGAGAGGTGGTAGATGGTGAAACGTCTGTATAAAGGAGAGGTGGTAGATGGTAGGAAAAAAGATGCGAGCGATCACCCAGCAAGTAGATGCGTGTTCGTCCATAAATACCAAGCCGTGTCAGCCACCAGCCATAATGAGAAACTGGACCCTCTATACTGACCAATTACTGAGGCGGCGGTGGCGACCTCGTTAGACCTTCGATTTTTTATAAAAACTTCCTTGGCGGAATATATGTATATTTGGTTTTAATTCCTTTTATAAATATATGGAATAATTGGCGTGTAGAGCTGACAAACTTGTATTATTTTTGTAAATTTATAACCTTGTGGAGGATGGGCAAGTGTTAATTAATAAATAAATAATACATTTTTAAAAAAGCTTTTATTACAAGGTACTAAAAAGAAAAATAAATATTTCGCGCGCTGCCATTGTACAATTAGATTTATGTGAGTCTCAAAGTAAGAGAGCGGCGGGAGACGATCTTTAATTTATATAATTATTATCTCTCTCTGTATATAACAGTCAACATATATAGATGTATGTACCAAAAAAGTGGCACCTCTCCCTTTAAATGTTATTCAGAAGGATGGCACTATTGTATCACCCCAGTAAAATATTTTACTGGTGATGATAAAGCCCCAACACCAGTTTTGGTAAATTCAGATAAAAAGCCAACAACCTGTGTTATACCATGGTTTCATCAGTACAGGGACGTCTTCGATTTGACAACATCCTACGAGAGGGATTATGGAATCGGTCGAACTAACCAAACAGGGGGTTAAGCTGGTGAAGTGGCCCTTGCCGTGTACGGTGCCTCCGCTTGAAACCATGTTTTATTCAACTTGCTTCCATCTCTATCTGTCCACGATTCTTGTAAGCAATTTTTACTATACTTTCACAGAACGTAGAAGTCTGAAATTTTGTAAACTTATCCAAACTTGATGACAATACAGTTTCAAACTTCTGGGATGTCAGGGTGGTCGGGAATGGACTAAATTTGTCAATCCAGTTTGAACAAGTGTACAAAATATACCCGCTCTGTAAGTATATTAAAAATTGATTACAAGATTTGTGGACAGACAGTAAGTTAAATAAAAGATTTTAAAATGATTCGTGCGAGTGACTCTGTAATGTCGAACAATATATCTGATGAACGCTAAAATATCAATTTTTGTTGGTTTCTACATCCTCTGAGATATTGGTAGAAATCCTCTTTTAGAAATGGCGAATGTTGCTCCTGTAATATTCCATTCATAGAGTCAGGTGCAGAGTATGGTGCTGTGAGCGCACAATCTCCGAGTACACCAGCTTTTGTGGGATCTATAGATACAGTATTGATTTTTTTAAATGTACTTTCTCCAAACTTTATAAAATGCTGAAAAGAGAAGAAAGTTTTCTCAAAAAAATTGTAATTATCTCTAATAATAAATTTAATAAAAACTTATCGATTATTTCTTTAATTTTAAAACAAAACATTGCCTTCAGATCAAAGGAATTTTTTACTTTATTCCATAGCAGACGATGCCGAGAATTCCCCGCCCAAACATTAGGCGGCGGGACGGACGGATATTAAAATTCTAAATTTATTTTCTCTCTGCCCCTCTCTACTTCACAGCCGTGTAAATAAAACATATGTGTCCTAATAAATGTCGCCAAGGGTCAAAATTAATCAAAGATTTGACTTCCGTCTATAGTTTCCAATTGTAGCTTCCGTATGTGTGACCAAATTTCCATTGGAGAATATTGAAAAGAGACATAGAAAGAAATTAAAAGACGACGAGCTCGCTCTAAAGTCGTAGGCGCTGGACTCGTGCTGCCATCTTCAGTCATGTTTTATTACTAATCGAATTAGCGTTTCTCGAGCGGATTTTTTTCTTTAAATTTCAGAAAGTTTTAATTACTAATTATTTATATATTTGGTATAGGATATTTACAAATATTTAAAATATGAAGTAATATGCAAGCAATTCAGCGTTGAGTGTGCAGACCGAAATTTTCCACCAATCTAGCGCTTTCAATGACTGGGCTTTATATCTGTGCAGAATGCGATGGTGTTCTCCCCCGCTACTCATTCAGAAATTACGCACGAAGGTAGAGCTGAAGGTGCTATAGTTTATTCAAAAACATTTTTTACAGAATCCCTCGGGTAGTTTGAATAAATCGAAAACCAACTTTCTGTAGTTCTACTTATTACCATTAGAGGGAGCTCTGGTGGGGCTAATGAATAACTTGGATTGGTTCTATTTTGAGCCCAATCTTTTCGAAACTTAACTTATCTAAATGGTTTTTAACAAAACGTAGGTAAAATGGGGCACATGGAATTATGCCCTAGCGAAGTCGGGTAATAAATATCGTGAATTCAGCCTAGAAGACACTGAGGGACTTGTACCTACCGCGGTCTGTGACAGCTAAGTGGACAATTTGAAAGAGAGCAGTTGATTTTATGAGGTTATAAAGAACTAATACACAACCCAACTAAGCTTTGCTCTTTCAGTTTGTTTTAGATAGGTAGGTTGTACCCGGCGGTGTGGAAGGTTTGGTCTCGAGTCAGTGTAACCTGCCATGAGTTAAGTGGAGCACCCACGTGATAAAATACAACCCACGTTCATCTCTTTGTTTGTTATACTGGGCTGAATTCAACATTCAGAGAGTCTTTGTTCAACTTCACAAGACTCGGCACTCACGGAATCCTAAACTAAAGTCCGTACAGTTTCACAAGTCTCGGCACTCACGGAATCCTAAACTGAATCCTGTACAGTTTCACAAGACTCGGCACTCACGGAATCCTAAACTGAAGTCTGTACAGTTTCACAAGACTCGGCACTCACGGAATCCTAAACTGAAGTCTGTACAGTTTCACAAGACTCGGCACTCACGGAATCCTAAACTGAAGTCTGTACAGTTTCACAAGACTCGGCACTCACGGAATCCTAAACTGAAGTCTGTACAGTTTCACAAGACTCGGCACTCACGGAATCCTAAACTGAAGTCTGTACAGTTTCACAAGACTCGGCACTCACGGAATCCTAAACTGAAGTCTGCACAGTTTCACAAGAATCGGCACTCACGGAATCCTAAACTGAAGTCTGTACGGTTTCACAAGACTCGGCACTCACGGAATCCTAAACTGAAGTATGTACGGTTTCACAAGACTCGGCACTCACGGAATCCTAAACTGAAGTCTGTACGGTTTCACAAGACTCGGCACTCACGGAATCCTAAACTGAAGTCTGTACGGTTTCACAAGACTCGGCACTCACGGAATCCTAAACTGAAGTCTGTACAGTTTCACAAGACTCGGCACTCACGGAATCCTAAACTGAAGCCTGTACAGTTCCACAAGTGTCGGCCAGCCTGACGTGTTCTGGTTGTACCAACCGCCAGTCGGCCTTAGAAAACAGGTTCATATAAAAAATAAAGGTGCGCATTCACAATATATATGTATATGAGAAATCATATTATTCCAACTTGGTTTTTAAAAAAGACAACGCTATTGACATCTATTGCCCACGATATTGAGAACTAAATATCCTACGCAATATAATGGATAGTGGTATCGCGATGCTCAACTCTGCTTATTATTTTAGTTTTGTGATATTCTCTAATTGTGCGAGAGATGAGGTTTGTGCCGACTAAATTTTGAAGCGATGAAACACCCGCGGGTTAAAAAGTTGTGTGCGATGGGAGACAGATGCGGCGCATTTAAAAATCAATACACCGGAGAAGATTTATTGATGGTTTAAAAAGGTTTTATCGGAGGCGGGGAGGTTCTTGCAACCTTTTGGGGATTTTTTGTATTTACTCTTTGCACTAGAAGCTCAAAATACTAATACTCCTGGTGTAGAAATATCACTCAGGTAACCGTCAAGCAGGTCTGGAGTCAAACCATAATGGAGGAAAGGACTGTGTCGAAGGTGTGAGTGCCTGTCTGTGGAAATTCATCAGAACACAGAATTCTAGAACTTTGGTCATGACAGTCGGGTGGGATCTTCTTTGATGCAATTAACAGAGAAGAAAGAGAACTTGCGGGTGGTTTGTTTAAATGGACCTTGCAGTTTCCCTGACAACTAGGATGGCTACTTATAAACCAACTAGACTATCTCGCCATACATGTGCAGGAAGGGCCAAATGTCCCAACGTCTGACGAAACCTAAGGAAGGGCACATCTCTGATAAATCTTATCTTTGATGTGAGTTTTGATAAAGTTTCACCACACACGAATGTATATCAATCAAACCCGCGGGCAAGGCCATACTTTGACTGAATTACACAAATATCCATTGTGCCAATGTATTCACAGCGACATCTGTCCACAAAACTGTAACCCTTATAAATGGTTGGAGAATGTTTGTTTGAAATAGGTATTTGAACGTAACCACCAGTTCAGACGATATATAAACTGTTGTCTTTCAACTGTTGGAACTGGGGCGAGATGTAAACACGAATAAATGACGGAGTTTGATGAACCCGGCAAGGGGTGAGGCAAGGCTCTGGTTGCAACACTTTCTCGGTAAATTAGGAAATGATAGGCAGCCCCACCCCGTGTGGCAATGGGGGGCATCTAACTTTCGGACCATTCCGACTGGAGAAGGCCCATCACCATGGCGAGGAATTGTAACACTCTGAAATGTAAAACTTAAATGTCCGCCATCAAAGTACGCAATGTGAGATTGTTGTAGTGGCGCTCGTATCCCGACTGGCGTTTTTGCATGTATTGACGTCAATAAAATTGTCAATTGTCTAGCGGTGTTGTATTGGGACGCCGCTGAAAGAATAAAATTTGTGCAAATAACACCACTATTGGGGCATATACAGCCTTTCCAATTCAATCTGTAGAATTCCAATATTTAGCTGTGTTTCCACCAGACCCTGCTGGGATGTTTATTTTAGATTTATAATCTGATTTCTGGGTCAATTTATAAGACTTTGTTGAAACTTGAATTTCTATTTTAAAAAATCAAAGTTTTTCTTTCTCTGGTGTAGAAGTTGACACACAAAGGGAAGGACTCAATATAATTTACTAATAGTTTCCAAATGAGAGCTCTGTGCCCAGTACTCCACCGTGTTTTAGAAGAGCTCTGTGCCCAGTACTCCACCGTGTTTTAGAAGAGCTCTGTGCCCAGTACTCCACCGTGTTTTAGAAAAGCTCTGTGCCCAGTACTCCACCGTGTTTTAGAAAAGCTCTGTGCCCAGTACTCCACCGTGTTTTAGAAAAGCTCTGTGCACTTCTACAAGGGGCTGCGAGTGTTCGATAAGGGCAGAAAGTTCTCCTCGGTCGGTCTCATGGCGGGACAGTGGACAGTTCCAGAAAAACTGACGTTTAACAAGCTATTTCCGCCCTCGAAGATATTTTATAAAAGTAAACCTAAAGCCGAGAGAATGTTCAAATTACACCGTTGGAGGTACTCAGCCAACAGTTTGTTCGACTTCTCCATTGCTTTAAATGTTCACCACGTGCTTAGTAAATAAGTTTAATGACTAAACGCGAGAAATCGCTTGGAAAATAACCTTGATGAGTTTTCCCCCCGGGCAATATAGCCGCGCTGCTACCGCCGTGTTGCTGCCCGCCGCCGAGAGATGGCGTCACGTGCTCTGGCGACTAACTCCCAGAACAGAGCATTCAAAATGACTGGTTTCATCCACGGGTTTATTTGTTATCTGTGCCCGCTTCTCTCAAACTCTTGTTTTGTCCAAGTGTACATGTCTCCATGGACAACTTTCTGGATTCTATCGTACTTTGTGGAAAACCTACTGCGGCTACCTAACACGTTCAACACAGCACCGACGGGCTGCTCCAAGACAAGGTTGTTGGCAAAGGGGGGAAAGGTATAAAAATCGATTCAGGAGAAATTCCTTCAAGGTTGCGTGTGGGAATCTTTTTTTAGCGGATTCTTTAAATTTTCTCAGTTTCGACATTCGACTCGTGCCATCTTTAGTCGGAGTGTGAGTTTGCGGTGGGGCAGAGTTTTACTTGAAATATGTACTGGGAGAGGGGGGTACATATATGCTGACTACTTATACAGAGAGGGAGGTGTGTGTCTGGTAATATAAAATACTAAATAAAGTATTCCGTAATAAAACAAACATGTTATTTGTTTCATACAAAGAAATAATGCGCAATCTATATAACGGAAATAAAAACATTAAGTTACGAATATTTATTTTACATATTGCATCTTATTTGTTTATTGAAGCAGTTTCGCTTTAGATTTTTGAGACAGCCCGTCAAAGCACCTGTCGTGCGACGGTGAAACAGCTCCTAATATAGAACTTTCTTAGCCTTTTCCTCCCAATGTAATTCTCAAAGTTTGAAAAAGAACAAAACTGCGGTAGTTGTTTTCCCACAACACTCGCTGGTCTATCTGTGCTGTCAGGTTGAAAAGAACGACAGGTTCCTAGCGTGGTGCTCCGGGGAGTAGGTTTCTACAGAGTACAGCTTCCACTGTACAGCTACCGTCCACTGTACCCTACTGTACAGCTACCGTCCACTGTACCCCACTGTACAGCTACCGTCCACTGTACCCCACTGTACAGCTACCGTCCACTGTACCCCACTGTACAGCTACCGTCCACTGTACCCTACTGTACAGCTACCGTCCACTGTACCCCATTGTACAGCTACCGTCCACTGTACCCCACTGTACAGCTACCGTCCACTGTACCCCATTGTACAGCTACCGTCCACTGTACCCCATGTACAGCTACCGTCCACTGTACCCTACTGTACAGCTACCGTCCACTGTACAGCAACCGTCCACTGTACCCTACTGTACAGCTACCGTCCACTGTACGCCACTGTACAGCTACCGTACACTGTACAGGTACCGTCCACTGTACCCTACTGTACAGCTACCGTCCACTGTACAGCAACCGTCCACTGTACAGCTACCGTCCACTGTACAGCAACCGTCCACTGTACCCCACTGTACAGCTACCGTCCACTGTACCCTACTGTACAGCTACCGTCCACTGTACGCCACTGTACAGCTACCGTACACTGTACAGCTACCGTCCACTGTACGCCACTGTACAGCTACCGTCCACTGTACAGCTACCGTCCACTGTACAGCTACCGTCCACTGTACAGCTACCGTCCACTGTACAGCAACCGTCCACTGTACAGCAACCGTCCACTGTACCCCACTGTACAGCTACCGTCCACTGTACCCTACTGTACAGCTACCGTCCACTGTACAGCAACCGTCCACTGTACAGCAACCGTCCACTGTACCCCACTGTACAGCTACCGTCCACTGTACCCTACTGTACAGCTACCGTCCACTGTACAGCAACCGTCCACTGTACCCCACTGTACAGCTACCGTCCACTGTACAGCAACCGTCCACTGTACAGCAACCGTCCACTGTACCCCACTGTACAGCTACCGTCCACTGTACCCTACTGTACAGCTACCGTCCACTGTACAGCTACCGTCCACTGTACCCTACTGTACAGCTACCGTCCACTGTACAGCAACCGTCCACTGTACAGCAACCGTCCACTGTACCCCACTGTACAGCTACCGTCCACTGTACCCTACTGTACAGCTACCGTCCACTGTACAGCAACCGTCCACTGTACAGCAACCGTCCACTGTACCCCACTGTACAGCTACCGTCCACTGTACCCTACTGTACAGCTACCGTCCACTGTACAGCAACCGTCCACTGTACCCCACTGTACAGCTACCGTCCACTGTACCCTACTGTACAGCTACCGTCCACTGTACGCCACTGTACAGCTACCGTACACTGTACAGCTACCGTCCACTGTACGCCACTGTACAGCTACCGTCCACTGTACAGCTACCGTCCACTGTACAGCTACCGTCCACTGTACAGCTACCGTCCACTGTACCCCACTGTACAGCTACCGTCCACTGTACCCTACTGTACAGCTACCATCCACTGTACGCCACTGTACAGCTACCGTACACTGTACAGCTACCGTACACTGTACAGCTACCGTCCACTGTACCCTACTGTACAGCTACCGTCCACTGTACGCCACTGTACAGCTACTGTACACTGTACAGCTACCGTCGACTGTACAGCAACCGTCCACTGTACAGCAACCGTCCACTGTACAGGTACAGCAACCGTCCACTGTACCCCACTGTACAGCTACCGTCCACTGTACCCTACTGTACAGCTACCATCCACTGTACGCCACTGTACAGCTACCATCCACTGTACGCCACTGTACAGCTACCGTCCACTGTACAGCTACCGTCCACTGTACAGCTACCGTCCACTGTACAGCTACCGTCCACTGTACAGCTACCGTCCACTGTACCCTACTGTACAGCTACCGTCCACTGTACAGCTACCGTCCACTGTACAGCAACCGTCCACTGTACCCCACTGTACAGCTACCGTCCACTGTACCCTACTGTACAGCTACCATCCACTGTACGCCACTGTACAGCTACCGTACACTGTACAGCTACCGTCCACTGTACCCTACTGTACAGCTACCGTCCACTGTACGCCACTGTACAGCTACCGTACACTGTACAGCTACCGTCGACTGTACAGCAACCGTCCACTGTACAGCAACCGTCCACTGTACCCCACTGTACAGCTACCGTCCACTGTACCCTACTGTACAGCTACCATCCACTGTACGCCACTGTACAGCTACCGTCCACTGTACAGCTACCGTCCACTGTACAGCAACCGTCCACTGTACCCCACTGTACAGCTACCGTCCACTGTACCCTACTGTACAGCTACCATCCACTGTACGCCACTGTACAGCTACCGTACACTGTACAGCTACCGTACACTGTACAGCTACCGTCCACTGTACCCTACTGTACAGCTACCGTCCACTGTACGCCACTGTACAGCTACCGTACACTGTACAGCTACCGTCCACTGTACAGGTACAGCAACCGTCCACTGTACCCCACTGTACAGCTACCGTCCACTGTACCCTACTGTACAGCTACCATCCACTGTACGCCACTGTACAGCTACCGTCCACTGTACAGCTACCGTCCACTGTACAGCAACCGTCCACTGTACCCCACTGTACAGCTACCGTCCACTGTACCCTACTGTACAGCTACCATCCACTGTACGCCACTGTACAGCTACCGTACACTGTACAGCTACCGTACACTGTACAGCTACCGTCCACTGTACCCTACTGTACAGCTACCGTCCACTGTACGCCACTGTACAGCTACCGTACACTGTACAGCTACCGTCGACTGTACAGCAACCGTCCACTGTACAGGTACAGCAACCGTCCACTGTACCCCACTGTACAGCTACCGTCCACTGTACCCTACTGTACAGCTACCATCCACTGTACGCCACTGTACAGCTACCGTACACTGTACAGCTACCGTACACTGTACAGCTACCGTCCACTGTACCCTACTGTACAGCTACCGTCCACTGTACGCCACTGTACAGCTACCGTCCACTGTACAGCTACCGTCCACTGTACAGGTACAGCAACCGTCCACTGTACCCCACTGTACAGCTACCGTCCACTGTACCCCACTGTACAGCTACCGTCCACTGTACCCTACTGTACAGCTACCGTCCACTGTACAGCTACCGTCCACTGTACAGCTACCGTCCACTGTACCCTACTGTACAGCTACCGTCCACTGTACGCCACTGTACAGCTACCGTACACTGTACAGCTACCGTCCACTGTACAGCAACCGTCCACTGTACCCCACTGTACAGCTACCGTCCACTGTACCCTACTGTACAGCTACCGTCCACTGTACGCCACTGTACAGCTACCGTACACTGTACAGCTACCGTCCACTGTACGCCACTGTACAGCTACCGTCCACTGTACAGCAACCGTCCACTGTACCCTACTGTACAGCTACCGTCCACTGTACAGCTACCGTTCACTGTACCCTACTGTACAGCTACCGTCCACTGTACAGCTACCGTTCACTGTACCCTACTGTACAGCTACCGTCCACTGTACCCTACTGTACAGCTACCGTCCACTGTACGCCACTGTACAGCTACCGTCCAATGTACGCCACTGTACAGCTACCGTCCACTGTACAGCAACCGTCCACTGTACCCTACTGTACAGCTACCGTCGACTGTACCCTACTGTACAGCTACCGTCCACTGTAACCCACTGTACAGCTACCGTCCACTGTACAGCTACCGTCGACTGTACCCCACTGTACAGCTACCGTCCACTGTACCCTACTGTACAGCTACCGTCCACTGTACCCTACTGTGCAGCTACCGTCCACTGTACCCTACTGTACAGCTACCGTCCACTGTACCCTACTGTACAGCTACCGTCCACTGTACGCCACTGTATAGCTACCGTCCACTGTACCCTACTGTACAGCTACCGTCCACTGTACCCTACTGTGCAGCTACCGTCCACTGTACCCCACTGTACAGCTACCGTCCACTGTACCCTACTGTACAGCTACCGTCCACTGTACCCTACTGTACAGCTACCGTCCACTGTACGCCACTGTACAGCTACCGTCCACTGTACGCCACTGTATAGCTACCGTCCACTGTACCCTACTGTACAGCTACCGTCCACTGTACCCTACTGTGCAGCTACCGTCCACTGTACCCCACTGTACAGCTACCGTCCACTGTACCCTACTGTACAGCTACCGTCCACTGTACCCTACTGTACAGCTACCGTCCACTGTACCCTACTGTACAGCTACCGTCCACTGTACAGCTACCGTCGACTGTACGCCACTGTACAGCTACCGTCCACTGTACGCCACTGTACAGCTACCGTCCACTGTACAGCAACCGTCCACTGTACCCTACTGTACAGCTACCGTCGACTGTACCCTACTGTACAGCTACCGTTCACTGTACCCTACTGTACAGCTACCGTCCACTGTACCCTACTGTGCAGCTACCGTCCACTGTACGCCACTGTACAGCTACCGTCCACTGTACCCTACTGTACAGCTACCGTCCACTGTACCCTACTGTGCAGCTACCGTCCACTGTACCCCACTGTACAGCTACCGTCCACTGTACCCTACTGTACAGCTACCGTCCACTGTACCCTACTGTACAGCTACCGTCGACTGTACGCCACTGTACAGCTACCGTCCACTGTACGCCACTGTACAGCTACCGTCCACTGTACCCTACTGTACAGCTACCGTCCACTGTACCCTACTGTACAGCTACCGTCCACTGTACAGCTACCGTCGACTGTACGCCACTGTACAGCTACCGTCCACTGTACGCCACTGTACAGCTACCGTCCACTGTACAGCTACCGTTCACTGTACCCTACTGTACAGCTACCGTCCACTGTACCCTACTCTACAGCTACCGTCCACTGTACGCCACTGTACAGCTACCGTCCACTGTACGCCACTGTACAGCTACCGTCCACTGTACAGCTACCGTTCACTGTACCCTACTGTACAGCTACCGTCCACTGTACCCTACTGTACAGCTACCGAACACTGTACCCTACTGTACAGCTACCGTCCACTGTACAGCAACCGTCCACTGTACCCTACTGTACAGCTACCGTCCACTGTACAGCTACCGTCCACTGTACCCTATTGTACAGCCACCGTCCACTGTACCCTACTGTACAGCTACCATCCACTGTACAGCTACCGTCCACTGTACGCCACTGTACAGCTACCGTCCACTGTACCCCACTGTACAGCTACCGTCCACTGCACCCCATTGTACAGCTAGAGCTAACCTCGACCTATATTCATAGATCAAATTTCTGGAGTCGTTCTCCTACCGACACCATAGTTACATCAGAGAAGATTGTCTTGCCACGCGGACAGCAGAGAGTAGATGTACAGACGGTTACGTCAGGCGGGGGTGGGACGGACTTCCTTCACCTGCGGTGACATTCCCTCGCCATTGTTTAGAGAGCCTGCCAGCCAGCACACTGTGTGGGACACACCAGAAACTGCTGATCAGCAATTGTTGATTGGAGACGGAACGAGTGCAAATATATCGTACACCCTCTCGCCTCTACCAGAGCATATTTCCTCCTCTGGTGAAGGAAGTATTAGAGGACAAAACCACAAATCTAAATCCCTTTTAAAATATGAAGAGCTTCCCTGTTTCTTTTTTACCTCGGAGGTGAATCTCTATCATTTATAAGCCTGGTTTTTCTCCAGGTACGATCATGTTAAACCAAGAAATGACGCGCTCTGCCAACGTGACAAATATGAAAATTCTCTACTGGAAAAAATTGTGAATTGGAGACAATTTTTTTAAAATTGAAACCGCTCTTATATAAGATGAAATGTGTTCGATGCGATAAATTAAGCCATACAACCTGAATCTATGTAATGGCCCCGGGAGCTGGTTCAGATATGAAGTAAGTCCCTGTGTGACAATATACCTCGTCTTTTGTTTCGTTCAAATAATTCTAGAAACGGTCTACATTTAACTTCGAAACAACTGATTTCCGCCATGTTTGCCTCTCCCACTCCTAGATGGAGTTCTCCAGCCGTCGACCCCGCTCCTAAAATATCCATCCTCCTCCTCTTCCGATCGGCCAGTTGTCCAAACACCGCTCGCGCCTGGCGAAACAAATCGCCACCAAAATAAATACGAGAGACGTGCCCTTCCTTTCAGGCTGTCTTTCCCTACACGAAAATAGCGTGTGTCTGACACGAGCACAATGGCTGACAGCGCCACGTGCGGGAGCGATGAGAAAAGAAAGGAACTGAGTGTAGAGGACAGAGGGAACACTGTCACAGCACAGAAGCGTTGTTTTGGCAGAGCCGTCTTCTGTAATGGCCCACGTGCCGTCTCCATTACCCTAGAACGACTTAGCAGATGAGAGCGTAGGAAGGGCTGTAAACAAATAAGGCGTTATTTCTCAGCGATGTGTGCACGAGTTGTTGTCACTGCAAGTTGACATGTAGAACTTGGAGAGATTTCTACGTGTATCTGGGAGGTTTCAGTAGGGGGCTATTTTTGTGTCATTATTTCCCGGCCAATAACCCATTGATCCCGTGGCGGGAAGAAAGGTGGACGTTGGCCAATCCGGAGCAAACATGGCGCGGACAAAGAGAAACCGGAGAAAGGGATTCGAGGAAGCGGGAGGCCCAAGTGAAAGGAAAATCCCAAGGTCAGAGGCTCAAAGGGAACTGACCACTGCCGCGAGTGAAAGGGAGGCCGGGCGGGTGGAATGTGGGGTCCAGATCCGCCCCCTGCTAAAAATACAAGTTGCTGCCCTAGTGGGCCTCTCCCCATAGCGGAGTACACAGAAATCTCACAACAACTGAAACTCTACCAATCAATCAATGCCAGTGTGGATGGAGTTTCCCGAGAGTGGGATAACTGTGTGGCTCCCCATTACAAATTCCGAGTATTGAATAAAACTATAAAATGTATTATAATCGATGTCCAGTTTGTTGTTCCAATTAATGCTCCCAGAAATGACCAGGAATAACCCTTCCTTTGGCCTCCGCTGGCGGAGAAACACAACCTGCTGCCACTAGGTTTGACCTCGAGGTGTAAAATTGCTGGGATAGAAAAGAGATTTTTTTCTTATCCAATGTGTCCCCGAGTCATCCAGCACTAGCTATTCCAATGATGGATCAATGTAACGACCTTGGGGCGGAATTTTAGAGAAGTTATTTCTTGGAATGTTTCTTTCTAATAATAATATGGAAAAGTATTTCTTTAGGAGAGCCAACTTCTTCCAGATTTGATGGATCTCTCAGTTCGGATGGAGAAGTTCTTTATTGTGAGCGCGTACATTCTGGTGGCATATATCGCTAGTTGCCATGTGTCAGCCGGGCTATAATGAAGCGGCCACTGTGAAGGTCACTCATCCCTCCGGTCGCTGGTCAAAAAGCCACAACCAAAAAACTAGCCAGTGGGGCGGAAAAAGTCGTCATTTCCGGCGCACAATGGACGGCGGTTGTCGCATGGCTAGTGGTGTTACAAAATATTTGGTCGGTCGGACCAAGGCTACACCGGCGGCTACCTGGAATTCTACAGGGCATGACACCGTTTGATGGGATTCCTGGGGAATTCGAGGATTCTTCCCCCCGGAATAAATCCTCATCGGTTATTTATAGAAGTTAGATTATACAATAGATAAGTTGGGCTGGCACTGGGAATTTGAACCATTGCTACCCGAAAGGCGCTACTTGAGACAGAGGCCGTTCACAGCTTTATTTTTTTCCCCCAGAAAATGAGACAACAGAAACAATATTAATAGGGATGGCGTATGTGGGATGATGGTATGTTTGATAAAAAGTGTGTGTAAATAAGAAAGAAGAGTGTTCGACATAAATCCATTATGTATTTAACACGTTGGAATTGTTTAAACTACAGGGTGGTGCATGTGAACACAGACAAAATTTGGAAGATGGTAAAACAAACAAAACATTATTTCTCTCCCTAGACTTGTAAGGTGTGTGCAGCGACGAGTCGAGATAACCATCGTCGCGATTCTCTACAATGTCAAGTTTGATGAGGCTGACAATGAGAGAAAAAAAGCCTTGATCGTTGTCAAAAATGTGAAAGGTTGACCCTGGGACGAGCACGAGTGCCTTCACTAAGGAGATGGGAATTGACCCAATGACAATTGTCAGAACTCTCAGTTGCTGACTGAGGCTATGAAGGAAATCAGAAAAAGAAAGGCTGCTGCCCTCCTCAACAACCTGAAATATGAGTCTTGTGGTATGCTGAGGGGTTCACCTCTGATGAAAACAACTCTGAGAAAATTATCGTTGAATCCTCAGAAGTATTTGTCGTTATGCACACGAGTCTTTTCGTCGTCAGTAGTCACTTGGAGAGCGCAGGATGAACGCCGACATCAGTGTCTAGGAGATCGTCGTGAAGTCTTGGTGGCCGAGAATGTCTTCCAACAGCCGACAAAGTCATGAATGATACCCCACAGGATATTTGGTCCCTAACTCTCCAGATCCCAACCCTCTGGACTACCTTGTATGAGGCGTTGTTGAGATATGTAGCTCCCCACAACCAGTCTGTCAAGTTCACACGGTAATGATCTAAAAGGACAAGGTCTTCATTGGCTTCCTTCCATACTCTCCTCGAGTTTTTCGTACCTGAAAGTGGATAAAGTGTGTCATTTTAACTCTCATTGAGCCAACTTATTTCAACATACCGATTTTACTTGAAATAAAATGATGTTCCAGTTTAGTTTTTCCCAAGTAACCTGTACAAGTCAATTACACGCAGTTTTAACTACCGAATGTTTAAACATTTCAATACAAACCACTTAACGTCCACCGGGTGTGTGCAGGTAAGTCGCCGTGGCCCCCACGTGGTGAGTGAGTATCCTACACCCACAGTTGTGGTAGCTGAGATGGGCCAATGTGGCCTGGCCATCCACGTGCTCTATCACACAATCATTTATGTACTGGACAAATATACTATGGTTGAAAGGCTCTGTGTGTCTGGTTTATATACTTTGTAACACTTGATTTGTCACTTCAGGACAATTTTCTTCCATATCGTGCAGTTAAACGAAGGTCTTGGCACCACGAAACGACCAAAGTGAAACAGCACCCCTCAGGTCATAGATATCAAGGTCCGGGGAGTAAGCTGGATGCGACAATATCCTCCAACTCTTCTGTCATTTTTTGTAAGTGACACATTCGGTGACGTTCATTCGAAACACTTAGACTCTCTAGGTATGAATTACCCCCCACATGTAATCACGCTGGACCTTTCTTTCTCCCAAGCCCTTGGAGCTATTTCCGGTCTGTGTGTTTGTTTGGCGCCGATGTTTGATTTGGAGCGTGTTGCCGTGGAATCTTGCCAAGCAGCTCACTGAAACACCCTGTGACCCTTTACACAGCTTGTTTTTACGTTCAAAATCAAGTTAAGATTTTGGACGGGAGAAAGCAAATGTCATCCCCAGGTTTGTTGAATAAGTGTAGACAGAGTACAGGCAGCGACTTCAGTCGTATGTAGTGAGAGTTTGCAGATTATTCCCCTCCCTGTGAGTACGGCTTCTACGAGCTGTATAATGTTATAACTATAGATAAAGAATTATTCCTGGATTGGTCGTTTTTATCTTGCCTGTTGAAGGGCTTTTGCCCGAAAGCTTGCTCTAATGCATCAATAAAAGAAACTCGTCTTCCTTCGCCATGTTTTTATCGTCTAAATGTTGTAACTGATAGCGAGGCATTTTCTCCATATATGTTCGTGTTGTTCAACCTTTGATGGAACTTTCTCATCGCTCTCTTCAGGTGACTTGATGCCTGTTTCGGTGGTTCAACATTCCAGGCCGTTGTAGCTACCAAAATAAATAAATATAAAAAAGGTTTTCACAAAGCCTATTTTACCAAGGGAAGGAAGGTGTCTATAATATAATAAGAAGATTGGTGTAGTAACACTTCTTCGTTAGGAGTTCTGGCATTCCTCTCTCCCGGCAGGGACGATTGCAAACTTCCACGACCTCTCATGATTCACCGGTGGCCACACCCGATATTCTATTTGTTCCTACGCCAACTAGCCTCACATACACACGAACTTCAAATTGTGAAGCCAACAAGCTCTGGCCAAGGTGGCTGTTTAGGAAGAAACTCGGTGACGGCAGGTCGATAGCCCCCGCCGGGGTGGACACGGCCAGCTAATAGCCTCCCGCAGCGATGGCAAAACTCCAGACCCGGAGGATGGCCAAACATCTGGCGAAGCTAAGTCTAGAAATCGCCAAGATGGATAAAGATCCAAACGCCTTGTCTGCCGGGCACATCAGTATTCCGAGCCCAGCAATGAGAGGTGTGGACGTCCTGACCTAGCCTGACCCTAACCTCACCCTATATTTTAATAAGCCCCGTGATCCCACCCACCGTGGAGCAAATTCTTAAACCATGGCTATCCCAGCTGTATAGATTGAAGGGTCATCCGGGGGGCACGTCATCCCAAATTGTACCAAGTTCCAGGAGCCTTAAATAACTATTTGATTGGCGCATCGCAGTGAGAGTTTGGGCGCAGACTCACCGCACTACTGTCAGCATTGCGGATTTGAGAATGGGTAGTTTAGAAGCAGGAATGATCTCTCTCGATGAGAGACAAGAACAAAATGTTTTGACAAGACAAGCGGCGAGATGAGGCCAGCTGTGTGGACAGTAGCGATAGAATCAGCAGTATCAGCCACGGTGTCTGCCGCAGATAACCCCCTGGCACTGTGGCCACATTCCGATGTCAGGTTCTACAGTACCGGGACAATGTCAACAAGTTGAATCAAGTCGAAACCAATGGAATAAGTTTAGAAGCGCAAAGTCAATTTTGGACACGTGGCGATTGTCGGCTATTAGCCACCAACCTGGACTACAAAGTACGCTTTCATTCCCAAAGAAAGTAGACTAAACTTGATTCTTTCTAATGACGCGAGACGTCGACCAGCAGCCGGATGCCCGGGAGGTCAAGGCCACGTGTCCTAGGACTCGCGGCGCGTACTTCACGTAGTTTAACCTCCCACAAGTTGCAGAGCACGATCTGGCCTGTGGTATTTCGACCCGGAATAAGATGCATTTAAAACTGAAAATGGGAGAGAACCCTCCCTACATTCTAATTTAGTTTTTCTTCGGCTCACGAGTAAAGCCGTGTGTGAAACCAAGATCCCTTTTTACTGCGTCCCACATTTACTGCCGGGATTTGCTGTGGCTTAATTTTAGACAGGGGGGGATATCTCTGGTTGGCTTTTTCGGGGGGGGGAGTAACAGTAGAGAATGATCCTACTAGAGCCCAATACACTGATACAACATCCACGTTTATTAACCCCAGGGATCTAGGAGGATCCGAGTATCGTCATGTAACGGCGGGCGGGCGGGCGCCAGGTATATTTTTACCCCGGGGTTCTGGTCAACCTCACGCCGGTTATTTCGAGGTCCTCCTCGAGCCCGGGGGAGTGGGAGCCGGAGTATTGAAATGGCTGTTTGTAGATAGACCTGATCCAACAACACGCCATTGTAGCAATACACAACTTTGATGACTAAACCTTGCTTTAAACGCCTCTGTGGTCGAAGTTTGAAATTAAAACACAAGTGGCCACTGACGACAAGAAACATCTCCCCCTTATTGTAACCTCGGTTTAACGAGATAAATAATCTTAAGACTAAATCCAAGAGGTGGATTGTGTTAAAAGACCTCGCGTAAGGAATGTTCGGCGGAGGTAATGCTTCCAAGAACTTTCCCAAATATTCCCCCGAAGACGCGGTGAAGCGGCTCCAATCTACGACCGAAGTACTTTTTGTATATAAGCGAGCTTCTAATGTATAGAACAGAGAGTCGTTCGCTTCGAGAAGCCTGAAAGACACTGATTCAATTATGAGATAGCATACTCATCAGAAGGGAATGCCTGGGAAAGTCCATTAAAGGAGAGGAACACCTAGTAGAAGTGGGAGTGGCCAAATTAGAACAAATCATGAGGCAGAACGAAATGGAGGAAATTCCCCAGCGAGATAACGAATGAAAAGTACTGGAATAAACTAGTACCATAGGAGTGTTTCCACAGAGGTACGGATGGCATTTGTTCCCTGCACCCAACATATCTTGCGAACACGCCTCGGCCATTACTCGAAAGGACGGACGGCTATCTATCTACCACGGGGCGCGGGCGGAGATCTCATCTCGCCACGAAGTCGTGCGGCGGATCTCCTCGCCGGAATGTCGCCCACAGGACGCCGTTTCAAAAATGCAAGAGATTGTTACGTAAGGGACGCTGCGTTTTTTTCTATCCTTGTCCGACACGAGATTTATCGGGATGTTAAAAGAAGGTGTTGCGCCATTTTATGGGAATCTGTGTGGACTTTCTTCCTGGAAGTTTGTCGTCCGCGGCTTTGTCCCTCACGGGCCCAATTAGCCTACTCCATTGTTGGCTCTGGACAATGCTTCTCACGCGGCGGGTGGACGCCACTGACCCCTGCTAGGGCCCGGCCTGAGCTGGGCGCCTAATTGTGTTGGATAGGGCTGTGGGATCAAGTCACGAATCTCTCTCTCATATTTTTATCTTCTAGAAAAAAATAAATGGGTGGGCAGCTCAATACTTTCCTAATACCCAAATGATGGCCAGCCAACTCGAGATGCTTTGGTGGACGGACAGTCTTTGATTGGATCAACAGGGTCGCCGACTCGTAGACAAATGTTCGCCACGAAAAGTTCGAAGAGGTCACAATTCAGTTTGAAGCTGCACAATAAGATCAGCGTGGCCAGGAGGTGATAGGAATCACTGCGGGCGGGCGGCCGGCCGTGACAATGGAGATCGTCAATCATCGTCCTGATAGGATCACCTTGTTCTCCCACCACATAAATCCTGCGGTGATAATCTTTATCCGAAAACATCTTGTTTCGTCTTCTCCTGAGTGATGAAAGGTTTCCACCGGAGAACAAGACTGTTGCTAGGATGGTAAACATTGGTGGTTCTTTCTCCTAGTGATCGCCCTAGATAATGGTTGCTGCGCGACATTCACAGGTTACAACTTCACCTATACACCAATAGTATTTTGCTGCAAAAAGTCTTTAAGGGATCCATCTGACTTGGAAACGTTGACTGAGTGTAATCCAAAGCTTCTCTCAGATGTTCGTGTCTCTCTGAGAGTTGAATTCCTTTCTGGATTACACTATATGCCTTCAATTGTTTTTAACTACGATTTTGGAAAACCTAAAAAATTTGCGCACAAACACGCCAAAACTTCCTGGTTTTCCAATATCATTTTTTGTTTTAAGACAATCCGCGCGGTTAATGAAAATCCGCTGGAATATTGTTTGCCGGGGTGGTACTGTGGGGCACCACAGGTACTGTATTGGAGCCTTACCTGCCTGGCACCACGGTGTGAGAATACTAGCAATTCCAGGCACCAAACTGAATGAAGTGGCGGACGTATGCCAGTCCTCCTCATTAGGTCCGGAGATGGTATCAGGGCCGTAGATAAGACCATATTTGTCCTGCTGGCCCAGCAGTCATTAGGGTTTGGTTACATCCAAGTACGTAGCGGCCCCGTCTTCCTCAGCTTACCAAACCTAGCTCCATTTTAACAGCGGGCCATCCAGTAAAGGGCTAAACTTAGATCAGATGTGTTGATGAAAGCTGTAGGAATATTGGCGGGTAACAGTTTTATTTGTGTAAATGAAAATAATGTTTAAAAATTGACGATAAGTTTATCTTTCGACAGACCCGTAGTATTTCCTTTCATTATTATTTTTATATTGGAATAAAGAAATTCAGGTGTGCAGACATATTTCATATAGAATGTTTGCCATTTCCCGAGATAGGTTTTATACGTTGAAATGTATTTCTTTGCCTTAGCTCAGAATAGCTGCGTGGCGTGCCTTTGTTTAACACCTACGGGGGCCCAGCTCGGCTGAGGCGGATTAGAAAGGGTTCTGGACAATGGGCAGTGCGTGAAGGGCGGGCATACATTACCTCGGTCACAATGACCGGCCTCCCCCGCCTCCCCTCCCTCCAGCCGGTTCTTGGACCCTCGGCGTGGGATTTCACCTTCTGGAACTGAAGAGTTACCAGCAAGTGCGCAAGTTTGATTTAACTGCTCCAATCCACCAACACTGCCTGCCACAGAGATATCGTGCTAAAAACACTTTTCGAGGCTTTTGGTTAAACAGCTCCTTCCCGAATGTACTTTATAGTGCTGAGTAATTCCCCTAAGTGTGTTGCCGTTAAATAGAATATACTTGAGAAATAAAATACAATTGGTATTTGTGGTGTTGGGATCCACATTGCTTAAAGGGACACGTCCTTGCGAAGTCTCAAGCAAGCTGTGGGCGCAGAGAGTTGAGATTCTGCCGGCGAGCTGCCAGCTGTGGACGGTGCAGTTAATATTGATGAGCTAGTGGTCTACCCGCGGCCAGTGTGTCTGTCAGTGAGCGACCAGACAGCACCCACCCCGGCCCCAAAGAGAAACCTCAGAAAGGAAATCTTAAGTTACACCCCCCGTCACAAGACGTCACCACAGATGTTCCCTTGTTGTCTGACTTCTAGGTACCGCCACCCCTGGTGGTGGTACAACCACTCGAAACTGACATTTGTGCAGACTGTGTGGAGAGAGAAATTTTATTATTAAAAAGAATACAGATACATCTCAGCCGTTTTAAACTTTCTAAGAAATTATTATTATATATCCCCCCAATATGCAAAGTAGTAATAATTTGAAATGATGTGTTTCCTACTGAAGAAGGCCAAATAAAGATTCCACTGCTATAAAAGTGAGTGGCGTCCTCCACGTGTGAGAAAGGTAGTAGAGGCATTTGAGCAATCCCAAGGCCACGACCTCTCTTTACCTGGAATGGTCATTTCGAAAATTGTGAAAAAAAAAAAGAAAAGAAAAAAGCCGGGTCCCCCATTGTCTGGAGGAAGTTGATGACCCGCTACACGCACTGTTCCCCTGTGGACACTCTTCATGGACGTTTGACAGGAATAGACGCGACAAAAACTATGCGCCATCTCGGGACTCGGGTCGGTAACACAGCTTTGACAAATTGAGAACTCTAAAGCTGGTGATTTGGCCCCGACCTGCGGCTACAGAGATGGTCAATACATGTCTATTTTGACAGACCTATGTTGGCGATGTACGGTTGGGACTTGATTTTCAGAGCGATTATTGATGGTGTCAGAGAAAAAAGAAATCCAAAATTTCAGGATTTTGTCTCGAATTTACTCGGAGTAACAATAATGTATACAGTGTATGCATCAGAGGCGCTATGCGGCTTCCACGCTTTCAAAGTCAACCTATTTGTGTGGGAGTATTCTCTGTACACTCCAGGGCTGACTAAATAATAAATGGGAGTAATTCTGCCAAGACACAGTTTTTGGAGACAACGTCTGACCTGCAGGCGGCAAACTATCAAAGCTCTATCAAGCTTATTTTTAAACATAGGACGCGTGTGTAGAACTGTTTACTTTAAATAAATCCTTTTAAAAACACAATAATGGAACATATGTCATCTAATGTGTAAAAGGGTATTTGAGAGAGAATAAACCCGTTCAATATGTTTGGCAACAAATCAATCGTTCAATTATAAAATTGGAATAAATACGATTTGCTAAATATCTCAAATTGATATTATAAATGAATGAAACCTTTTGTAATTATAAATAATGAAAATATATACATGTGTTAAATTGTATTGTGCGTTACTTAAATTGTGGAATGTTGGACTAGGTGCATTTTTTATTGTTCTCAATTTAATAAAACACGACTTATATAAATAATAAATTAAAATATTAATAGAAAATATGATATTTTAATTGTAATTTACATTATGTTTAAACATTTAAAAGTAAACAGGTTATTAATGTTTTTAAAATAGAATATTTCACTTTCAAATATTTTTCTATCTGGATGTAATTCATTTTAAAAACAAAAGTTTATATTTTATTAGGAGCATAAATAAGTTCGTGCGGTTTTTTTTTTAGAAACTTGGAGCTTTGTTGTGAAATATTGGTTAGACCTTCAATGCTCCAAGTATTGTCCGTCACTGGCCACTACTTTTTCCTATCTTTCTGGCAATTGACGGATCGAGGAAAAAGACCGGCTCTTTGGCCTCTATCTATTCATCGATCAATTTTTTTACTTCATCGTAGTTGAAGTAGTGCTGGTCAGCCAGGCCATGTTGCATTGATCCGAAGAGATAATAATCGGAAGGAGCAATGTCTGGGCTATACAGCGGGTGGGGTAAGACTTCCCATTTGAGCGTTTTTAAGTACGTTTTAACGGGTGTTGCAGCATGTGGCCGAGCATCATCATGTTGCAAAATAACTGTGTTGTGTCTATTGGCGTATTGCAGCCGTTTTTCTCGCAATGCTCGGCTCAAACACATCAATTGTCTTCAGTAGACCCCCCCTGTGATACTTTTGTTTGGATGTAGCAGCTCATAATATACCACTCCTAGCTGGTCCCACCAAATACACAGCATTATCTTCCCACCATGGATATTCGGCTTGAGCGTCGGTGATGAGGCACGGCCAGGGTATCCATACGTTGCCCGACGTTTTGGATAATCGTAATTAACCCACTTTTCATTACCAGTTACAATTCGATGCAAAAACCACTTTCTTTTTTGACGATAGAGCAGTTGTTCACACGTGAAAAAATGGCGTTCGATGTCTCTTGGCTTCAGTTCATACGGCACCCAATTTCCTACCTTTCGAATCCTTCCCATTTCTTTTAAGCGATGGAAAATAGATGGTTGAGTGACTCCAAGTATTTTTGCGAGTTCCTTTTGCGTTTGTGTTGGATCTTCATCGAGCCTTCCTCTAATTATTCATCCTCAAACTTTGGTAGCGCTCCGGTTCTTTTTTCTTCTTCCAAATCAAAATTGTCACTTTTAAACCGTGTAAAACACTTCTGACACATTCGTTCAGCTAGAGCATGGTCATCATAAACTACAATGAATCTCAGCAGCTTTTTTTTTCATATTGAAGTAATGAAGTAAAACTCCTCGCAAAAACACATTATTTGGTACGAAAGTTGACGTTTTAGGAGCAAACAGAAACTAGGTTGTTTATACTTCAGAGAAATGGCGATTACTGAAAAAGGAAGCCTTATGATGACGCTTCAATATAATGGTGTTGCCAGATGAAACAGTGGAATAATAAGCTAGTAGCGCCATCTTTATCAAAACCGAACGAACATATTTATACTCCCAATAGATACCCCTATAGATTATACACTGCGTGACATTGAAAATGGAACACCAAGAAATAGTGGCCAGAAAGTGATGAAACTCGGCAGACAGAGAGAGACAGGGACGAACAATAAGTGATCTTTATTTCAAAATGATAGTCATAATACAGAGCGAGAACGGCGTCGGCTTAGTAGCAAGTAGGACCACCGCGGACGGCGATGCACGCAGCAACACGTCTAGGTAGAGAGTCAATCAGAGTACGGATGGCGTCCTGAGGGATGGCTCTCCATTCCCTCTCAACCATTTGCCACAGTTCGTCTTCTGAACGCGGCTGTGGCAAGGCATGCAAACGGCGTCCAATGATGTCCCAGACGTGCTCGATTGGTGAGAGATCAGGAGAGTACGGTGGCCAGGGAAGCATCTGTACATCTTGCAGAGCTTGTTGGCTAATGCGAGCAGTGTGCGGTCGGGCGTTATCCTGCTGATAAAGGGCATTGGGTACCCCCTGAAGGTAGGGGAGTGTCACCGTTCGCAGCACATCATCAACGTATCGTTGGGCCGTCATAGTGCCCTGAATACGAAGTAAAGGTGACCTGGAATCATACGCGATTGCACCCCAAACCATGATTCCACGTTGTCGCACGGTGGGGCGTTCCACAATTGCTGTCGGATTGGACCTTTCTCCACGTCGACGCCACACGCGTACACGGCGACTATCACTGGACAAGCAGAAACGCGACTCATCTGAGAACACGACTGTTTTAATGTCCAACTATACAGAGAGCCAAACAACAACTGACTCACCCGTGCAGCCGAGGTCACGCTCCGCTGCGTCACGTGGGAAAACATAGGTAGATGTTCTCGTACATGTTCTCAGCACATCCCCCTTTTTAAGATTTGAAATATATATATACATTACAAACTTTAAATGCATAATATAATTAATAATGAAGGCGATCCACAGGTTTAATAATTCGTCCACTCCGGGTTCTTATCTGGCCGTCTTCTGAGTCGTTAGAGGGATAATCCACAACTGGGGTCTTTTCATTTTCAACCAGTTCCTCCCCCGAAAAGGTCGGCGTCGATGGGTCGGCTGGATATTGCACTGTATCTCCTTTTCGTAGATGGAACCTGTTTCGACGTAAAGTCCCAACTGGAGTATCAACCATATACGACCTTGGTGTCGATGCTTTCTTCTTTACAATCCCCCAGGTTCGCATATCTGTAATCCAAACCGTGTCACCTTCGGATAGCTCCTCCATGTCCGTAGCTCCGCAGCGTCGATCATATCTGGATTTCATATCCTTTCTCCTTCTCCCTTCCTTTCTTTTCAGGGTCTGAGAGTCCACCAACCTTGGACTAAGATTCTCTGGTGCAATTGGCAAGGTCGTTCGGAGTTTACGTCCCATGAGAAGCTCAGCAGGGCTGTAACCGTTCTCCAAAGGGGTCGATCGATACTCCAGGAGTCCAAGCGATGGGTCTTGATTTTTCTTGAGGATCAACTTAGCAATTTTCACACCTGCTTCTGCCATCCCATTGCTCTGCGGGAATCGAGGACTTGAAGTGACATGTGTGAATCCGTACTGCCTTGCGAAATTTGCAAACTCACGAGCAGCTCCAAATTGCGTCCCATTATCGCTTACAACAGTTTCTGGTATTCCATGTCGGGCAAATATGGATTTGCAACTACGCACCACCACACTGGCTGTGATCCGATCCAGCTGAACCACTTCAGGAAAGACTAGATACCACTTATTCTCGAACTTGAACAAATCCATTCCAATCTTTTGCCACGGTCGTGTAGGAAAGTTGGTTGGTATCAAAGGTTCATGTTTTGAGACGGCTTCCTGGATACAGACACTGCACTTTCTGACCGTTTCCGCGATCTCCTCCGAAATTCCAGGCCACCATACCGTCTCACGTGCGCGAAGTCTTGTTTTTGTAATCCCGAAGTGCCCAGCGTGCAACTTATCTAGGATCTCCAGTTTCATACTTGCTGGAATAACAAGACGACAGCCACGCATCAGTAGTCCATTTTGAAACCCGAGTTCATCCTTGACATGCCAATAAGAGAGCAGAGCCGGTGACATCTTCTTCTTATCTGGCCAGCCTTGCTCAAGGTAGTTGACTACTGCTTTCAGGGTCGTATCTTCCTGTTGAGCTTCAAAAATCTTCGTCAACATCTCGTCCTTGATCGGGTTGATTCTCGTCGCAACCACTTCAATTCGCCTCGCCAGGTTCAAGAGCTCACATGCCCGGCGACTCAGAAGAGGTTCACTCAAACGACGAATGACATAAATCTTCTCCTTGATTTCATAATTGCCATTTCGCAGCGTTGATATAAACATACCCACAGTCTGAAGTTCGGAGAATTCAGCAGCTCTAAGGTTGATATCACTTTCCACTAGTCGTTGCTGTCCCATTATCTTCTTGAAGAGACACAGAGGAACACATGTAACATCCGCCTGGGAGTCGAGCTTGAACTTCACCCGTTTCCCGTTCACTTGGATTTCTACTGTCCATCGCCTCCTGCACTCGCCTTCATCATCATCGAGATTAGATGAATCCTCCACAGCTGAGACCTCCAGGAGAAAACCAATTTCTTCATCAAGTTCAGAAACAGCTTTGACTTCCGCAGTCTTCGCCTGCTTATCTGGGCAGCAATTTGCAAAATGGCCAATTTTTGAACATTGGTTACATCTTTGTCCTTCAGCACGGCAAGCCTGTCCTTCCCTGTGGGCGAAACCTCCGCATTTTGGACATCGTGATCTTGTTTTGGCTGACTTCTCCTTCTTCCTCGAAGGCTGCTGTTGTTGTTTCGGTGATTGTTTCTTCGAGTTGAACTTCACCTGATTGACCTTTTGGCTTGTTAAGGGACGCTGCAGGTCGACTTGCTGCTGTCGAACGGCTTCCTGCTGTCGAACCATTTTCACCGCCTTTTCCAAAGTCAGTTCGCTGTCCAACTGCATTCTTTCAGATAGAGCTTTGTCCCTCACTCCAACCACTATTCGGTCACGGATCAACTGCTCATGAAGACCCTCAAATTCGCAGCTATCAGCCAATTTGTACAATGAAGTGATGAATTCGTCCACTGGCTCCCGATCCTCTTGGATTCTTGAATTAAATTTCGCACGTTCGTAGATAATATTCTTTCTGACACAGAAGTGGCTGTCGAACGCCTTGAGGACGGAATCAATTTTCGTTGCCTCTTCCTCCTTTTCGAACTTGAAGGTCCTGAATATATCATCCGCGCGGTCGCCCATCAAGTACATGAACAAATCGATCTTGTCCGCCTCCTCTTTCTTCTTCATTCCACTGACCACGAGGTATCGTTCGAATCTTTTCCTCCATTTGGGCCATTCGTTGGGAGTCGAGAAGTCGAAAGTTTCTGGAGGTTGAATCTGAGCCATGTTGAATTATCTTCCAAGGTACGCAAAAATCGATATTTTGCAATATACGGGTTCGTATTTTATCCAGTTATCGCTGCCACCATGTTTTAATGTCCAACTATACAGAGAGCCAAACAACAACTGACTCACCCGTGCAGCCGAGGTCACGCTCCGCTGCGTCACGTGGGAAAACATAGGTAGATGTTCTCGTACATGTTCTCAGCACAACGACCCTGTGCCATTCCGTCATCCACGTCGATCTAGCCCGGCACCATTCCAAACGTTGGCGCCTATTCGGTGGGGTCAATGGCAGTCTTCTTAGCGGACGGCATGAGTGCAAGCCATTAGCAACAAATCGACGGGAAATGGTTCTGGTCGAGATGGAATGATCTAGGGTGTCTTGCACATGTTGCAGGATGGCGGTACAAGTGGCTTGTGGGGCCGCCACTGCTTGTCGAAGGATACGCCGATCCACACGTGCTGACGTCACTCTGGTTGCACCGACATTCCTATAAATTGCCACATTTCCTTGTTCCAACCATCTTCTCCACAGTCGGTGCACCGTGGACGCACCAAGGTGTGTATCAGCTGCGATTTGACGTATGGACCAACCTGCCCTTTTCAGTCCGATCACCATGCCCCTCGTAAAAGCGTCTGTCTGCTTGAACTGCCTCCGTTTACGATGACCTGGCATTCTCTGTTATTACACGTGTCTTTTGACACAAGAACAAAATTTCTACAATGATTTTCCTTGAAGAAATAACGACACGAATACTGTCCTTTCTGCAAGTTCCTTCCCTTATATCTTACTCCATGTGCGCACGAGAGCTGCGCATTTTACATCATTTGCATAACTCGGTTAGGCGCGTCTACCCTGAAATTTGCATAATTTTCTGGCCACTATTTCTTGGTGTTCCATTTTCAATGTCACGCAGTGTACATAAATGTGGGTATATATAACATTCAATTGTTAATGATTTCGAGCACAAATTTAGCAACTTTTTTTCTTGACGAGTTTCAAATGCTTAAAGCAAATAAAAGTGGACCAGGGTGTTAAATTAATGAAAGCGAAACCTGCTATTCGAGTAGCTGAATTCTGCCGATAACCCACTCTGCCATCTATCGGAAAAAATACTATATAATTTTAAAAATCTATAATAAACATTCAAAAGGTTTTTCATTATTAACACTAGAGAGGTAAATATTGTCGAACTTAGCCGTCGTGTGGGCACTATGAGTCAATGAAATAATGGCGATAGAAAGAGAAGCAATATAATTTAGCTAAATTGTCGCGTGCTGCACCATAATTGGAAGGACACCAACCATATGCATCATTTGCATAGGTATAATTGATTGATGGAATTACTAACCTGACAATACACAAGGCGGAGGATTCTGACACTAAAGGCGAGGAAATGAAACAAAAGGTAAAAGTAGAGGATACGAAGGAAAAGAAGTTAAAAGAAGCGCGAGCAAGTGAAGCGACGGCCAAAGTCGAAAGCTGTAGCTAAAACTGACTCAAATAAGACTGAAATTAAAGCGTTGTTCATTACCATCTGGTGAAGTCTGTGGTGTAACACATCTACCGAAAACATTAGACCATTCATAATCAAACCTGCCTATGTGCTCAAACACTACACCTAAAATCCCAAGCACCAGCAGTCATCCAAACCCAGGCAAGATCAGGAAGGACTCCGCGTTCATTTCGGAGCCCGAGTTAGGAGACCCCATGTTCTCGTAACTTGGGAGGGAGTAATGTAGGGACACACTATGTATATATCAGTTATAAATATATTTAGCAACATAATAGTTTTAGTTTCAATATAAGACAAGTTTTAAAAACAAGGATTATAAATTAAAAACTTGATTCTACAAAGTTCAAAGTGTGAGTGTGCACCCACAGAGCCAAACCTGGGAAACCTTGCTTTCTTGCCGTCGTCTGGTGCTCCATTGGGATGTTTGCCAAAGACCGCCGGATTCTCGACCGACCGGTGTCATCGTTGACTAGAAGATACTGTAAGAAACAAACGATTTTCTTTCGGAGGAATACCGACTTCCAATACGTGATCTAACTTCTAGACTGCAAAACTGACTCCAGGGCTTCAAAAAGTACTCATTGAGTTCCGCATCACCTCACGTCTGAACAGCAGACATTGGGCGAGGCTACCGAGGAACACCGCCATTACGTTCCTCTTTGTCTTCTGGCTGAGTTGGGGACTGCGGCGGAAGTATGGCTACGTTCTAAAGAGTTTTATGTGACTTATACTTCAGTGGCAGTGTGGGTGTATTACATATGTGATTTTTGTTCATGACATTATGTAATATACAGACCTTGTTTTTTGGACGCCTCCATTTCTAAGCGTTTAAGCGCGTGCTACTTACGAACGTGGCTAATTTAACTAAATGTTGAGTAAAATTTTTTTCATATCTGTATCATTATTTTATTGACTGGCTCTTTTTAAAATTAAACGCAAAAAAAATCTAATATTGATACGCACCACTTTAATAGAAGATGAAGTCAGAGGGTTTTCTCTCTTTCTTGAAATGGGGGGGGGGGGGGGGTCTCGAGAGGCGGGAATGTTTGCCAGGTCGGTCTGTGCCCCGCTTTTGGGACGGTCAGCTTCTCTTTTCCCAGGATAAGGACGTGTTAAGGATCTGCTTCAAGAGGATGTCAAGGAATAAACCTCTTGTCGGGACGACGCTCTAAGAACACTGACCCGAACAAAGAATTAGGTTGGGTAAATTGAATGTAAACAACATGTTGGCTGCTGTTTCATTAGACTGATTAAACGTACAAGATTAGCGCTCAAAGAATTCGTGCGTAGTATCACAGCGCCTCACGGTACCACTTCTTTGGGATATTCTCTTTGAATTTGTAATATTGTCGAGATGACAATAAAAATGTTTTAATTGTCAATTGTCACTTCTTTGGGATATTGCCTTCATTCAATTGTGGAACGGCGGTGGTCGTGTCTCCTATTGCTTCAATGTATGAGGTAGTTCAATGTTTGACCAAATAACTCTTAGGAGATAAAATAGGAGGGAAATACGAATAATAAGTTTGAAGAGAAGTGTAAATATAAAGGTGATGTCAAACAAACGTTCTCATGATTAGGATAGATTTGGCTTCAATTTCCCCGTGCTTGATTGGTGAAAGATGTCTCTCACGCAGACGATCTTGTTAGAACTTCTCTAAGAACATGTTAGGAGAGTAAATGACAGCATATCCAATGGCCATTCTGGACGCAAAGGTGGTCGGGACCAGTTGCCATCAATCCCAGTATGTCCCACGCATACCTCATCACTAGCTAAAACATCCACTAGCGACACAAGGGACAGCTTAGTTGGTTCGTGCAGGGCAGACACAGATCTGCAGAAGTCATCCTTCCAATAGCCGATCTTCTCGGACTCCAATGCACAGCCAATGCTATTAACAGACGTACGAGAAGATTTCTGCCATCCGACAAGTCCATCTACTACACTTCCTTCCACAAGTTGTCCAATGTTGTCGCTTTCGAGACATTTTTGTGAATTTGTTCAGATGTCTCAACACAATCTGCTGCGGAGAACTGTAAACCTTTTTTTTTTATGTCCATTGTGTGCCTCGGTGCCTCCTCCTATTGGTTGGAACTTTATAAGTGTTGAATCTATCTCTGATATATGGATTATATTTTAACTAGCATATTTAAATGAAATACAATTTTTGATTTTCTTCCGAGGTGTCTCAAAGGATTTAAACGATGCCTAAGAATGGAGGGATGGTAGAACGAAGCCGAATTTATTTTGTTTCGGTGTAGCAGACAAGTTTGAGAAAGTGTATAATAGGAATTCTGGGGTCCAGCAAAGGTTTCTTTTAATCGATTTCGACAAATAAAAGGGGGATGGATGAGGACAGCAGGCCCATCACCAAGTTTTGAAATTCCGGCCCTGTGATTTACGAGACCTAAGATTCTGATTAAATTTTAAATTGAAGGAACAAAATAGTTCAGTAAAAAAGCCAGTATTTAACTAAAATTCGCTTAAATAGTGAGTGAAGACAAAAAAAGAAAATTTCCACTTTCTCAGCTAATTGTATACATGCGTCACAGTGATATTATTATGAAAATTATATAGGTTTTATTTCGATATATAAATCCTCAGATTTGTCTTTCTTTAACGATGTTCAAGGTGCGTGATACGAAGGAAGGAAGAGAGGGATCTATAGATGCCCGGAGTACCACAACTTACCAAATAAATATCCGATGGCCAAAACAAAGGTTTAACTGAAAGATTTAAAAACGTGTTGGGGAAAATATATTCACTTAATTTGTCCCCCCAACCTTAAAATGTCAATAGAGAAAAATCGAGCCTAGTATTTTTTCCCCAAGGAAAACTTGCATCACGCCAAATAGAAAAGTGTTTAAAGAAATGATGTAATTTCCCCCCCCCCCCCCCCCCCCAAAACAAGTTGAAATCAACATATCTAACACCAAATGACTTGAGCGGGCGAGTCAATAAACGGCCCGAGACAGCTGAAGAAACCAGATAGGTCCCAAAGTTTATTTGGAAAGGTTTGAAATTAAATTAAAGGATAGAGAAAAAATATTTAGCTTTAGACTCGTGGCACTTTAAGGAAGACAGCGCCTCGACAATAGTAAAATTTGATTGTGAGGATCTCGATGAACAAATCAAGTTGGCTGCGACTGGAGTTAAGTAGCTCTACAACTGTATATATCCTCTAATGGAGTCACTTTCCGCCTTGATCAATCAATATATCAAGTAAAAAACAAACATTTGGTGACATAAATGTGTTTTTCCAAAGAACTGACTTCTATAGAGCCTTCAGAAACTTTTTGTCCTGGTTACTTAAAGCTAACTTTGGAAACGCTCAACAAGATTTATAGTAAAGAGAGATAGAGAACATTGGGCACAGAAAATTTCTATAAACTGTAGACAACTGATGTACCTGAGTTTGGGTATTGTCAAGAAACTACCAGAGTAATTGCAACACCCTCCCGCGCCAACTTACAACTCTGCAAAGAGGCTATTTTTCCGCATTCGGCCATACGGGGTCACGCTGCGATATACTTTTTCCGTCCAACTAAGACAGAATGTTTCACAGACTAAGTGGAACATGGCTTGTGGCAAACACTTCGAGTTCTAAATCCAGATTTCTGGATGATAGCAGGAGTCAAATAAAGATTCCTGTTATCGATGAAATTTGCTAAAACATTTAGAGAAGCAGAACTTCTCTCTGAGGTCGGGGTAGGTCACAAACCCGATATGTTTCGTACAACTCTCCTCCGTACATTGGACGATGGTTCACCTTTATATACAATCGGTGATAGTGACGAGGTATTTAGACACTCCATATAAAAATTAAATAACAAAATCATTTCTCCATAGGTAACAAATGAGTATTTTAAATATAGTAATAAAGAAGTTATTATTTTGTTTCCGTCGGTTTATTTAAAAGTGGGTTGTATAGCTATAGGATGGCTGTGTGACTTTATATCTTGCAACAATCAATAACTCCGTCTTTTACGTTTCTGTTGCTTTCGTCCGTTGCTAACAAAGAACCAGCCATAAAGCTCGGCTCATTGGCCGCCGGGAAATCCTTCCCAATCGGCCCGGCAGAGGGCGCCGCAGTAGCGCCACTCCTACTCCCCTTCTCTAACGCCGCTATCCTCTCCTCTCCCGCTCCTATTTTTATAAGTTTGGTTTTGTTTTGTCCGCCCCCCCTGTGTGCTCCACTTCGCCCGTGGAAGAAAACCAGCGCCAGTAGATACTCTCTATTGGAACTCACTCTAGAATGGTAAGTTCTTTTTTTTTTCTTCTCTTTGGTGTTTTTTACGCCCACCCACGTGTCGCCCAGCTAGGTTGAATTGGGAGGTTGGAGCCAGTGGTGTTCCCCCATGAACACCGTTTTTATTCAGGATTGGATATCGCTGGGCGGCGGGATGTTTGCTACAGTAGTATTCTTTTTAAAACAGCGCAGTAAATCTTCATTTCCAGATTTCTACAACAACACCTCCTCTCTAGTTGATTTTGAATTTGTTCGTCTAATGAACACAACAACGTGTTGGGAGGCGGGTGACAGCAGCCACCATGGAGACGATCAATCGCTGGCCACGTGCCGGCAACAATTGTGGAGATGTGTCATCGAGCTCCTTCAATACACGGGTGTGCGACAGTTGTGTGAGACTAGCATAAACACCCCGACGAAAAAGATGTAATTTTTAAAACGGACACACCTTCAATATCTTCAAGTAACATCTTCCACCACGTGGAGGGGCGAGAGATTATAAAGTGGCTTAAAGTTGTTGTGGAGCGGGCGTTCACCTCTTCAACCAACAAATGTCAATATTGGCCTCCCCACCCACCTACGACGACATGTACGGGTGGATACGGCAGGGGAGGTCTTTCACCTCTGTCGAAAATATATGGAATTGTACCCCCTCACGTGTATCTCCTCCTCGCTGCACGCGATGTTCCATCAGAAAGCTAGGAAATGTAAAAAAGCACACTCTCGCTTTTTACCAAAAAAAAAAAAATAAATAATAATAACAACAAATACTTTATTGTCGCCAATTAACAAGCTATTGGATTCCCCGAGGTGTAAATACTATTCACGGTAATGTAGATTAGTGTTGCCGCTGTGAAAATTTCCAGCGTGGGGAGGGGGGATACTTTCCCTCTCTCTCCAGGAGGTAACCGCAACTCCAGCCGTAATGGGGTTTTAATTATTTCGGAAAACAAATTCCGCCAATAAGGGCGGAAAGTGAAGAAATTGATTTCTATAAAGTGAAGATCTACCTCCTTCTACCAGAATGTGGTCGAGTCTGCAGAGACCTTCGTCTATTTTGACGGGAGACTTTTGAGAATTTCTTTCAAGATAAAAGTTGGGTAGCCCATTGTTGCCTCATTACGAGGAAAACTGTGAGCCAACGCTTTTTCTTTTTTTAAAGAGGCCTTTCATTTCAGAGCCATTTCCTTTCAGTAGGTGTAGGACCCCCCACCCTAGAGACAAACAGTAAATGAACTGTTCTTCATTGGTCTGCGACACTGACGTCACGTCCTTTCCCGGTGAACTGCATCCTATCCGGTAATTGGCGCACTTCCCTCCTCCGCATTAGTTCTTCCTTCGGGACATGTGTTAGTGAGTGCATCATGGCTGTCGTGGTGGTTCGAGACAGACCACTGATGAGGAGTTACACAACCTTCTCCATTCTTGGAGCGTTCAAATACAGGCTGCTTTTGGGCATAAGCCTTTTTTTTTTTTTTCAATTTCAAAGTATATTTACAATTTTCTTCTTTTTTTTTTCAGATTCATTATTTTACTTAAATTCCCAACGCTAGCGTTACTTTCCAAATCCATGAGTTTCCTCACAAGCTGCTCCATCCATCCACTGTGGGAAGGTTGCGTCGTGTGGTGGAACCGAGCTATTCTGGTCCACTGTGTTTGTATAGGCAGGCGTTCTGGAAACAGCTGGCTGGTCTTTTCTTGGTTTAATCCTTCCAACAGACCCTTGGTTGGGTAGGCTTGGCCGTGTCTTGGCGGCCCAACTTTCCGTTTTAATTATATCGATACCCTATTATTTTTAATTGACTCGCCAATTAGAGAGGCCTGCGCGGAAATGACGTCATCGTGCTTAATTAAATCTAATTGGCCGGCGCTCTGGGAGGGATGCGCGCGCAGGTATCCCACTTCCTACATGACCTTAAGTGGTGGCTTATAGTGCAAGTCATGCACCTGCGACTCAACTAGTGCAGGTTCCCTCGGCTTCAAGACTACAGTGACAACTCAGTGGTTTCGAGTGTTTATTATAAAACCCTCTGCCTAGATCCGACACAACACCTGGAGACGCCGCCAACTATCAAATCCCCTCAATGTACAACTCAATAGACACGAACAAAGGATCAAAAATTTGAAAATATTCTCAATTAAGAATAGCCATCGATTTGCATGCATGGTTACTATACATAAAGCATAGAGTGGTGCGCCATTCCACCGAGAGATGGCGCCACTCCCCCGTAGTTCCACCAGGGGCAGCTGACACAGGAAATCCCGCACATTTCGCGCCGAGAGCCACTGCGGACAAAGCTAGGTAGAGACATTCGGAAATATGGCTTCACTTGAAACAAAAAGTTTGAGGCCTAAAGGGTTTTTGTTATTGGCGCTACGGTGGGCGCCACCTGGAGCCTTGAACTTGCTCCACTGCTGACCTTGCGACGGACAAAGAAAAAATATCCGCAAGGTCACCTTTCCCATGGTGGACGACGTTTCCCCCAGACCTTCACATATTCTTTCATCCCTAGCGCCAACTTTTTTTGACACTATTGCTTTTAGGTTGCGTCTGGTCTCGGAAATTATCTTTAAACTGGAAGTGTGTCAATAAAACCCTTACTTCATTGAAAATCTAATTTTAGATGGGCCAACATTGTTTATTTTTATTTTCAAGAAGACTTGGAAACAAATTTAGCGTAAAAGGTTTTCAGCGCCACACGCCCACACATTAAGATATTGAATCAATTCGACCTGAGTTGCTCCTGTCATCTTCACAAAATGACATTTTGGAGTCCTGAAAGGGTTATTTGCTTCAAAATATTTTCATCCACAAAATATTGAGGGATGTTGCTTTGCACTCCTTTAGGCCGTCACCAAACAGGCCAGAGAACATGTTGCATCACACCCCACGCACATTTTTATGAGAGGGTATCAGAAAGGGCGGCGCCAGCTAATTAGACAAATGCCATTATGATTGGGTAATGATGACGTCATGCTCTTTCCTCGGCACCAATCAGAAGTCGCCATTGTCTTACATTTGAAATGAGCTGGATTAATTAATTTTACATCTAGGGGAAGGTTAGTTGTCTCTCACTTTGCTCCTAACTAGATTCTGTTCGAACCTTGTTGAAGGCCTCGAAGAAAACCACCAAGGATATGTTTGAATTGACCTCGAGTTGGCTGGACGGATGTCCCGGGGTTTCCCGCGACACGGAGGCCCTCCCTCCCCTTCGACAAAAGGGAAATTACTTTTTCACCTTCCTCCTCTATTCCTTCCGTCACTTTCACTCGAAACCTTCCTTCGCCAATTTGTTTCAGATGTGACGGCGGCGAGGAAGCAGCAGTTTGGGCCAATCACCACAATATAGGTCATCCAAGTTGTGTGTGGAGACTCATCATTCTACCAATACACGATGGTAGTTCAATAAGTCCCTTTTTATAGATAGATGGCGTTGCAAGTTGTTGCTACCATCATGCTTTAAATGCACACGCGCCAAATTTCGCAATGATTCATGGGGTTTGGCAGCCATTTCATCCCACGTGGATAAGATAATGCAGTGATTCGTGTTTTGCCTTTGAATCTCCGACGTCTCTTAAACCTAAGTTTACGCCAGGCTTTTTATTGAGAACGGAATGTGTGTCTCTCGACGTCAAAATATTGGCTCCGTATTTAAAAAAAAAAAAAAAAAGACCATCAAGAACATAGCAGGAATGGGCTTTGCTGAGATGTTGGACTCTAGAGAGTTTTTTTCAAATGAAATCCCCACATAATACACGAGAGTATCAATAAACCAATCTATTCAGAAATATCAAATAACAATTGTGAACTCGTCTCGCGCGCGCTATATATAGGCACTATAAACACCTAACATTTCCGCTTAGAATGAGGGAAGAAAGACTTGAGCTGTGTGATATTCAAGATAGGATGGATCTACCATAGTGTTCTTCATTGACTTCAGGGGAAAGACACAAAAGTGTCTCTCATTGTCTATCAACGTAACAAATCACAGATTCAGTGGACGATAAGAGCTACTTGTACTACCAGTTGGCCAGAAAGTCAACAATAGCGTTAAAAAGATTATTAGAAGTGGTTATGTCTCTCCTCCGAGACTGTTGATTTACTCATTGATACTTTCTAAAATTGATTGTTTTTTTCCTCCTTGGACTCCGGGTCGCAGAGGAGGTGTCATAATAAAAGGCTTTTAGTTAGAAATTGGTGTGTGACGAATTTAAAAGAGATCAAACATCCCGTCTACGACGTGATTCTCTCAGAGCGGACAGGTGGAGACTCAGTGTGTCTAGTTGGGATATATGTTTGTACCGAGCCTTCGGGGAATCTGCTCCGAAGAGAAAACGAAGATGGTCTCATTTGCTGGAAAAGTTATGGCGACGATTTTTTGGGATACGAAGAGCTCAGAGTTAGAAATTGGACACCTATCAGAGTGGACAATAACACTACAGTTTCAATTTATTAGACTGAAAGAAGCGCGACCTCATCTGGTAAAGAAAATTAGCTTTTTTTATATCATGAGAACCCACAGCACATTAATCCAGAGTTCGCAGCCAAACTGCGTGAATTGCTGCCGCCGTGACTTGCCCCGTTCTAACATCAAACATAAAGAAAGAAAGTTGTGATGTCATCGCTGAGACAGCGACAACTTTGGGAGGGTTGAAATAATGGACGTTGGGTCCAAGAGATGGAAGAACGCTACCCGAGAAGTCGCTCCAGTTCCTATAAGAGTTGGTTCTCCACCAGCTGTCGCCATGTCCACTGAGCTCATTTTGAATATCAATCTCCTAGGTCATAACAATAGTCTAGGTACTTTTTGTTACATTTCATGTAACGTTGTTCCTTTTTTTTTTTTAAATAAAACAAACTTTCTACTCTGTCCTTACTGCGATGAAAAAAATATTGGGGGGGCTTGGCTCATCAGTGAACCCTCCCACAGGTTTCTCTAATTTAATCCTTCAGACCACTTCAAGACTTCTAATGTTGCATTGGACGATAAATGATGGAATATTCTTAGTTATGGTGTTCAAGTAAAAACTATATGGACCCAACATTTTCTTCATCGCAGTAAGGGTAGTAGAAATTTTGTTTTATCAAAAAATTAGAGGTTGATATTTTTCATTTCATTTATGGCACGTGTGTTATTTCCTTTCAATTAATTTATTACTAACTGGCCTTGTCTTTATTGTTTACGGAAGAGCATTGCACGATGCAAATGTTCATATGTATTTCTACTGTCCTTATGTCCATACCAGGCTGTATCAAAAGTTCGTTCCCATAAACAAGATTTCAATACACATTAAATAATATCCAAAATAGGCATTTTTAAATATTGTGATATATGGATTGCTCTATTTTCAAACACATTAAATAATATATTTTAAAAAATATATTTAATGAAGTAGAGACCGTCATTTTCAATAACCGCCAGCCATCTTTTTGCCAGGTTTTCAATTTGCTGACGATACCATTCTCGGGGTTTGGAGTAGAAAAAGTCAAGACAGGCAATTTCGACGTCTTGGAATGTTCTAAAGTGTCTTCCCCTTAAAAATGTACCCATGGACCGAAATAATGCATAATCAGGTAACGCAATATCCGGGCTATAAGCAGGGTGGGTTAGAACTTCAATATCCTCCAAATCCTTTAGTCTATTCGTTGTTAACCTAGCTCAATGAGTTGGAGCGTTGTCGTGTTGCAGGAGTACTCTCTTTTGGTTGATCGAAGCAGAGTCTTCAAAACTTCATAAACTCGGCTGAGTTGTTCTGAGTAGAGATCGGTATTAACTGCACGACCATCAGGAACAAGTTCGTAGTATACAATACCATCGATGTTCCACCATACATCACTTCATGGCCAAAGCGATCCTGTTTAACTACAGGTTTAGCCTCTTGATCACAGGATAGCCATTGTCTTCTTGTGTCGGGGTTACGAAGACAGATCCACTTTTCATTCCTAGTTACAATCCGCTTTCAAAACCGAGATATTGCGGATTTTCAAACAATCGTTTACAGATATCGACTCGCCTCTGGGACTGGGCTATAGTCAGGTCGTGAGGATCTTGTCTTGGGCGTTTTCTAACAAAGAGCAGCTTGTGCAGAGTTCGGTTGATCGTATCTTTGGATGATCCAAGTCTGACTGACATTTCACGCGTAGATTGTTTTGGGTTGTCCATCACCAGATATCGTAGGGTCTCAATATCCGTCACATGTGGTCGTCCCATTCGAGGTTTGTCCTCAAGGCTGATGTCTCCTTCTCTAAATCTCTTGAAACATTTTGAAACTGTTCTTCTATTGACTATCTCTTTCCCTTCTACTTTGCATATTTCTTTTGCCGCCATATTTGCATTTAGCCCCCCTTTTTTTTTCAAAAGAAGCGCAATAATACTCTGATCGCTATTTTTTTATCACACATTCTTTATCTCTCTACCAAATTACTGAAATGTTAAATAAACCTTATTACGTTATTTCAATCACGTGGGCACGCTCATCGACCGTGGGACCGAACCTTTATTTATTTATATTGGTTTATATTTTAATATATATTTTTATTATTTTATATTGGGCTCCGCTTTTGATACAGCCCGGTAGTTTACTGAAATTCACCGTCACATATATAAGCAGAATCGTCCAATAAAATATTAAAGCTCTTAAAGTGGTCGAGAGAGTTAATTTGGCGAAACCTCTGGAAGGGTTCACCACTGATGAGCCAAGCACCCCTAATATCGCAGTAAGGACAGCGGGGAGTAAGTTTATTTTATTTTAAAAATATATATATTTGTGCTTAATACTTTTATTCCTTATATATAAATGTTATTGTATTTTATATAAAATCCCAGAAGTTTTCCTCTATATAAATTTCATATTACCATTAAATGTGATTAGCTTTAAAAAATAATGTTTATTTTACTGGTACTATTAATCCTGGATGTACCCTGCTTTGGAGAATCTGTATAAGACCAAAAGGTCTTAATAAATATTTTTTTTGTATAAGAGTTTGACCTCAGATTTACAAGATAATTCAGTTCGACAATATTTACAAAATGGCGCTTCAAGTCATTCACGCCTGCCACATCACTCTAAATGTTTATCCAGAAGTTTTTAAACGGGTGAAAAATGCATCTTTTGAATGAATGGCTTTCCTCGAAGAACTACGCCAGCCAGTTGGCGCATCACTGTTACCTTGATAGGTCATTTAATATGCGGGATAGGAGGCCTCGGGGTGACACAAGTTCCCAAACTCACGCGCTTAGAGGTATTATCCCTCCACTTTACTCCGAGCGGTTTCATTAAATACGGGTAAATTGGCTGAACGGTTCCCTGCATCGTTCATTTGTGGAAGCCTAGAACTACTTAAAGCACAAGCATTTTACTACTATATTCCCTCTGAAATTTGATTTAGGACTACTTTGGAATCTGGTCAAGAGTTGTACCAAGTTTAGAAATATTTTGAGAGTTCCCCCAACTTTCTTTGTCCTGTGGATGGATTGGACTGTTGGTTTTCCTCGCGTCGTTGGTAGGGCGGTAGCGAACAGTTGGAGTAGGGTCCAAGCCACTACTCCACCAGTTGTAGACATTGTCTATTAGCAGATAATTATTGTAGCTAAATAGGATTGTTAGGTTTATTATCTAATCATCATGCCAAGTTAAAACTGCGATACTCGTCGGCCCAAAAGCCCCTTCATGTTTTAAGATGCGTTTTTCAAGTACCTTTCTTGCTCACAAACATCCTCTAGAGAATTGTTGTCGCTTTTAAAACATTTCATTCAAGAGATGGCGCTGGAAGAACGCTACCCGAGAAGTCGCTCCGGTTCCTATAAGAGTTGGTTCTCCACCAGCTGTCGCCATGTCCAGTGAACTTCTACTGAGCTCGTTTGGAATATCAATCTCCTAGGTCATAACAATACTCTTGGTACTTTTTGTTACATTTCATGTAACGTTGTTCCTTTTTTAAATAAAATAAACTTTCTACTCTGTCCTTAATTCGATGAAAAAATATTGGAAGGGTTTGGCTCATCAGTGAACCCTCCCACAGGTTTCGCTAAATTAGCGAAATATAATATAATAAATTAGCGAAACCTGTGGGAGGGTTCACTCAGACCACTTTAAGAGTTCTAATATTGTATTGAACGATTCTGCTTATATATGTGACAGTGAAGGATGGTATTTAAGTAAACTATATGAACTTTTAGGACAATATCATTACCCAACATTTTTGTTCATCGCAGTAAGGTCAGTAGAAAGTTTGTTTTATTAAATAAAAAAAGCAGCGGTTAATTGCGGAGTACTCGCAAGTCTTCATCGAACTTCCCGCTGCACACACCGCCTGTCCAAGATGTAGTTGAGAGCTCTCGTCCCAGCAACACATCCCGCGACAAGTACTGTCATTGGTGTCCTAGAAAACTGCGGGAGGTTCTGTAGCCGTTGGACACTCTGGGAAACCACCGTACAGCAGCTAATTTCTTTGTTTCTCTGACCCACATCGGTCCCCCGGGAGAGCCCCAAACATCTGGCTCCCTTCCCCCCCCCCCCCCTTTTTTTTTTTTTTTTCACTCTCTCTCTCCCCACAAAAAATTCCTGGGGGTCGGGCGGGCGGCCTTTCAGTGTCAGGAATGTCTGCTGCGCCTCAACCTGGCTGAAGTTCTCACAGCCGGCGCCTACTCGTATTTAGAATTTCCAGGGGATTTATGAGAGGACGGGAAACAAAGGGAAATTGGTCAAGTTAAACGTAAAAACTATATAGTGTTAGGCAAGTCAATGAGTTAGTTGCCCGCTCTAACAAAGATAGTTCATTCTCCTTCCTTTTTAAACGCTACTCTCACCTAAGTCATTAAGGCCAAGTGGCCATATAGGGGTAACAACTGTGAGATGAACTCGCCCTAACATAATACCTTGCCACTGTTCTCTTCAAAGACATTAGAGTGAAGACGTTTAGAACGCCCTAACAATTAAAAAACGCGCGTCAAGCGGCGGCGACGGCAGTTCATTAGCAAGAGGAGCCAGTCCCAAGGACAAAGAGCCAGTGACCTTATTAAACTCCTCTACAGAGAACCAAAATAGCCGGCGCTTCGTGACACAATGCGAGCGTCACGCCACGGCTCTTTGTTGTGCTTCCTACAGCCGTGGAGGAGGTTTTAGCTGAAATAAAGTCTGATCAGGGACTTTGGTGTTGAATTAGTATTTTATTGAACATAAGTGTAGATCTCGTCTTTATTTATAGCTTCATCTCGCATGTTTTTTGTAACTTTGAAACTATCTAACAGTAGGCGCTTTTATGAATAGAGACAATTGATCCTGTCTGTACTAGAAACCGTTTTTTTTTTCTTTAGAAGTAGAAATGTTTAGTGTTGTTGACCAACCCCCTTAAGAAAGGAACGAGGTCTAGGGGCAGAGCAGACAGCACGTGGCGGGCGGGAGTTGAACCCGCAGGGATGCGGAACAGGCCACGCTCCGGTACCCTGACAAAAATACCTTGGTCGCTGCACTGAACAGGAGTGCAAAACCCTTTCTGCGGGGGGGGGGGACGTCAGCTTTATATCAGCTTGGCTCATTGGATTGGACCTTTTTTTTTTTTTTTTTGGTTAAATAATATTTTTAAAAAAAGAGCGCTACAGACCCCGCTCAGTTCGATGGGTACACAGAGTAGTTGAATACAAGACCACAACGGCAAAACCCAGTTGGAATTCCAATTAAGATCATCACGTAAGGCACGTGACCCACACTGAAAATATTTCTTAAAATTTGTCTGCCGCCTGTCACCCAAATGCAACTGTCGTCAAAAATCTCCCGAACTTTGGTAAATAATTCACCATTCCTATGCAGGGATGCTTTAAAATTCTGTCGTGGGATGTTTCCATTATTTGTCTTCTAACAAACCCCCGCGCTAGAAACTTGGAGATATCGAATAAAATTCCAACTCTCGGAGTTGTTGGAGAAATTTACAAAAACACTTTTGGAACGCCCCATAACACAGAGGTAAATGAGGTGGGGTGTACAGATCATCTGTCAGAGAGCCCAGACTCGAATGTTGGGTTGGCACCAAGGAAGTGTTGAAACATTCTGTGAAATCCTTGCTAAGTGCGGATGTTCGTTATCATGCTGAAAGTACCGTTTTGAAAGATTACTAGGCTGACCCAGGATGTCGCCCCAAGTAGAACTGAAATATTCACAAAGCCTTTCTTACTAGACTCTCTCCCAAACAGATCCAGACAACGTCAGTTCTGAATTTTAGCTGGCGATACTACTGAAGGCTGTCAAAAGTAGAATGTCCATAGAAAATGTCCTTCTTCCAAGTTGCTGGTCTGTCCGAGAGCTCGTCAGATGGCGGGTTTCTCCCAAACCTACTGAGCGATAGCAGGTATCCCACAAACGCTCTCTTGGTAAATTATGGTAATATAACCTCTATAGAGAGGAACAGAAAACATTCTTTTGTCTCTAGTGACTAGGACAATAGGAGTACAAGTTTTAAAATTTACATACTTGCCTCTCTAAAATCTAGCTCCACAAAAACATTGTACGTAAAGGAATAATAAGGACTTAGCAATTGTAACTCCAACCAAATCCGAAGTGCGATATTATTCTATTTGTTCAATCAATACAACCTTCATTAAGTCTTATACACAGATTCTCTCCTGAGACATACAGAAAAGGAATTCGAATTTACGAAGTTATATGGGAAATAGTGTTCTATGTTGTTTTGCACTGGTTCAATTAATTGTTTTGAGGAAACATTCAATGATGGTTGTAGTCCAGGATCTCTCTGTACACCGAACCAAACAGTTTCAAACATCCAGCCCAATTATAAATGAAACGAAAAATGGATGCTGTTTTAATAATCTAATGTTTGACTACCTCGCGGTGTGTCAGTACTGGGTAAAACTAAGTTGGCACGATTCCCACTATTGAATCCAAACCAACGGCCGGCCGAGGAGGATTTAAGACGAAATGTCACTGCTGTGGTCCAGGCGGGCGGGGGTTAGCCGCGGTCAGACACATGTCGGTGGATGACCTGCGAACAATGGGCTGTTGCATCAAACCGGTTCCTGGGGCAGCCAGACCGGTGCTACGCCACCATATTGTGTCGTCGCATTGCACTCGCCCTTGAACAGACAGTGCCGGACACTGGGGAGGCCAGCCAGATAAGAGGCGGAGCCTTTACATAACTTAAAATCCGGACGTTATCGACTGACACCTGGATTAGATAAGCTGCTATCTTCGCCTTTCCTGTGGCGGGGAGCCCGTATTCACACCGTTGGTAACTTGACTTTTCCTCTATTCCAGACATCAAAATCGATGCCCCAGGAGGGTGAGTCACACCACCTGCCAGACGGATGACATCATCACCGCAATATTGCGCCCGCATCAATTGATTGGAAACTCGGGGGAAGATCGTCTCGGTCAGAACTGCGGTAAAAGTACAGAAATATTCGCAACGTAGGGCAATTATAGGTTTGGGGAAAATAATGCTTCCACCCACGCGACGGTTTCAACTCCGAAAGATATTTCCTGGTGTGGTTGAATCTGTAACAAATTTCGCATTCTACGAGTGGAAAACGAAAGCGTCGACCAGGAAGGAGTTTACCGGAGGGAATTCGACATTCTCTAGGGCGATTGTGTCTGACGTGGAAGCACCCAAATAGTTCCACCCACCCCACCCTATATATATACTTAAATCTAGGTGAACTAAGCTAACAATAAAAAACTGTCAAAATAGACATACCCCATGCAAATATTATACAAAATGAGGTTAAACTGGCCAGCTTCCCAACGGTCGTTATTTTATACAGTTTTGTTGACGCCATCCTGTGAAACGGATTCCTAGAAGCCCGGCAATTATTTCATAGAAGTTTCGAAGAAAGAACCAATCAAAGAAAAGCCAATAGAACCCCGTGTCTTCTCGCATATATTCACCGGTGATTAATTTTGTCTTTTGAATTCATTTCAATTGTCATTTTTTTCTTTTATGGCAAAAAAAAAAATCCTAAGGAGAGCTTCTATTGGAGTAAATAAAGATAGTAGCTAACGGTCTAACTAGCCAGATGAAGGGATTCCGTGATTATGAGGACTGACACATAATGTGGGTTGGTTGGTCTCGGAGTTTTTGGAAGCAACCACCATGGAATACTCTCGAAACCTGCCGCGTGCGGCGTTGTAAAAAAAAAGTGGAGAGGGACTACTTCTTTCCGCGTAGGCCGTGACGTCGGTGTATTCCTCCGCCACCTGTTGATTCCCCTGACTGTCGCCGGCGCCGCACCCTCCTACCGCTATGGTTCTCTGTGACACCTTCCCTCCTCTCAACCATCCTTTCGCTTCCCAGTCGGTACGTATCTTCCTCTCTGCCTGCTCTATCCTTTTATTCCTCTCTTTTGGCAGCGACGTTGGATCATCGAGACCCATTCTCTCACTGAGACCTCCACATTACCTTGGGACATTGTCATATGGTTAAAAAGGAATCGGGTCATTTGTTGTCAGCCACACCAACTACCCAAGTTTCCCTCAAATGTCATCGTAGACGCCAAGTTTTCTCCCGCCATCTTATCAACCTCGCGCGGGTGAGTCACCGCATGACTCAACTTCCTTCCAGCATTGTTGTATGAACATTTCAACAGCGGGGGACCGAGGGAGGCTTCCACAGCATTCTGAACTAAGGACCTGTCAGCGGATGGCAATTGTAACGGAGCGTCGGTGCCGGGGGTGGTGGAGTTCCCAAATTCTCTTTGTTTTCGCCGAGTTATTTCTGGTCCCAGTTGAAAACCGGTTTGCGTTCGAAAAATAAAAACTCTCACCATAGTTCACCACCCTATCTGTACCCATACATCCCATACAAATATTCATCATTAGACATTACAACCACACACACAATGGCCCATCTCCTTTCCACAATTCGATGAACTGGACCGATGTTACACCGGGATTTCCTCTCGTAGATATATGACGGGAACTGACATTCGAAGTAAGGTTGCTACAGACGTGCAAGTGTAGCCCGGTCAAATTCCTGCCGAAAGAGTTTTTTGAGCAGGAGATAAACGATATTTAAGAAGTCCTCATCCATAAAAATTAGTGTTTCTGTGAAATAAGAAGCTGAAGAATGCCACGTGGCCGCTCTAACAAAGGACCGGCATCAGTCGACGCCTCCTAGAGCTCAAGTCATTCTCCAATATAGATCTTGCAACCTCTTCATTCTTAACGCCTATTACCTAACTGGAGGCACGTTTATCTTTTCAGTTATCGATCTACAGTCCTTTTGGAAGACAGATTTTGACCGACATCTGGAGATCCAGATCAGGAAATCCTTGCACTGGGCCGAAATGTAGGGATATACTGAGATTGATTGTACTGAGTCGAGATGTAGGGATATATAGGGAGTGATTGTACTGAGTCGAGATGTAGGGATGTATTGAGATTGATTGTACTGAGTCGAGATGTAGGGATATATAGGGATTATTGTACTGAGTCGAGATGTAGGGATATACTGAGCTTGATTGTACTGAGTCGAGATGTAGGGATGTATAGGGAGTGATTGTACTGAGTCGAGATGTAGAGATATATTGGGATTATTGTACTGAGTCGAGATGTAGGGATATACTGAGATTGATTGTACTGAGTCGAGATGTATAGGGAGTGATTGTACTGAGTCGAAATGTAGAGATATATAGGGATTATTGTACTGAGTCGAGATGTAGGGATATACTGAGATTGATTGTACTGAGTCGAGATGTAGGGATATACTGAGATTGATTGTACTGAGTCGAGATGTAGGGATATACTGAGATTGATTGTACTGAGTCGAAATGTAGGGATGTATAGGGAGTGATTGTACTGGGCCAAGATAAAGGGATGTATAGGGAGTGATTGTACTGAGCCGAGATGTAGAGATGTATAGGGAGTGATTGCACTGGGCCGAGATGTAGAGATGTATAGGGAGTGATTGTACTGAGTCGAGATGTAGAGATGTATAGGGATTATTGTACTGAGTCGAGATGTAGAGATGTATAGGGATTATTGTACTGAGTCGAGATGTAGGGATGTATAGGGAGTGATTGTACTGGGCCGAGATAAAGGGATGTATAGGGAGTGATTGTACTGAGCCGAGATGTATAGGGAGTGATTGCACTGGGCCGAGATGTTGGGATGTATAGGGGGTGATTGCACTGGGTCGAGATGTAGAGATGTATAGGGATTATTGTACTGAGTCGAGATGTAGGGGATATACTGAGATTGATTGTAGAGTCGAGATGTAGGGATGTATAGGGAGTGATTGTACTGGGCCGAGATAAAGGGATGTATAGGGAGTGATTGTACTGGGCCGAGATAAAGGGATGTATAGGGAGTGATTGTACTGGGCCGAGATAAAGGGATGTATAGGGAGTGATTGTACTGGGCCGAGATAAAGGGATGTATAGGGAGTGATTGTACTGAGCCGAGATGTATAGGGAGTGATTGCACTGGGCCGAGATGTAGGGATGTATAGGGAGTGATTGCACTGGGTCGAGATGTAGAGATGTATAGGGATTATTGTACTGAGTCGAGATGTAGAGATGTATAGGAATTATTGTACTGAGTCGAGATGTAGGGATGTATAGGGAGTGATTGTACTGAGTCGAGATGTAGGGATATACTGAGATTGATTGTACTGAGTCGAGATGTAGGGATGTATAGGGAGTAATTGTACTGAGTCGAGATGTAGGGATATACTGAGATTGATTTTACTGAGTCGAGATGTAGGGATGTATAGGGAGTGATTGTACTGAGTCGAGATGTAGGGATGTATAGGGAGTGATTGTACTGAGTCGAGATGTAGGGATGTACAGGGATTGATTTTTATGAGTCGATATGTAGGGATGTATAGGGAGTGATTTTTATGAGTCGATATGTAGGGATGTACAGGGAGTGACTACTGAGTCGAGATGTAGGGATGTACAGGGAGTGATTGTACTGGGCCTGCGGTTGTACGATGATGTTGGGCACAGGTGGGTGCAATAAGCCGTGTTGCCCTGAAGACGGCAACTTTAACGAGACAAGCTGAATGAGAAGATGACGGTTGAGCAAGCCACTTTCTTTCTCTCTCTCCAGAGATTATCTACTTCTAAAGATAAGGGATACATTATTTTTGGTGAAATACATCAAATTCCTTTTTTTTTTTTCAATCACCTTCCTATGGTGGAATTTTCCCCAGCTTAGTACCTCCCATAATGGAACCTCCCAGCGGTGTAATACCTATGGTAGAATCTTCCTAGAGCTCTCAATAGATATATTGTGATAGCCAATGAAAATGCAAATTTTCACCGCGACTTTTTTAATATAATTGAAAACTTTCTACAGACTTCATACCGCAGTGATAAATATTGAACTGAGAGGGCATCAGTGCTGTCTGTATGTTCCAAACGGTTTTGCCAGTTTAATCTCCAGTCCTCTCTGTATTTCATACTTTGTATTCGTTAATAAAGTTGATACCACACCATGTTTATGTCGCCTCAGCACAGAGTGGTTTATATTGGTTCGTCCTTTCTGGACGACAAGCTCTGAAATAATTCTCTCGGCGGAGGGAGCCAGAGACGACATTTTGCCACATAAAAAGCCCCTGCAGCCAAGAACCGGTTTCAAGGCCAGGCTGCCCCCACCCCCACCGGGTTTGAAAGGGTTGTTGCAGCAACTGCCGCTTCAACCCAAGCGGCTGTTTAAATCACAAAATATAAATCCAAATAACCTATTTCAAAATGAAACCTTCCAACTTTTCCACATCCATATGGAACTGACTCAGCAAGCAGGTGGGCAATTCCAAAGTACATGTCTGACTTCAGCCGAGGACTTTGGACGTCTCCACTTTCAGCCTTTATTCTGCTCCGAATGACTTGTGAGACTCCACTGCAACGTTGGGATTACAACACCCAAGTAATAGAGATTCTGAAGACAAACGACTCTCCATTATTTCTTATATAACACGTCGACATTTCCCGCGCATCAACAAGAATGTCTGGACCACTTCGGAATGGGTCGTGCAGAGACACCTTATAAAATTGACGTTTATAGCTGCTGCCACTATGGTCGGAGTTGAAGCTAGCCACCTGAGGGAAGCTACAAATTCTCTTTGTATCGACGTGGTGGAAGAACGCCGAAAATAATTCTTTCTGCATTGAAGAATATCTCGACTTGGCTCGCGACCTAGGGCAGTTTGACGCCCGGGTGGAGTTTGCATAGTATGCTCCTCACCTTATAACATCTTACCACTGAGTACAAAATATTTTTAGCAAAGCAATTACTGGACTCGATTGTCAAGCCATTGTAGCGCCATGATATGTTTCTTTTGTATTGGCTGAATGAAATCGTTGAATGATTCAGATGGCGAGGAGAGAGGGCTCCAATTCACACAAGTTATCTATCAGAAATGCAGACATCCTAGAAGCAAATGGCCTCCCAGACCTGTCGGTCCATAAGTCAGAAATGTAGACACGTCTCTCACGCGATAACTCATAGATGCCGATCTAATGCAGGCAATATCTTGGAACGAGGGCATTTGAAAATCTCGCCGTGTTTTCAATTAGAGGAACTGTTGATTGCTCTCTAAAATATCAAAGTAAACATGTTCAGCTATGTGTGGGTCGTTCAGTATACTGCGCTCAACTTGTCCTACAAGCATGCTGACAAGAAATTTGAAGACGACTGCCTTCGTCTTCGTTACCCTTCTTTTCCATCGCGTTTCAAAGAGTGCAGATATTTTTTCGGGGGAAAAAAATCTCAGTGAAATGTGGATAACTTTTCACCAGTCTAACCTGGCCTTCAAATATATATATAAAAAAAGAAAGTTTGACTTTTTTAAATGTTCAAACTTTAGCGTGCACTGGCGGACACGTAGCCGGGTTCTAAGATGGAGGCTGGGAACATGAGTCACTAGTTGCGTCAAGGCTTGCGTAATGCCGTCTCCGGGGTGAATACACAGTTTACTGTCCCCACGAGTACTGCCCAATGTCATGTCAAACTTTGTCGGGAATATCAAGAAGGCGCGTGACAAGGTGGTTCGCCCGGCGGGGGAACTTATCTCTCATTTACAACGTGTTGCACATCCCGAGGCAAGGTTCTTTGTAAGTCGTGTTGACGCACGGGATGGGTGAGCCATCCGGATGTCTTGTCGAACAAGGTGTTCCTAGATGACCTTTCCAAATACTCCCACCGCTGACCTCCATTTATGTGCGCAGCGTGGATCCGAGGAACTCCTGTGCCAGTCCGGGCCGGTCGTCAGCAATGGCAACATCATGAGTCCGCAGTCCAACAACCACTCCGAGAACAACAACGATGCCAAGAAGGTGAGCCTGGTGAAAGTTTGTTTGTAAATCACATGCCTTTTGGGAAAACGTGTTATTTCCACACAATCCCTAGGGTACACTACTCGGTGCGGCAAACAAAAGGTCTACAATTTCGTTCCAAAAAATATTGTTTATCTACAGCTGATTTTTGGCGCTACATCCGCACTTGGCTTCCTGCACAGTTCCGCTTGCACCAGCTCGTACAATTCCATCGAGACATCCGCCAACTCGGGGGATAAATATTCCAGCACTCGACTTTCCCACCACAATGGCATTCTATGTTAATTGGACAGGAAAAACAAGCCGCTCTATTCCCCCTGGCTAGACCGCGAGCCGTACATACCAAGTAGCGCTTCATCCCTTGCGCAATTGTATATATTGTAAAAAAAAAAACTTGGATGAAGAGCTAGGAGTGGCAGCAAATGTGAAAATAAATAAGACAGGTTTCCGGCGTCGTCTCGCAGCAGCAGCAGGAAAATAAATCTGGCTAGGTAGGTCGGGGAGACAGTCCCGCAATAGATGTCACACTTTGGGGCCTCCTGATGGCTTTCTAAAAATATTGTCTCTCGTACGGTGAATGGGTCGGTCTCCCCACTGTCTGGACTCCTTCCGACACCGACTGAGTCTTCTCCCTCTAGTAAAAAAACAACACTTCGTGTGGAAGGTACATGTTTGTCATCGCGATTTATGCGAATGTTTATGGGCTCGTGTTACGTCCTTCCTGTCACTCTGTCATCCGAGTCAAAGGGAAGTGGGAAACCTGATGATCTCTTACATAAGTCTATCTGTAGAGCCAACTTGTGGAGGACGGACGCAAATATCGAAGATAACGGTTCGGACGTCGGCTGCATACCAATGGGGTGATGGCCGGCGGGAGGGGCTACATGATGGATCTCGTTTCCATCTGTAGATAATTGCTAGCGGCGTGCCCTACGTATGTAGGTGCCTGAAGTTACGGTTCGAGGACAAGGGATCTTTCTACCAAGTCCCAGCAGGGAAGGAAGCGATGATAAGCACGGACGGAGGCGGGGTTTGGGTTTTTTCCCAGCGTCGGCCCCACATCAAAACTTTGTGACACGTAATATCTTCCAAGGAGCTACTCGGTAATCAAAAGTGAGTACGCGCCGTGCTAAGTAGCCAATCACGTAATGGGAAAGAGGGAGGGGCTCAAATAAAAAAGGAGGGTGGGTCAAGTCTCGGCGGGGAGGGAGGGAAGGCTGAAGCCACCATTTCCTTATCGTCGCACGAAGAAATGAATCTGTTATAAAATCTGACATTTGAAATGCGGTTAAAATTTGGGGGAAGTTCTTTTTTCCATATACATTTTTATTGTTGCCCTATTGAACGGCGGCCCTGCGTGTGAACTCTGCAATGAAAAGCCTTCAACGCGGGGAAAAAAATCGTATTTGTTGTAGGCCTAAGGGATTACGTCATATTTCAATATTGTATCTTAACTATCTCAAAAGATTAAATATATAAATAATGACTTATTAAAAAGGCAACTATGTGACTCGGCCACTAGATGGATGCCCACACTGTAGCAGTCCTTAGATGTGGAGCAACATTTTGACCGATTGCAGATGGATAAAACAACGCTGAGTCAATGTGTTCTTACTGCCCACAACGAAGGAATTGTCAAACTGACTCCTTCGCCCCGAAAGACTCGGAGGCATTCCTTTCTTGGCTTCATCGAACAATGGCGGAGAACTCTGACCTCTGGGTGGTTTCCCATCTTTGTTTTCTTCCCCAGGTGGAAGCCGTCTTCTGCTAGGTGAACGAGATCTCGACTGGAGCAGAGGTTCTGGACGAAGCTCGGACGTCACTGGAGGAATGGGTGGCGTTACGGGGCTGCCCAACCAACGCGTAGTTTTTTACAACCTGAATATTTCTTGTTCTATCCATTAAACTAATTAAATTCCTCTCTTACAAATTCCAAAACCAGCTTCAATGAGATCATATTAGACGGGTTAATGTAGCATAGTGTCCACATTCCACAAACCAGTTCCAAATGTAACAACACCCACAACCGTGACCATCATTTGTACGAGACGCCAGGATGTCGTGATAATTGCGGGTGACGTCATATCCTCCCACCGCCACATGTACCTCTCTCAGCACACCCGGCGAGCCACACTCCCCTGAATACGATTGGTCCACAGGATCTCGCAGCAGAGATTGTCGCTAAAGTCGTGCCGTGGCAGGTTCAAGGTCGCCACTGTACTAGTTGAGTAACATGGTGGGGCAGCGTAAATCATCCTGTCGAGAGAAATGGATGGGCGTGTGAGGCAACATGTTCACCTGCACTAGCTAACCGTGCAGGATGTACAGGTGAAGCTGGAGAAGACGGCAGCCACCGCGGAGAACGGCACCAATGGCAACAAGGCCTCCCGCGTCGTCCACATCCGCAACATCCCCACCGAGGCCTCTGAGACCGACATCATCCACCTGGGAGCCCCCTTCGGCAAAGTGACCAACGTCCTGCTGCTCAGGGGCAAGAACCAGGTAACTACCCTTTACTATCTAAGGCCTCAGCTTTAAAGAGCGAACGTTTTATATACAGACTTCGACAGCCCTACAACTTAAGAAACAATGTGTGTTTGTAAATACACAATAAAATGTATATATAATAAAATAAAAACAACAATTAACACACACAATGAAATATCTAGACAAGCGGTGTGTCCGGGGCAGACCAAGTGTGTACCCCGAGGTTCAATGTTTCCAAACACAGGATCCGTGTTGATACACTTCTCTACAAAGTCGGCCACAACCGATGTAACCAACAATCCTTCACACAGAATGACAAGTTCTGACAGGGCATACTGACACAGCCAGCTCAGTTTTTTCCTGACTTCCCTCCACTGCCGAGATATTTCTTATTCTCACAATAAGTCCTGTGACACAAAATCCAAAAAACTCTCGGAGACCTCTTTCAACGGTAAAGTTTCTTAAACTATCTTAATTATCTAAAAATGAATTATTTTTGATAAACAAACCTATGTGTGAATATCATTATAATCCATGTCGTGCTGAAGACGTCTCGGCTAGAGAGAGAGAAAGCGCCGCTCCAGATTGTGGTCCAATCTGGTTTAACCGGCCGGAGGACAAGGGCGCCTTTCAGCCCCTCGCTGCGTGAGAACATACATTCATCAGCGTAGGCGGGGACTTTCTCCAGAACTGTGCGCGGCTTGTGTGGTCTACCCGACCAATGGAATACATTTGAACAATAAATTAATGAAGATTTTCATATATTATGATGTTAGAGGTTAACACATATTGTACAAATGCAAATACGAACTTGTCCAGATCCTAGTGTTAGCCGCCAGTATCCGTGTGGCAAGCGTACGCCACAGAATTCTGACGGTCAGTTCCCATGTGGGTCGCGTCGCCACAATGCCACAGCTCTTTTGGAGGGCGCCAGAGCTCGACGTGGCCACAATGGAGCACGCCGACCTATCCTTATACAGAAGCTCCACATCCTAACTGACATCTCGTATGTTCTTCCCTCGCTTAAGTCTGGAATATATCCTTCACAATCTTTGGTTTTTCTTCCTTTAGATTTATATTGAGGCAGCTCTTAGCCTACATGAGTTCTTTCTGCTTCGAAAATAAGAGACCTTGTATTTGAGAGTTCTGTTAGCTCCCCAATCTCAGCATTAATGGACGGTGGTGCACCTCCTCCACTAGCAGCGGCCACATGGGAACTTAGAAGAGCACCGAGGATTGTTAGCTAGGGTGGCGGAACGCAATAGCGAGAAGGTAAGAAGAGGACTCCTTCCCCTTATTGGCTGCTGGGCTTACCTAGTGTTAGCTGTCAGAGGCAACACCGATTGTTAGAGCTCGGCCTCGCGTTCCGACCGTCACCAGCCAAAATTGAGGCGACAAAGCCAGTCGAGAACCGCCGCGGCGCCATGGCGGAGCCGGGCGAGCTGTGGGCGCAGGACGCCGCGGACATGCTCGCCGTCTACCTCTTCACCGTGCTGCTGCTGCTCTTGATGATCGTGTTCCTGCCCGTTGTGACGGCCAACGCCCTCGCGCTCATCCTCGTCTTTGTCCTGCCCATCTTCCTGTCGCTTATCCCGCTCGCCTGGATCGTCAACCTGCTCTTCCTCGCCGTGCCCCTCTCGCTCATCCTTGTCTCCTTCCTCTAGCAATAAACTTGCCCAGCTTGCTCGCAGCACTCCACTCTATGAAAATCACGTGTATTCTCCCCGCGTGTCAAAGGACTTGTCCCCACACAAGCTGTACGTCTTGGGGAAGCTAGGAATGAACACGGTTGGGAATGCTGATGCGAGAGTACTTTCACGAAACATAAAACGCTTTCCTCTACGCTCGGGAAAATGCATATTGTATTAATACTCGAAAACTTGTTAGTGCAGAGACACATTTAGAGAATGGAGTGGTGCAATAGAGGCGTGTTTCACCTGGCCGTGACATTTCTCACACTGTTTTTTTTTTTTTTTTTTTAAGAAAGAACGTAGGTAAGTAAGTGATAGACGTAACCACATCGCAATGTCGCCTCTCGACTACGTAGGCATTTTCTTCTCCCCTCTCTTGTGTATATTACGTCATTTCTTTTTGGTTTTGCCTCTTGCCCCTATATAGCAACTTTACACAGACACCCGATATTGAATATGAGATGTGTAAAATATCAATACAGTTTGTAGGAGAGAGACGTATGTTTTAGCGTTAAGCAACCTGCACGTGGCGAACGTAAGGCCCTGACAGTGAACCGCCGTAGGTCTTTCTTTGGCAGGTTCAAGGGCAGGCGGGCCGCTGGCATGTCGCCAAGCGTCGTTATGTGTGCGACACCTCGTGGAGAGAGAGAAGCCTGGGATGACTTCTACCTCCAACTTACATGGTCGAGAAACTCCGGTGCGAATGAAATAATATAAGATCAATAGGCAATTAAATGTGACTGCTATTTTTTTTTTCTTTCAATTTAAACATTCTTTTTCAAGCCAGCGCATGCCGCTCTAATTATGCGCACGAGATTCCCCCCAACAATACACAAGTCCAAAAAGAAGAGGTGAAAGAGAAAGAAAGAAAGAATGGGAGGAGGAGGGAAAAAAGGGCTGGTCGCCCAACAAAAGGAAGTACCGGATGCCAACGGCAGCCAAGTCGAACTTTCTTGGAAGTCTTCGTCGTCGCGCATCGCTCGGCGCGATAATGAAGAGCGTCGCGGGGTCGAGTTGCGGGTGATTGATGTTGGACAGACGTCTTGTCTGGACCAAGTAAAGATAGAGATGACATAGCTTGATATTTTGGTAGGCCTCTGGTGTAGTGCATCTGACATTTCCTGCGGACCTTTAGTACCATTTGTTCCTCCCCCCATCCTCAGGTGGCCATTGATCTAGCCAAGTATTTCGGGGGATGGTAATTTATCGCCTCCAAGTTTAGCGGCTTGGAAGGTCTCCAAGAAGTACGCAAGCGTGTCCGCCAGAGATTTTTTTAAATAAGAGTTTCAGAGCAATCGCCTAGACTGAGGCTGCTGAATTGAAGGTATTTGTACTAGGACAAATAGAATGGCGTGTTTTGAGGGAAGTTGATTCGAGAAATAATTTGTAGTTTGAACGTCAAGTATTATGGTGACTACTTTGAATTGCATTCTTTTTTTTTTTTTTAAGAACTCCACAAAAAAAAAATAAAATAATGGCGCCCCAAGGGCTATTGAAAACTCCCAGACACCCAGTTTCTTGCGGACTGTGCCCGACGAGAACAAAGAAGCCTGTTGAAGACATTCCGTGCTGTCATAGGAATGACTCGGCGGCGTCAGGCTAATTACAGACCTGTGGATCAATACAACGTGGCTCACGCCATGGCCTAGCGTTTTGTCAGTCCAGGACATGTCTGGGTAATCCGAGGTATCCCAGTTGGGGAATGACAGATTGCGACATAGTGCCGAGATGTAATTGGCCACACTTCCGCCAGAGGGGACGTCGTCACAAGGACAGAGTTACAACGAACATTTCACTCTACGACAAGATCAAATAAACATATTGTTCTTCTTTGATTAACAGCTTTACAATCTAAATTTGGCCTTTTCTGCCTATTTTTGAGTACCTATTAAATATCCTTTATAATTGTATGTGTGCGAAATATAAGTGTAGAAAATCATTTTCCTTAACTAGGTTGAGATGTTTCGGCGCATAATTTTGAGATACCATTTTGAAGTGATACATAGCAAAAACATTAGGAAAATGCAGCAAAATATTTTTCGTCACTCCGAATTACGGGATATCCCCCAGCCACCATTTTGGTGGGTGCACGTTCATGCGCAGCTGGACTTCTCTGGAGAGGAGCAATGTAATAGTGGTTGGTTATAGAGAGCCATCTGAATAAACTGTCGATCTCTAAGGCCTGTGTCGAAGCTCAATCCATCAAAAGCTCGTTTCTCACCATGTTAGCCCTCATTTGCCGCTTTAAACTGTTCCTAGCGATAAAACCTGTCAAGTCCTCGGCCCGATAAAATGTTCTCAAGTCCAACTGCCACACAAAGCGATATTTTCGTACATTCCCCGATGTGTGGTGGGGAAAATTCCGGAGCCCAGTAACCCACATCACCAGCGTGGCATTGGGCAAGAGCTACACACTGCGATATCCTATCAGTACAAACAACCTTTGTTCTCTCCGGCAGATGGCGGGTCAATGCCACTTGTCATTTCTCTGAATTCATGCATACATATTTTTGGACGCGTTCTTTGTTCGTTAGGAATGATGATTTCCCATCTCTCCACAAGGGGGGAATAAACAGTGATATACACATTCGCTAATAAAATATCAAATATCTAGTCTACGCTCTCTCTTTCAGAACGTAATTTATAAACGTTAGTGACTGTCCATTGTGCTTTACTATTTAATTTATTGTTTGGCTTAATATTTATTTGCGTGTGTTATGTTTGGACCAAGAAAAACCCTCTGTTTTTCTAAAGACTGACTGGGGTAGTCCGGAATAGGATGTTCTTAGAGTGTACCATCACATTACTTACGTGTGGTGTCAGGCATTCCTGGAGATGGAGAGCGATGCTTCAGCCGCCCAGATGGTCACCTACTACTCTTCACCGGGCGCCCCGCTGCTCCGCGGCCGTACCATCTATGTCCAGTACTCCAACCACCAGGAGCTCAAGACCGACAACGCCTACAACAACACCGTTAGTACAACCTCGGAACATTGAAATGTCCTCTAGACTACACATAAGGCATGTCGATCATATTGTACTTCTTGGAAAAATTAATGAACCAGGTAGGCACTATAACACAAAAGCTTTAACATACGTGATTATACATATGTGAAGGGAGATTGCTTTTCTTTCTATTAATTAAAAAATATTTTAATATTTCTCTCTCCCTTGAATATACATGTTTAATTCGTCCTATAATACCCTACCACATATTATGCTACTGAGCAAATAGTGGAATATATATCTTCACCTACTGTCACAAGATATACACCATTAGGAAGAACCTTGAACTAAGACGTCCTTTGTTAAGAGAAGGATGTGGGTTGTGAGTCAGAGAGAGGCGAGGTCAAGACATTCCAAACATTATCTGCTATTCCCTGTTTTTTACAACTGAAATTCCTTCACAACACCCCGGGACAGGATTTTCACATATCTGGGGAACTTACTTTGTGATTCTTTTTATTTGTAAATTAGACACTTCGGCCAGTTAAAGTTTTATTTTCTCAACGTTTCAACGAAAATCTTCGTCAGGAGAAATAAATAAAAATAAAGCATTTGGCAAGGTGTTAAAAATTGTTCTGAGGTTTGCAAGGGCGTTCTCTCTTTGTAATTCTTTTGAAGATTTGTTATTAAAACTTAATTCATTAATGAGACAATCAAAACAAGAGAGGAGAGAAGAATGTAAAGAAATAGGAAATATATATTATTTTAAGGTGCAAGTTCGTCTCGGGATCCTTGTAGGTTAGTTTTAACAAACACTTGTTCATAGCAGCGCTCTGCAATTATCAAACAGCCCCCTGAATTTAGTAGTTGGAATAAATAGCGTTGGCTCCCAAATAAAAGTAGTGCCAAATATTTTTAAAAACATATTTGAGTAACATTATTATATAAATAGAGAGAAACAAATGTAAAAAAAAATAATAGAAGAAAATCAAGATCATGCCTAAATGTGTTTTAAGGTTAGAGAGACTGGGTGTCTCCAATAGGCTCAAAGAGATATTTAGATCCTAAAAAAAAAATAATAATCGATCAAGTTTGAGAGGAGCATAGTTTGTTAATGTAAATTTTATAGCCTCCTTTTTGTTGTTGTGTCCTTTTTAAAAGACAACTAATGAAAAATAGTTTTAAAATGCATTTCTAATTTATTTAATAATTAAGCTATTAAAATATTCACTAGCTGTGAAAAATGTCAATTTATTGTGAAATTTCAAGCAAAACCTATTCAAAAACTATTTATTGAGCCATCTGTAAACAAGAATTGAAGCATTTTTTAAACTGACGCTCTTGTTTCAAAACTTAATTTTATTTGCATTTTATAATTTGTAGATTTTATACATCAAATTCTAGTTCTTTAATCATTTTGAAACCTCATATATGATAATATGTTAATTCTTCTTTATACTTTCAACAACATTTTCTTTTTAAAGTTGGAAATAAAAAAAAATGCAAAAGTAAAAATGAATCAATCCTATAAAAATAAAAACAAATGTAAAAAAATACTCATTTAGCAGAGCTATTTAAGGAGTGCTAGTGTCGTGGCTCCCACGTGGTGGAAGGGAAAGTTACCCTTCACTTTCTCTCTAGATCAGGCCCAAAATTGCCTCCCAGCCCATCATTCCCATAAAAAATAGAGCCTGCTTCAAATTACTCGGCCTGGAGAGAGAGAGAGAGAAAAAAAAAAGACCGTCATTACAACCCCCCCCCCCCCCCCCCCCCCCCCCCCCCCCCCCCCCTCTGGAACCTCTGGAGGAGGACGCCCCAAGCTAGAGGTCAAAGCAAGCATTATGGCAGTCAAGGACAAACCCTTTTTTTCCCCTTTGCCCACGTGTTGTTCTTTCCCTCTCCCCAAACTTGCCCTGCCACTTTCTCTCAGTCCATTGTTCCTCTAACTGATGGGAGGCCCAGTCTTTGTTCTGCCATTACATCTGGGTTCAACATTCTCCTGCGACACACCTTGTGGAATTTATCAATTTCTTTGAAAATATTAATCGTGTGTGTCCGCACAATTAAATTGTTGGCAATTTTTTTTTTCCAAATCAAACATTTCAAAATTTCAAATTTCTAATGTATAATTTTTTACGCAAACATTTTTTAAAAGTGTAAAACAATTATTTAAAAATGCAACAGTTCAGTTTCTATTTTTAATACGTTCTAATCACTGAGAAATAAATTCGTAACATTGAATCTGACAACACTGTATCAATAAACATTTTTTTTTCTTGCGGTTTCTGTTCGCTCGAATTATTCTGTTCCCTACAGAGACTAAACACGGGAAGCAAGGTAGTTGTACCACTATAATCATATATTAGGGTTGATTGCCTGCCCCACAATGATGCCAATATAGTGTTAGCAGCTTGAAGCAATACTTCGCAGCAGAAACATGTTTAGTTGCTTTTTACTCACCCCTTTATTCCCTTTTTTTTTTTAAAGAATATTTTCCCAATAAACACACCAATAGAAGTTTATTAAGGGCACTTTATTAAAACTAGAAATACAAAGAGGAGAGGCCTATGGTTTTCATTCAAATTCCCAGTTGTCAGAAATATTCTGAAAAGGCCATAAATAATATATTTTACTTCTGAAGTTGTTGCTTGAATATAGCGGTGTTTATAGCAGTTAGGTATTGTTGATGTCATTGCTGTGTATGCCTACACACATATAATTTTATTAAATTGGAAAATATTTTCTTAATACAACACTTCATTTTTTAAATAGTCTAACATGTTTTTATCACTTGAAAATAAACTTGCAAAATGAATCCTTTGAAGTTTTTTTTTTGGCTGAGATCAGGTTTTTGTATTTAAAAAATAAACAAGTACATTTTCAACTGGGGGATTGAGTTCTCCAGTTGTATTGTCTTAGATCAATGTAAGGATGTTTTTGATGAACAAGAAGCTGTGTTTATCTTATAAAATCCCTCCCTTCCACCACCGCCAATGTAAGATGCTTGTTTCTAATTGGTTAATGGAACAATCAGCCAGTTAGAATGATGTCACAGTCTTCCCCACCCTTTCTTTCCCTCATTAAATTGGCCATTCTTTACCTAACATGTTCAGTGCCACCTCCCATAGTAAATGTACTTATGTTTGGAGGATTTTGTTTGTTTGAAAAACATTGAGAAAATCTACAGTATAGTAGGAATTCCAGAAAGTATCTTGATTGTCCCGTGGTACTTGCAGCACAGTTTAAAACCGAATGAGATTACATATTGTGAAAAATAACAACAATAAACTGACATCTTAATAGATGTAAAACTAAAGAATTGGTAAAATATTTGTTCAAATACCTGAGAAAAAATGTTTCTCACTTGCCAGTTTCTCTGAGCTCAGTGAAGCCAGCAAACTAAGAGACACACAATGGGCTCACACTCTACTACAGCCATCGGGAATTACTTTTCTCTTTTAATGTTTTAACCCCTCAAGGTCTTAAGGAGATTGTAACATCAACTTTTCTGTGAATTATACATTTGCCATTAAAGGCAAAACTTCCTCTACACCTGCCTGCCATCTCCAGAAATGAATGGATTGAAAGGACTACTGAAACCTTGCATAGATTTGGTCCTGTTACCCAAAAACTATTTTGTGTTTAAAATTTTATTATCAATTCTCTCTCGAAACTAACTTGAGCCTTCAATTTTAGACAGTCCCATAACTGTCAGAGGTTTTACAAAATAATACTCTGGGGATATGTTTAGTTTTAAAACCCATTGACCCATTTCATCCCTTAACAGCCAGGATCAAGTTCTTGTAGCCATCTTTAAGAATCAAGTAGCTTATTTCCAGTACAGGAAATTGGTGACCTTATAGATGAACTCTTGTTCTGTCTCTTGTTTCTCTCTCCTCATCATGACCATAGTTTCTCAGAATTGAAGCTCTTCCATTTTCTGCATCAGCTGAATATTCAGCTTGTCTAAGAGTTTCTCTTGAAGTCCTTGAAGCTCTCAACACCCTGCTGCTGTTGTTGTTAGTGTTCAACTTTTGATGACTATATGGACAACTCCAATTTTATCTGTTAGCACTCACATTTCAAGTAGTTTTCTTGATCCCTTCCAGCCAGCTCATTGCAGGTCTTCCTCTCTTATTTCAATGTTTCCCAACATCTTTTCTAAACCATTTGCTCTCATTATATGTCAGAAGTAAGTCTGTTTCCATATCTGGGATTCTAGGGATCTACCAGAGGATTAATTTCATTTTAGATTGAAACATTTGTCCTTTTATCTGTCCATGGCACTCCGAGTAGCTTTCTCCATTTCAAAAGCTCCAACTCTTTCTTCTTTTCTGAGAGTCTCACATCCATAAGTGACTACATTGAATACCCTACACCAACAGAAAGGCATTAAATTCCTTTTTTCATTTTGGAAGCAATTGACTTCTAAGCAGACCACTGTTGTTCTAGCATAGCTGCTCAGTTCACATTTCCCCAAGGACCTTCCTAAACTTTATTTCCACCAGAGCAGCACCTCTGCTTATCATTCCTGGCAAATTTTGTGGATTTCAATAACCTGTGGAATAGTTTTCAAAGCATCCACACAATTTTTGTGTAATTAATAATCAAGTGTAAAGTTGCGGTCCTGTGGCCCAACGGATAAGGCGTTAGCCTCCGGAGCCAAAGATTGTGGGCTCGAATCCCATCAGGATCGTTCTTTTTTTGGACACGACAACAACAAGTGTAAAGTTGTTTCTGGAATCCATTTGCCTGCTCAATGGTAGGTCTGGGTTACCCGTCCTCCATCTTCTTGTGACTTTCTGATCTCTCTTCCATTAATTTTGTCAGCTGAGAAATTATTGCCTGGCTTTGGTTCCTTTTTTTTATGGCTAGGTATAAAAGTGCTCTTTAGCCCACCTATTGGCCCTGTGGTATTTTATTGACTTCTCCCTTCAATGCGTTGTTGAGGTCAATGTATGGCTGCATTCCTCACACAATATTGGGTTCTTCATCAACCCAATTGTTATCAAATTCTCAACAGTACCACCTTCTCTGATGGCCACCATTAATTGCAAGGGAGTACTGTTTAAATTTTCTGTTCAACTTTTGAATAATTTAGAAGAATTCTTTGGGACATTTGTTCTGCACATCAATTATTGATGGGAATCTCTTCTAACAGAGTTTCTTAACTAGGCTAATTATGTGGTTTCTCTTATATCCAATATGGAAGAAAATTTAGTTGAGTGTCTCTTAGCCTGGTTTTCCAAATGTCACAGGGATCATCTCTTTCTTGCTTGTTTGCCAGTTCATTTATTCCACTGTTTGAATCTATGGGAATTAAGCTTTTGAAAATAAATAAAAGGATTTAAAAGAAATTTCTCTTGTACATTTTGTCCATATAAAAAATATTTTTAAACAACTAATGAAACAAGGAAAAAAAGGTCCATGCCAGATTATATAAGATTTGAATGGAATTGTTTCCTTGTGTTAGGTACAAGGTGTGTTTGGCAGGCCTCTACACAAGCGGCCATTCAGGCTGTCCAAGCCATGGTCACCAAGTCAGAGGTCCAAGGAGGACCAAACACTGTGCTGAGAGGGATCATTGATAACCTCATCTACCCTGTCACCCTGGACATCATCAACCAAGTAAGTCTCCCTGGGGGCTAACATTCATGGATTTGGGGTTAAATGAATCCCTTGTAACCCAGTTCACAAGGGTTGTATCTAGCACAGAATTCATGCAACTAAACTGGGATTTCTACACATGAGGAAGTAGAATATTCCCACAAAGGGAGAGTTTCCCACTACCTGGAATAGTTTACAAAACTCATTTTCTACATAACAGCTTCCACACTCTACCATATCTGTCCCTGACTGACCTGTGTCGTGCAGATATTTTCCAAAGTCGCCAAAGTCCTAAGAATAGTTACATTTAACAAAAATAGTAAGTTTCTTTTTTCCATATATATTTGCATAGAGAGAACATTTTGTATAAAATAAATATATGGTAGTTTCTAAAAAAAAAAAATACCAATATCTTATGGACCTATGCAATATCTACCCTATGAATATCTTAATGAATTGACCAACAACAAGTTACTTAATTTTATGGAGTACACAAATTTGTCTGTCATTAATACATTAAATGTGCTGTTATATATATATATATATATATATGTATAGAACTTATATAAAATAATGAAGTACATTATATATATATATGTATATCAGATATGTACATATTCCACTAGACATTATGCAAATTACTTCACTCTACAGTGTGTGGTAAACTTCTGTCCCTCTGAGAAACTAACTCTGATGTTTCATGAAATGGAATCCACATTTTCCTATAATTTGGTCTTTTTAATCCAGATATTCACTAATGCAGGTTTATTGTCGTCCCTTGAAATTCAAATTAAAGAGCTATTATTTTGCAAAAAGTTTCAAGATAAAAAGTCTCTATATATTTATAAATCTTTACTTAAATTAGAATGCCCAATAGGGAAAATATGTAAAAGTTTTGAGGAGTGTATAAAGATGGGCAAGAATGTGTGCAGCAACACTACACTTTGAGAACATCTGATGCAACTCTTTTCTCCAGAGACTTTTAGTTCTATTTTATTATGGCAGGCTGTGTCATGACATGGTCTGTTTTATTATGGCACACTGACGGATTGTGTAATTTCTTCTGGTAGCAAACATTCAAAGACATTCTTACTTTCTGTAATCTTCAAAAACTCATTTTAGCCATCAAAAAAATAGTGAAAGAGCTGTTTATTCACTCCCAAAGATTTCTCATTTTTAGCTCTTAGGTCCAAGTTGTAGTGTTGACACTCTCTCCCCACAGACTTCCTTTCTCACTCTAAAGAAGTTGCTATGACACAAGGAAGATCTCAGAGTAGTAAACCTAATGTTTTGGTAACAGCTTTACCTAGGGGAGCATTGCTAGTAAAATATCTTGTAGTTGTATTTCCTTAGGAATACACAAGTCAAATGTTTGCTAGATAACCTTCCATTTATTTTCATGAAATTTCTTGGAGCCCTACGGAGATGGTTTAAAAATAATAGAATGTCTCAGAAATGGTCACTCATTGTACTTTGCCGCAGACTTACCCAAGTCTCCACTATTTCACATAGCTTGGGTATTGAAAGAGTTTTGTAAGATAAGTACAAATATTGTGTTCCAGACACATTCCAGTTTCTCATCCAGTTCCCAGATCTTGTCAGTGCCCAAGCTGCTAAACTGGTAAGTGGCTCACATCTTTGCTGCTTGTTGAACTCAAGTTTGGCAATCTGAGAAAATATATTTGAAAACTCAACCCTTCTTTACATTTACAGTATTTCAATGTGCTTCTTATTCAAGAATAATTGTTGAACTAACAAAAGTTGGTTGTTTCATCAATGTTCTGCATCCCAAATATTGTAGCAGAGACCCCAATTACCAACAGTTTGTTCCACAGTAAAGTGACGGCCAGGATCGTGCGAGTTGGAATTTTCCAGTTTGGAATTTCCCTACCTGACTCATCAAGGCTAATTGGAAGTCTTCAGGGAGGAAATGTGTGCAGACCCTGGATGGACAGAACATCTACAATGCCTGCTGCACCCTCCGTCTGGAGTTCAGCAAACTGAGCACTCTCAACATCAAGTACAACAATGAGAAGAGCCGGGACTTCACCAACCCCAACCTGCCTACTGGAGACCCAGCCCTGGACTCCATTGGACTGGCTGGCACCATGGGGGTGCTGCCTTTTGCTGCCCCCGGACTGGGGGCCCCCCCTCACTGCAGCCTATGCCACTGCTGCTGGAGGTAGGTATCTGCATGAATCTCTGACACAGAGATTGGCAACAAATCTAATTCCACTCTTTTAGATTGGACCATAATTAGACACTTCCATCAAGACTTCCCTTTGAGCCAATTTTTCCACCCCAGCATTCCCACATGCTGCTCAAGTAATTAAAGCTCCTATACTAAATATATACAAAATCCACTTCTCTTCCAAAAATGAATGCAGACATATATTATCACACCCATGGCTGCAACTGTCTTAACAAAGTTGATTTCAACAAGCTGAGTCAGAGGAGGAACCTTTATCCATTGAGGGTTCTCCCCTGAGACCAATTCTAATACACATCAATCTCTTCTTATTGAAACCTTCTCTAATGATAGAAACCCCACAAGGTTTTAAAAAATAGAAGCTGTTACAGATTGCTATAGTTTCTGAATGATTCTTATAGGTAGGTTTCATGCAAACCATTTCATGGAGGGAGGGGAAACCCTATGGAAATTAAGCTCAGGTTTCCAAGAACTGAACACAATTAAGAAGGATGTTAGCTAACCTAGAGGTTGGTCAGCTCTGCCCCTGAGTGGGTTTGCTCTTCCGGCCGCTGCTGCAGCCACGCCCACAGCCTTAGCCCTGCGGTTCCCTGGCCATGGGCCCCTGGGGACTGTGCTCCTGGTGAGCAACCTCAACGAAGAGGTAGGTTCCTCCCTTCCTCCAACTTGCACCTCCTCTCTTCTTCTTCCTATTCTCTCTCTCTCTCTACTGACCTGTCCTAGATGAACCACTGCTACACAGGATGTTCATCTAATCTTTCCCATTTTTTCTATGAATTTTTTTCCATTTTGTTTCTCCAGTGCTGCGACTAAAAGGATTTTGTTTTGGTTTGTGTTTTTTTATTTCCCTTTCCACCGATGTGCCTCTCTCCCTACTCTACTGTCCTCCTCGCACGCGACTAGATGATTACGCCTGACGCTCTCTTTATACTTTTTGGTATGTTGTTTTTTATTTTTTATTTCCCTATTCTCTATTTACCCCAGTTTTTGTTTTGGCTTACTTTCCTATTTGCCCACCCCCACTTTAGAAGTAGAGTTCCGCATGCTTGCCTTGGGACTCTATCTCCCATGCAGCAGCCATGCACCACTAACTCACACCAACCTTGTGCAACCTAGCTGTACCATTTCTCCCAGAACACCTGAATGGTGGTGTTGCATCCTGGCTACAAAGTCAGGGATAAGTGGATTCCTTTGTAAAACACATATCTTCTGAAAAAATAGTACAAATGTGATATTGTACTGGGATAAGGTGCATAAATTAAGAAAAAGGCATCTCCTTATCGTGCAAATTTCAGTTGCATGATAAGGAGATGCCTTTTTCTTAACATATCTTCTGGTTTCTGTATTTGGGCTTAAGTAATAAATGTGGAGGAGAGAGCCAGTAACCCTACTCCCTGCCGCCATCAATGGACCAGTCTAACACCTGCACCACATGTATTCTGTGAGTATCTCTCTCACCCAAACCCAACATGAATTAACAAGAGTTCTTCCAAATGCCCATATACTTACACCAACTAGGACAAAGAGGAGGTAAATGTCACCATAAGGTGATCTAGGGGGTGGCAGCATAGAATATCTTGGGGACCATGTAGTGAACAAATAACAAGGAAGAGAGAGCTGACGGAATGGCTGCCAGGAGTGTACGGGGATGTGATCCGGGTAAAGATCCTCTTCAACAAGAAGGACAATGCCTTAGTTCAAATGGCTGAGGTGCACCAGGCCCAGCTAGGTGAGTGTCCCTCAGTGCTGCAGCCCCCACCCCGGGTCTCACTCTGCCTACGTTCCAGCCATGACCCACCTGGACAAGATCAAAGTATATGGCAAGAACATGAGGGTCACCCCTTCCAAGCACCAGATTGTGCAGATGCCCAAGGAAGGACAACCCGTAGGTTGACCCCTGGAGTTTGGTGGGTGGGGAGACCAGAGAGAGAGTGTGTGCAGGATGCCGGACTCACCAAAGAATACATCAACTCTTCCCTCCACAGATTCAAGAAGCCGGGCTCCAAGAACTACCAGAACATCTACCCTCCCTCCTCCACCCTCCACCTGTCTAACATCCCGTAAGTCCCGTGGCAGCCATCCAGCCTCCCTCCATAACCTCTCTGTTCCTCCTCAGGCCTAACATCACTGAGGACAACATCCGGGATGCCTTTACTGAAGCTGGCCTCAATGTAACTGCCTTCAAGTTTTTCCCGTAAGTTGAAAGAAATCATTACATACTTCTTTTCCCTTTTTCAGCGATCCTAAACCAACTCCCGGACATTTTTTCCTAGAGCCTCCAAAGGTCTAATGAAGAGCGTCTCTTCTTTGTTTAGAATCCTAGGCAACTCTTGCTGGCTGGAAATCACAGTTTGGTTCTTTCCATCCTTGAAGTTATATTTAATCTTTTTTTTTTTTAAATCCTTAGCAGTGGGGTCGGGTGGGTGTGCAGCAAAGACAAGAAGATGGCTCTCATCCAGCTGGGATCCCTAGAGGAGGCCATCACTGCCCTGATTGTGAGTTGACCCCCCTCCCTCCCGGTCCCACACCTAACCCCCTGTGTGCTCCTAGAAAATGCACAACTACCAGCTAAGTGAATCAAGCCATCTCCGTGTCTCCTTCTCCAAGTCCACAATATAACTATCCATGTGATACCAAGTGCCCTTACACCACTGTGACTCCTTCCTTCCTCCGCTAGGTTCATTTTGATTTGATGTAAATTCATGGTATTTGTATATAGTTTGGTACCAATCATTATTTAAGTTTACCTCTACCTTCATTATGAAGAACAATTTTTTTTTTTTTAATGATCTTTTTTTTTTTTTTCCATTTCATTCAAGTTATTTATTTAATCATTTTTAATTTGTTTTTTTTTTGTCATTAAGTTTTTTTTTTTTGGTTTCCCCCAACTCCTCTTAATATTTGGCCCATATATAGAACTTGATGTTATAATGTGACACCTCTTTGCGAAAGGATTTTTACTGTGTAAATATGGACTTTATATTTTTTAGCACATATATATATATATATTATAAGAATATTATATATTTTAATACCAAATGAAAAAAAAAATAAAAATTTTGTTCTTTTTTTTGTTTGTTTGTCAACAAACACTTTGAAACTTAATAACAAACACATATCTTTGTAAACAAATGAAGTTTTGACTCTATAGGCTATGTTGACCAATTCTGTACAAACAATAGCACTGGCTGCCCCCCTTCCACTAACTACCCGGCCATCTATCGAGCTTTGTGGGTTCCTGCTTCCCCCTTTACTTGATCCACTGTTGACGGCAAATCAAAACATCCTTTATAAATAAAATTATTTACATATGTTCCAAAGGGTAAGATTTATAAATGTTGCAATTTAAGCCCCCCACACTCTTTTACAACTCCTTTTGAAATTTTTGTTAGTTTTCATATTTCTTACCAGAGCTTTTCTTGGTCCAAAAAATTTTATCGAACAAGCCGAATTAGGTTTTCTCCTCAAAGTTTCCTCTCTGTGCAATTGTTCAGCCATGTGATAACTGACGGGTATGTACCGGTTTACTAGGGTTTTGGTCTGTTCCTCCTTCATGACTCCCCTTTTTATATAATTTAAAGAAAATTGCATTTTTTACAAACCAAAAAGTTAACAAAAGTTCACTGCCAATTTGGTTCAAACAGCCTACATTACATCATGGCAAAAAAGGGGGCAAAGTCAGTTTATTTTATGATCTTTTTTTTTTAATGATTATTTTTGTAATTTTAAAAAAAGATATTTTTTTTACAAAACTCCTTGTAAATAAATGTTGAAACTTTGTTGAGAGAGTGAGAAACCTTTCTGTGAGAGAACATTGCAGAACTCGGCAGACAAACCGTTTATGCAAATTTAAAATTATATATATACATATTGTTATTTTACAGCTTATATTAGTTATTATTGAATTAGTTTGTTACATTTTTTAATTATATTATTAGTTAGTTTTTTTTTTATTGGAAATGATATTTGTGTTTGACTTGATTTCATTTTATATTTTTTAATTCTTGGCTTGAACAGTTTTTTTTTTAACATTTTCTAGGGATATTAACTTTGTACATTACACAATATTTTTTGTCAAATTTAATAAACAAAACAAAGCCTGCTTACAATAAACAAGATTTATTTTAAAGAGAAAGGGATTTTGTTTAATGCCGCACTCTCTCCAAACATATGCTTAATCATTTTTTTAAAACCTTTTTTTTTTTTATGTTTTTTTATTATTTATATATTCTTGTATAATCCCCCAGCCCCTCCAAAAAATACCAAAAAAAAAAAATTAAAACATTTTTTCAATTATTTGAATCATTTTACTCCCCTTTTGACTGAAAATTTAAAAGAAAAAAAAAAAAGAAAAAAGAATTAGAAAGGATTTTATCCTCCCTTTTGTATCCACCATTGATATAATAATCTTTTTATCTTATTTTTACATATATGTGTCTTATATAACCTTGCATATTTTTGGAATGGGAAACTTTATTATGAAATCATCAGCCCCTACCTATATTTACACAACTATATTTTGCAACTTTTTGTTTATGATATCTCCTGCAGTGGATTGGTTGTGGCCCTGTTTTATTCCTCTGTGTATCTGATTAAAATGTATTTTTGAATTTTTACACAAAATGTTTCTTTCTCTCCACACACAACCTGACACAATGCCATCATGGGGTAAATCAGTTTCTCCTGTTGAAGCTGTTATAGAAACTTATTGGGAATTATGACACAATTTGGATTATAAACACAAGGTAATAAGACCAATGTGTGTGATGTTTCAGTAACAGCGTTGTTACCATCTTCAGACAAAAGTACTGAATGATTTTGGATTGGGTCTTATTACCTTGTGTTTATTGTGAATTATTTATATAAAAACCCCAAATCTCTAGACAGTCAAGATGGCTGAAATGACTGAAGAACACTTTGAAGTGACCAGACCAAGAGAATTCTCCCGTCAACTGATATACAAACCAGCATCTTACCAAATTTGAAAACTATATTTGAAACCTAAGGTAATTATGATTAATGTTTCAGTAACAATGATCACAAAGACAAAATTACTAAATTTCATTACAAGCTGTTACCGAAACGTCACTCAAAACTTATTTATATGGATGAGGTCTTGATAAGGTACAATAGATTGTACATTATATATATATTGAATAAGGTACAATAGATTAATTAGAAATATAAGAAAACAAGACAAAATCTCTCCATATTTTATCTGATGATGGGAACAATGCTTGTTACCTAAACGTCACACACTATTTATTTGGTCTTATGTATGTTTCTAAAGTATAATATTGTAGAGACATAAGACCAAATTGTACCATATCAGATTAGAAAAATGTGATGCTAATGTAAAAAAGAAGCCTCTCTGGCAGCTAAAACAGAGTGGGAGGGCCAGACAGCAAAAAAGGAAATGACTGCAGTCTGTCAGGCACAACCTGTTTCCCACTTACCATTTATTGCAGTGGAGAGGAATCTTCGAAGAGCATCCATTTTGGCAGAATGGGCTGTATCCACTCATTGGGTATCACAAAATCGTTACTCCCCTTCTACAGAGGAAGGCCATAAGCCTGAAACCACGAAACAGAGGTTGTCTTTTTTACGATTTGCTACAAGCTGGTGACAAATTAATTGACCTGCATATATAGCCTGAGTTATCACAAACCTATTTTAAATTCTTATTTCGTATAAGCTTTACACAAGGAGGTAAGAAACAACAATTGGTAGATTGTACTATATCAAAAGAGAAAGGTATATTTCTGCTAAGTTTGTTTCCATACACAACTGCGCTTTAGGAACACAGCATGATCTTATAACCATCCTGATTTAAACAATATTTATTTGCTAATAGATAACAGACCTTCCTTCAACTGACTTTCCCTCTATTGTCTACGGTGTTAGGAAAAGAGTTAGTTGGCAATACATCAATTCAGCCACAGTAGGACAGTTAGAAGAACAGAGATTTACATAATTGTACAGTTCCTACTTGAGTGTGATTATTTCAATCAATATATATAGTCCTGTATACTTCTCCTGAGAAAATCCCCGGATAAAAGAGGGAGAGAAAGAAATTCGAATTTACAAAGTTATATGGGAAATATAAGTACATATATTGAGATAGGCTGCGCTACCTGGAGCTCCATCTATGATTCCTTTCTTCCTGTGGTGAATCTGTATAAGACCAGTGGTCTTAATAAAGCTGTGTGTATATATTGAGATATTAATATGATGCATTAGCACCCAATTTTTATAAGAAATTTAAAATATTTTGACGCATATTATTATTATTTTTTAAATAAGTCAATTTTCTATTGCCCTTACTGCAATGGTAAAATAATATGAGGGCCATCAGTGGTGAACCCTCCCAGCTATTTCGCCAGTTTAATCTACCATACCACTCTAAAATTGTTTAGAGCTATTCTGTTTATATATAGCTGGCACTTGATAGGAATTCCTGGTTAAAATATTTAACAAGTTTGATGCCAGTAGAAAGATTCAGTATAACCTCCCTTTAGCAGACACCTCTCTAAAAAAGACAGTTTTCATTTGAAAAATTACCATTTTTACAATTTAGCAACTCTCCGGTAAGAGGACACTTCTCCCTGCAATTAGGTGTTGTCCTTTACAGGGAGGTTCTACCATATATAAATAGTGGCATCGAACGCAAATAAACCAGACCCTTCCAATATTTTTCCATTGCAGTAAGGACAATAGACGGCGTTTGATTTGAAAACGTTCTAAATAGTTCAATTTCTTGTATATGGATGGCACTTGTGTTTACATTATTATTCCACTGCAACAGATTTTTGTAAGGCTTTCATTGCTGAGGTGTGGTGCGTCGAGCGCCAGACGTAGCTCGATCTGCCTTGGTTCTAACTGAGTACACTCTTGGACCGTCCCCGCGGTATTGGCTTTTATTCCTGCACATTGCCACCGCTCCCTATCTCCATTACATGGAAGGGTGTCAAGTTAGATAGGTCTGATTTAGTCGTAAAGACAGTACAAAGAAGTCTTGGGGTCATATTGCGGATATTTATAATGGCCGGCAGGACAACTCCCGACCTACACAACAAGCCCATCAGGTTGCATGACCTGGTTTGTCTGATCTCCAGATCGATGGAGGCCAAACATCGCCGGCAACATCCTCTTTGTTTCAGTGCCGTGTGCCGTCACGCGATGTTTGCCGATACTGGCCATGTTCTTGCCTCACCGGATAAATGTAGGAATACCTTCCAAGTACCTCTTCCACGTCATACATTCTTTAAAATATATATTAAATATGTAAAACGACATTTGAAAATTATCCCGCATGTGTTTCTTTTGAACAAAAAATCAAAATTTATTTTAAAGAGAAATAACGATCATTTCTAACCTTAGGGATGAGGTATGAAAGGATGAATTGTGAAGAGTAATGATAAACGGAAAAATAAAAGTGCCCAGGGATGGGAATATATTAAATACTAGCGGATGTACCCGGCTTCGCCCGGGTTTTACCCGAGTAAAGGTTTGTCTAACGAACATTTGTTAAAACAATTCTCTATAAACTTATATATAAAAAATAATACATATATTTTTATAATTTGAAACTCGTAAATTTGAATCTCTCGATAAAGTGAACATTTTTTCCCGGTCCCTGTGTGCCGTGTCATCCTGAATTTTGTCTTTCCTAATTTTCTACATTACAAAATCATCGTTTTATCTAGTGAACATTTTTTCCCGGTCCCTTGAAAAATACTCGATAAGTTGAATAAAATCAATATTAATTGGTTCCCTCGGTAATTGGAAGTTAAAGGAATAGTATCTTTGCCTTGGAATTGTATCATTATTCTTGTCTCAAATAAATTGCCGTGTAATCCTGAGATAATCTTACTTTTGATAAATAATCTTTAAGATAATAAACTTAGTGATAATAAAACTTATAGATAAAAAAACTTGTTATCATCGTCGCAATGGTGGCGCTGCTTGCGAGTTAAATCTACAAATCTGCAAATAACTCTAAGGATATTCAAGATATTCAAGAAATTATTTTTCAGAAACCTTCCCAGTACTATACTAAATAACTTCCCAAAGTTTCATGGCGTTCCAATGAGTGGTTTGGTCAGGCATAAAGGCCAGACACACACACATACATTCATTTATATATATATAAATAGATAGATAACGAGAAAAATAGTTGGGTGAAGTGTGTCTTCTATAGGTAGAGATAAACCGCAAGTTTTCGATCACAATGTTTTTCCACTGGATAAAGGTAAAATCGATGTATATTAAATATACTAGCACTGGTAATATGTGTTCATAAAGTATCGTGAGCAGCTTGATCTACCAGGGCAGGGCATATGGTGGCCATTCTTCTAACTTGAGAGGTACGCTAATGGACAAAACTTAATGAAGTGGAAAGTCTTTGATGTCACGGGTCGGCTATTTTTCAAGAAGAAGACAGAGACAATTTTGTTCACACTTGCTTATCTCGTTTGTCTTCTTTATTGAAAAATAACATGCTAAAAGGTACAACTTAAGTTTTGTTTTTGAGATAAGAGACACTCTGGCCAGTAGAGTTTATCTCGGGACCAAAATTGCTCTTGATTATCTTGAAGATTCCTTAAGTTTTGTCCATGATATAAATTGCGTGAAACATTCATTTTCTCGATATCTGGGTGGAATTTTATAGCATATAGGGTTGGTTAGGTATGAGAGGAGTCATAGTTCAGAATCCAGACTATACCAATTAGACAACAATGAAATCCGCCCAATAATGGACGGGTTAAAATTACATATCTCCCGCTCAAGTCCATCTGAGGACTCTTCCGGGCCCTAGAGCTGAATCGTGGAAGAGTTGAGATCGAAGAGGTTTCATGAGCCCTGCAACGTGGCGGTAGCGAGAAAAAGTTGGTTGTCGAAAATTCGTTGGACCGTGTTCAGGATGATGGAAGAGGGGAGAACCCTGGTTTTGAAGTCCTGGAATGTCAAGGTGTGGAGCCTAGCCGTGGAGGAGGATCGTGGTTGGCTGGGAGGCAGTGTGTGCGGGGCCCGAGGTAGACAGGGATGGCCGACCTTCATGGCCATATTTGCTGCAGTTATAGCAGATAGGACCAGGAGAAGTGCACCTTGAAGAGTTGTGGACGAAACCACAACACATCGGCGGACGCCTGTGTACTCTTCAAACTGGTGGATAATGCCTTCCACGATCAGTATTTAGCCCAGTGCTTTGAAGGAGGCAGGATGGAGTTCCAGGTACACAGTGCATGTCCCATATGTTGGACAGAACGGCAGGCTACTTTAACAGTTTTGTTTGCCAGGAACTGCTGCGATGGTCAGGATAGGTTTAACGATCGTGGAATCCGGGGTATCGCTTGTAATCCTGAAGATGCAGACACAGGGAAGCAATTCACGTGGTTCTCGGATCTTCAGGTTATCTGCCAGCTTCTTGTTCATGGTAGAACTAAGGTCGGGAATTATCTCGCGAAGTGGACTAGCTTCCCTTTGGTTCTAAGGGACGACCAGGCGACGTTGTGGGGAATGGATTGGGTGGCGCGGCCTTAGGATCTCCCTGGGATTGGTGTCCGGATCTGTAGCCTGGATAGCTACGTGGGAGTCGGAGACGGTCCTGGTTCTTTTGTTTTTGTTGTTGTTGGAAGCAGAAGGAGGCTTGTGAGGTTTTGGAATCTTTTTTTTTTTTTTTGTCGCCGTTTTCGGGATAGTATGGGATTCGGTTGGAGAAGTTTGTGAAGGAGTATTCTTTGTGGCAGGCTTGGAGGTCTGGGAGGCGACAGAGACACTTGAGGGACGGACAGTGGAGGCCTTGAGAAAAGACACTCTCTCCAGAAGCTGGTCGCGGTCCGCTGCCATGGCCTTTAAAACTGTTAGAAAGCTCCCAGGCGCGGCGTTTCTGGAGAAGTCTCTCTATGGTGGCGTGCAGGTCAGGATGGGAGAAACTACGGGTGTGAGTGTCGATAATCTCGACCGGTGAGATAACAAATGCGTCTGGTTCTTGGTAGAACGCTGTTGGAAGGGACATAGTAATTGGGCAACCCTGTTGAGTGGATTGTTGGGACGCAGGGATCCGTGGACGGCTGAAAGAGGGACTTTGGTAAATACCCGCTTCTTCTTTAGTAACAGCTCGTAAGTCTGGATTTAACTAGAATACAAGGATTGGCAGTTTGAACAGGGTCGTTGGGTTCATATGTTTCCGCCGCTGCGTTTTTTTTTTTCTTAGCTTTAGCCGTCATAAAGGATCAGAGTAGCAGTGGGGGTTGTATGCGCCGCTGCGGAGAGCTCGGGAATCTTCGGTATTGCTTTTTTTTCTGTTTCTTGGCTTCACGGTGTTCATACAGGCCGGGATTTTGAACTCGGGAGTCTTCATTGGGCCAGGAGAGAGTCAGTAGTGGCCAGAGGTCTTCAAGAATTTAGGGGCGGGGGAAAAGATATTCACAGAACTAAATCCGAGGTTGAGAACTGCCAGAAAAATAGAAACTTGCTTATATTAGTGTCAAAAAATGATTATAATATATGTATATACATTCATATACAGTGTTAGAATAGTTAAATATAATGAATGGAATAATTAATTTAAAAAATTAAAGCGCGCAGAAGAGGCGTTGAACGGAGCAGGCGCTGGATGTTTATCGCCTTCTAACACGAAACCCTCGCGGACTTGGCTACCGTTGGGAATGACGTCCGCACAGGTCTCATAAAGCTACTTGGAAGTTTGAATGAGTTTAGACTTTCTACTACCATCTATAGATGGAAATTTTGTGCCGGGAGGACAGTGATCTAAAAAATATATCCCTATATATATAAAAGTCAGTGTATGTATGTATGTGTGTGTGTTTGTTCCTATATCGGCTATACACGTCCACAATACGTAACTAATCTGACTGAAATTTTAACAGTATATAGAGTAGACTCTGAAAAAACTTATAGTGAAAATTTCAGGTCTCTATTCCGAATATTCGTCGAGTTATTTGCAAATTGCGTTGCAAATTTGCCTTTTCGCTCGCAAGCAGCGCCTCTAGCGGTGAAGATGGAAGGTAATATCAGCTGACCTAATGTACATGTAAAAAGGGGTTTTAACAGGACATAGATAAAAATATGGAAGAGATATTTGTCGCATTTTTAGCCAAGAAAAATTGAAATTGACAGGTTTTGGGCAGAAATAGTTGGGTTTTTTTTAGTCAGAAAATGATGATGACAATATTGCTGTATCATCATTTGATTATCAGATACAAAATTATATCGGGAAAAATTCCAAAAAGCAGAGACCACGAGTGAAGCCAGTTCATTTTTAGTATTCAGGAACAAGATTCTAACAGGAAAAAAAAATCATTCGAGCAGAAGACACAAAGCCAGATCATCTCTCTATAAAAATATCGCTTCTCAGACACAAATTTGGAGCGGGACGTTTCACAAGAGTGACATCCATGGCGACAATTTATAATTGTAACGAATAGTATTTGAATAAAAACATTTAATCGGGTAAAACCCGGGCGTTGCTGGGTCATTCGGCTAGTCTATATATATAAAATTGAATGTCTGTCTATTTGTCTGTACTCTATAGATTCAAAAACCATACATCCAATCGCCGTGAAATTTTGGGATATTATTAGGTATATCACCGGAAAGGTTTTTGAAAAATAATTTCCTGAATATCTTGAATATCCTTAGAGTTATTTGCAGATTTGTAGATTTAACTCGCAAGCAGCGCCCCCATTGTGACGATGATAACAAGTTTTCTTATCACTAAGTTTGTTATCTTAAATATTATTTATCAAAAGTAAGATTATCTCAGGATGACACGGCAATGTGACACGGGAAAAAATGTTCACTAGATAAAACTATGATTTTCTAATGTAGAAAATTAGGAAAGACAAAATTCAGGATGACACGGCACACAGGGACCGGGAAAAAATGTTCACTTTATCGAGAGATTCAAATTTACGAGTTTCAAATTATCAAAATATATCTTTTTTTTTTTTAAATAAGTTTTTAGAGAATTGTTTTAACAAATGTTCGCTAGACAAACCTTTACTCGGGTAAAAACCCGGGCGAAGCCGAGTACGTTTTATAAGTTTATAGAGAATTGTTTTAACAAATGTTCGTTAGACAAACATTCACTCGGACCCCGGGCGAAGCCGGGCACATCCGCTAGTATATAATAAAGGTCGCCTCTCCCGTCAAAATACACGCTCAAACTAGGAGCCATCTATTGACTTTCTCCGATAGATGGCGCATATTTTAGTGTCTATTTTATAGATCGTTATCCTCCCGACAGAATTCCCATCTATATTTTGGCCATAGATATGGCCTAGCCACTTTACCAGCAAAACACGTCTTTGGCAGATTGTGAATATTCCATTTGATCCCTTGTGGATCTCATTAACTCAAAACCTGTCTTGGACTGACGAGGGCCATTAGCCCGAAACCACATTCTCCAGGTGGTCGCTTCTCAGTTTTCCAAAGCTGGTGTGTGGCTTTGTCACCGACCCGAGTCCGCCTGTTTGCGGAGGCGGTCAATAGATGGCGCCTAGTTCTGGCGTCTATTTTGACGGGAGAGGCGACCTTTATTTTATGCTACTACCTTTATAAAAAGAAATGTGGGTATGTTTGTTTGTTGAATATTTTGAAAGTCGGGAGTTTTTCCTCATCATTGCAGCTACTATAATTTACATTTTGCTCTTATACCCGTGGACAAAACTTATGGAAGTGGAACTCTTGGATGTCGCAGGTCGTTTGTATTTTTGAAGGAGACAGAGGTTGTTCACACTTAGTTATCTCGTGTGTCTTCAATAAAGGTCACTGTAATATCTTTCAGAGTTATTGTCTCTATCCCGATATACATGCTGAAAGGTACAACTTCCTTAAGTTTTGTCCATGAATGAATTTGGCATTTATGTTTCTTATTATATATAGCATCAACGTGGAAGGAGTTCCTGTCAGAATTCGCTTCAGAAAATATATCAAATAACCCCATATCCACTGAGTAGCATATTATAATGTAGTAAAATTATAGAGATGACAAATTAAATGATGATATATAAATTATCTCTGCAAACCTTACTGCATCGATATAAATTATTCGATGAGATCATCTCAGAGTGGTGAATCCTTTCCAGTGGTTTGTCCAAATGATAATTTACCCTAATCACTATAAATAAAACGATATGTTTGTTCTGCAAATGGTTCCACAACCTATTTGAGTGAAACTTTACCGAGATATAGAGTTCTCGACGTGGAAGGATTTGCTGTCAGAATTCGCTTCAGAAAATATATCAAATAACCTCATATCCACTGAGTAGCATATTATGATGTAGTAAAATTATAGAGATGACAAATTAAATGATGATAATGATATATTAAATAATTTCTATCATCATCACACCACTATTATTTTTTCTCTAAGTCTAAAAGTCCAAATATTTGTTTCCTGTTTCGTGATAAACTTCCAAACTGATGAATCACACCTTGTTTCAAACTTTCAGCGCGCCCCTTTTTAAACCTTGGGGAGGTTTTAAATAGAGTTTTGTTATATAAAAAATAAAAAACGAATATCTTGACCGCTCACATGAGCATTTTAGATGGCAGAGTGCCATCTAGTGGAACAAAAATAAACTAAATGGCTAGCAAACCACGAACGCGTTTCGGGATGTTGACCCTTATCAGCGTAGTGCAGGCTTTACCTCAACGATCAAAAAGTTGGTCCAAGAGTATTTCTGAAAATAAAGTAAAGGGTATTTAAGGCTAAATTTGCGTAATTACGCTGAACACGTAAAAAAATGCTATATATAACATCCAGTTAACCCAGGCTCCTGGAGCGTGTTCAACGGTGTTTATGCCAATATGGGGTGATGTAACTACAATATATGAATACAAAATTTTCTATAAGGCACACAATTTAATTTGAAAATTATTTTAAAAAAGAAGAAAATCCCGATTAATTTTAGCTCAAAAGTATGCAAAAAATTGACTCAGATATATAATTTGAAGTATTAGGGAATAATAGGAGTGCTCAACTTACTTAATTTTGAGCTTACGCTTTAATTTCATTTTAGGGGACCTGGGTATTAATATCTCTCTCTATTAAAAAAAAAATGTTATAACTATTAAATATTAAAAAATAAATATAAATTCAAACTGAGAACGTTTAAGAAATAAATTTTAAAAAATTTCAAAACACAAAGATCTGACTATTGTTTTGATAAAGATTGCTTAATAAATAATTATGGATTGTATCGTTTGATTTGGATAGTTTGAAATGTGTGGGATGCTTTTAATTTAAAAGTTTAATAGTATAACAAACGGTATTTTAACATTTACTCTTCTTAATAACCTATTGAAAATAGAGCAATCCATAAAGCGTTTTTTAATAAAATGTATATATTGGAGCTTAAAAAAATATATTTACCATTATTTCAGCTGAATGAACGCTATTCAGCATTATTTTTTTTATCCAATGTATATTCCTTTATTATAAAAATGTTTCTTCATATTTATAATAAATCAAAACATTTTTCTCTCTCAGGAGAAAATTAAGTTTTGATATAAAAATTTCCGAAAAAAATTAAACCATCTTTAAAGAAAAAATCACTTTTGAAACAACATTAATATTTAAAAAATAATAATATATTATCTAGAGATTAAATATGATAATAAAATACCTTTTTGTCTCTTTAATCAAAATTGTTCCAAGTTTAAAGAAGCTTCCAAATTTAAAATACTCGTTTGACAAGAAACAATAAAGAAAAAATATTTTCACATCAATATAAGTGTTATCACAACATATTCACACCAAAACAAACAAAAACTTTAACATGACCTAAATAGCATCCTCTAGCTATGTTATTATTTAACAAAATGTATATTTAAAACATTCTAATTGAAAAAATTCATTAGAATATGGGATGCTGGTATTCAAAATCGGCATCCAAATCTAGTTTAAATATCAATGAAAACGGATCGAGAAATGTTTATTCTTGGTATATTTAATTTTTAACTTAGGCTTTTTTTGCTTTTTAATTCGATGTTATTTTATTATTTGTACACAAGTAAAACATTTTAAATTAGTAATGTTATATAATTGCTCAATATCATAAAAATAAGGCGAGTAAGCTTGATATAATCAATAAAATCGACTTTAGGAATATAGTCTTACAAATATCATTCTGATAAATTCCCTGTTTTTTTTTTTTTTTTTTTTTTTTTTAATTTTATACGTAGGCATTGGTCACCAAAGATTTTTATAAAAGTTTTATAAAGTCTAAAACCAATAATTAATATATTTTTGCACACACAATATTCTAACAAAAGGCAAATATAAACTTTTGGTTGTTGAAGTTTCAGTACACATTAATTTTAAATATTACCCTCACTAATATATATATTTTTATAGCAAAAATTTTAAAAAAGATCTTCATGAAACTTCCTACATTTATTAAAACCTTTATATGGTATATAAAAAGTTATAAATCTTATATCAAAAGTATTTTTTAAATGCTTCATTTTTGTTCTAGGAGAGGTTCTTTATTTTATATTCTTATTCTATTTATATCAAAATTTATATATTTATTAATAGCATCTTCAGAAAAGGAATATATTCCTTTATTTCCTTACTTTTGTTAAGTTTTTTCATTTTATATATAGTGAGCAATTATGGGGAATTCATGATAAATATTTTTTGACAAACTATGAAATATATATACATACATATTTCTATAATATATGTATATTCTGCAATATAAATACAATATATCAAACTGCCATCTTCCTGAAACTTTTATGTTAACTGTTTTTTTTTTTGCTTATCCCAAGTACACGTGGTACAGGCCATGATAATCATGGTAGGTAGTTAGCGACTGCTTTTTTACTGTAAGCGCACCACATGTCTACCCATGTGAAAGCAGTTCGACTTTATAGTTCTAGACTTAAATAGTTCAGTACTTTAGTCTGAAGATGGTAACAATGCTGTTACCGAAACGTCACACACTATTTTTTTATTTGGATTTGGTCTTATTACCTTGTGTTTATAATCTATAATCCAAATTGTGCCTTATTAAGTCTAAATATAAATTAAAATAGTCTAAGTAAAAGTTAAAAACTTATATATCATCAAATATTATCTCTACTGTATAACATTTGATGATATATGCAAAAAGAAACACATTGCCAACAAATTTATTTTGTTAGAAATTTTATAGATAAATGGTAATTGAATTTATAAATATAATCATTTTTGTTGTTATAACCATAATTAAATCAATTGGAACTTAAAATTTGAGATCTTGAATCAGGATGTGTTATAGGCAAGTTTCTGTGATAAGGAGGTTCTACTAGAGTTGCATAATCCCACAGGTGTGTAACTGTGCAGGGACCTCAAGCCCCAGATCAACCCCAAGGACTACATCATTGAGGATGTGCGGGAGCAGCTGGTGGTCCGACCTCCAGAGTCCGTCAATGGCCAGCAGTTTATTATACAGAATTGTCACGTAGGTATCCTCTCTCTGATTTGCATAGTCCATAGTCCTTCCTTCCTTCTATTTCAGGTATTTACTGAAGTTACAACCTTTTATCAGATACAGTAGAAAAAACTTCCTGTAAAGGACAACATCTAATTGCAGAGCCAAAGTATCCTTAGGGAAAGGTATCCTCTTACCGGAGAGTTGTAAAATATTAAAAATGGTAATTTTGCAAATGAAGACTGTTCTTTGTAGAGAGGTGTCCCTCTAGCGCGGGTGTCCTCTCATAGAGTATGTTCTACTGTATATTCAAGTCTCTTTATTTAACATTTTATATATTGAGTCTAATGAACTTAGGTTTTTATCTTAGTATGCAAATAGTGATGGTAGAAAATTATCCGTTTATATATATTATGGAACAAGCCCTTGAAGGACACTAAACATAGGAAATATAAGTAAAATAAAAGGTTTTAAAGAGTGTGACTCTTTAATCTTAGGTGTCAAAAATAGTTGAAAGAATCAGTATTCTTTTTTTTTTGCTTATCCCTATTACACATGGCACAGGCCATGATAATCATTTTTTTTTTTACCTATCCTTTTAGTCTAAATTAGACAAGATCTTGGAGGTCGTGCTCGTAAAGAAGCTCAAGAACTCTTCTTGGTTCTCTGTACAGGGATCTTTTGTCCTTTCCAATGCAATTTAGTAAATGTTGGGGAGTGGCCTCTTCGGTTTTGCACCTAGTGCACATGGGAAGATTTTGGCTCCCTCTTTATAGACTAGAGGGCGCAGGTGACCAGATTTCCATCTGGCCAACTGTGTCGATTCCCTTCTGTTTAGTTGGAGGGTCTGTTTTTTTGGGGTTTTCTACTTGGTACCAAGAATGATGGAAACTATCTCTATGGTTCCTTATTAGTTGCAGTTTCAGTTTGTTAATATGGTCCCTTGCTGAAAGATAGGTCTCGGAGTTCACCGCATCAGGATGTCCAGCTGCTCCTTCCTTAGCCAATCTGTCGGCCTCCTCATTTCCAGGGACTCCCACATGTGATGGAATCCATTGTAGACTTATTTTGGTATTTTTATTCAGTTTGTTGATTTCTGCAGCAATGTTTTTGAGGAGTCTGTCTTGTGAATAGTAGCAGCTTTTAATTGCAAAGATGGCGGCTTTTGAATCTGTATAAATTATTATGTTTTTAGTCTCGTTTTTCTCTACAAGTTTTAGAGCTTGTAGTATGGCTGTTAGTTCGGATCTGAAAACTGACAAGTTCTTTGGGTTTTTGATTCTTTTTTTTTATTTCCATACTATCTTTAAGGATGAGAACTCCACTGCCAGAGGAGCCATTCTCCACCAGTGAGCCATCGGTGTATATCTGTATGGTCTCTTTGTCTGCTTTTTCAATCCTCTCCATAGCGAGGCTCCTGAGTAGTCCAGGGTGGTCGGCCCTTTTGGAGCATTCTTGCTCTAGATCCAGGTTGTAGGAGATTTCTGGTCTTTCTTTATATGGTGCATATTGGTTCTGGGCATTTCTATTTCTCGTGCTGTTTGGTAGTAGTTCCCGGTAGGCTAGGTACATTGGGCTAAGTCTTTTGAGTCTGGTTTTTGGTTTCCATTTTCGTATAAATTCTCCGGTTCTGTGTGATTTTGGTGCATTTACTCTCTTGTATATATAATCTGCTAAGCCGATTTTTCTCCGGTGTGTAAGAGGCAACAAGTTGGCCTCAATCTCTGCAATTTTGGTTGGACAGGTGTTTCTGAGTCCACATATGATTCTTGCAGCACTGCTCTTGTACCTGATCGATTTTATTCAGGTTGGTCTTGCTCGCCGTCTGCCACACTGGTTGGGCATATTCTAAGATTGGTCTGATAAGGGCCAGATATGTTTGGCGCAGAGTATCCCTATCTGCGCCCCATTCATATCCAGATATTCTTTTCAGAATGTTAAGTCTCTTTTTTGCTCTTAACACTGTCTGGTTGATATGAGGTCCATAGGTCGGTGAGGGGTCTAAAGTGACTCCTAGGTATTTGGGTGTCTGAGAAAATTTTATTTGATTGTTGTCATATTTGATATTTGGGGTCCATTTTTTAAGGTGGTTGTTTATTGTAAATACTCCTACTTCGGATTTATTAGGGTTCATTTTTTCCACAAAGTGTTGGAGTTCTTTCAGCACCTTGTTTACATTTTTGTTTGCTTCCTTGAGATCTCTCTTTGAGGACCAGATGATTATGTCGTCGGCATAGAGAGCAAAGTCGCAGTGTTTTGTGATTCTAGAGTCCATGTCATTCAGATAGATTGAGAATAGTAGGGGGCTTAGTATGGATCCCTGAGGGAGTCCCTGGAAGAGCCTGCCAGTTTTTGATAGTTGTTCTTTGAAGTTAACCTGGAAGGTCCTTCCGGTCAGAAAGGATCCAATCCAACCCATCATCTTCCCCCTTATACCTAGTTTGTTCAGCTTCTTAATTAACCTTTCTTTCCACACTCTATCAAAAGCCTGGCTTAAGTGTATAAAAGCGGCTATGGTAGACTTGGTTGGTTTACTTTGGAAGTTGTCTTGAATTTTCTGTGTGAAGTAGAAAATCTGGTCTACTGTGTTATGATATTTTTTGAAAGCTGCCTGCTGTTTTGTAAGTAACTTGTTTTTGTTTAGGAAGTATTGCATTCTATTTAGTATCATGCGCTCCATGAGTTTGCATGGTATGGAGGTTAGTGATATTGGTCTATAACTCTGTGGGTGGTTTTCTGTTTTTCCTGCTTTATGGATGGGGATTATGATTGCATGCTTCCATTCTTTAGGTAAGGTGCTGCTTGACCAGCTTAGATTAATTATGTGAAGGAGCTCTAAAATGGCGTTTGTTTCTAGGTGTTTTATCATTTTGGCTGATATGATGTCTGAACCTGGGGTTTTGTTATTATCTAATCTATTTATAGCTTCTTTTAGTTCATGAGGTAAAAATGGCTTGTGGAATAAGTCTTGGTGAGATGTTGTTTTGGCCTCGTTTCTTATCTTTTTTTGATATCTGAAGTATTTTTTTATCTTGCCTCGAAAATTTTAGTTTGGAGATTTGTGTATAGTAATCAGCAAAGAGGTTTGATATTTGGGTTCGTTCTGTGAGTATGTTGCCATCTTTGTCTGTGAAGGTATTTGAGGTTGTTGAGTACAGAGTTTCTTGGTTTATAGATTTATTTAATTTCCAGAGTTTCGTATCTCTTGTATGTGGGCCTAGGTTGCTACAGATATCCCTCCACTTCCTCTGTTTTAGTTGGTTCGCTTTCTGTCGCACTTGGGCCGAAAGTTTGCTGAGGTTTATTTTATTTTCAAGTTCATTGTTTTCCATGAGGTATTCTTGGGCCTGATTTCTTTGAGTTATTTCATTCTGTAGGCTGTTAATTGTTTCAATATATCCTGGGATGTATTGCTTTCTGTTTCCTCTGAGGATGGTTTTCTTGGCTGCTTTGAGTACTGTCGTATTCCATTTTTTCCATTTACTATTTAATTGTTGTTTGTCATTCGTTATTTTTGGTGTGAGGTTGGATTCTTGTCTAAATTTGGTCCAATCTGCCTTTCTGTAATTCCAATAAAGTTTCTTGGGCAGTGCTTCCTCCTTTATTTCAGTCGTTGTTGTTGTAAGCAGGGGGAGATGGTCGCTCCCTACTCCCTCTAAGACTTGGGTGAGGGTCTGATGGGCTAGTTGTGGAGTAGTTATCACCAAGTCCAAGGTTTGGGGAGTACCATAGGAGTTAGATACGTAGGTAGGTCCCTCAGAAATGCAAAGGAGATCAGTATTGTCCAGGTAGTTACTGAGTGCACAGTTGTTTGTCTCATTGCAACCCCAGGTGGGGTGTTTGGAGTTGAAGTCTCCTAAAAGGATTGTTTTGTCTGTTAGAAGGTGTGTAATTTGTTGAAGTTCTGGTCCTGGTTTATCTGGGGGGTGGTAGATATTGAAAAGTAGAATTGGTTCTCCTGTTTCCTGGTATAATTTTATTCCCTGTATTTCTGTCTGGTTTGTTGGGGGGATGATTATTTCTTCGAATTTTAGTTCCTTTATCAAAGTTAAAAGTCCTCCGCCTCCTCGACCCTGTGCCCTGTCCTTCCTGATAAGCTTATAGCCATTCAATTTGAGCGCCTTTTCTGGTCTTAGTTTTGTCTCTTGGATGCAAATCACATCCGCCTTCCTTTCCTCTGCTCTGTGTAACATCTCTTCAAGTTTGATTCTGCTTCCCCTTGTTCCGATTCCGTTGAGATTACATTGAATTATTTTAAGACTGTGTGATTTGTGGTTGGGTGGAGACTGTAGTATATTTTTCGAGTTGGATCCTCTACCTAAATCCAAAACGCGGTTCAGATCCTGCGCGACAACCGATACAGTATGAGATTCTGTTGTGCACGACTCCATATAGGTTATATGCCAGTTACGTTAAAGCGCTGGTTTTATCCAACATTTCCCCGAGGTCACCTACAGAGAGGTGTAACTTGGACTTTGACCTGGTATTAAATGGCCGCCTCTAACATGAGGAACAGACGCCCTGTGCAGCCGCTTCTAACATGGAGAACAGACACTGCTGAATATCCTGTAACCCAAGAATAGGAGCCCTTACAGGGTGCTATCAGTCGGGCCAACTGAAACCTGGTTTTTTAACGAGCTTGTTACTGCTCCCCCTCCTCCTTTTACATCCGGGCTTGGGACCAGCAATGGCGGAGTTATAATAATCATGGTGGGTAGAAGTAGACGACTGTTTTTACTGTAAGTACACCACATGTCTACACATGTGAAAAGAAGTTCGACTCTGCACTTACAAATGTGCCAGAGCCCCGTTTTGGTTACTTGTACTCGCTGGTGGGATTGGATTTTTGCAAAAATCGGGGACCAATGGGGTATTTTTTTTTAACAGAAAAAAGTGCCCAATGCGAGAATCGAACCCGGGTTGTAGCGGTTGAAAACCAAGAGTTTAGACCATCCTACCCCCTATCAGTATTGTAAAAAGAAGAAACCACCATTGACTACAACAGTGTTGTGGTGCAGGGAAGTACCATCCTGGTGTTGGACCACATCAACACAGTGACTGTGGATGACTGCACGGACTGCATCATCCTGATGGGACCTATCCAGGGCAGGTGGGACCTTTAACAGCTAGCCTGGTACTTTGGGACCTTTCACAGCTAGCCTGGTACTTTGGGACCTTTCACAGCTAGCCTGGTGGGACCTTTCACAGCTCTCTTTGGGACCTTTCACAGCTAGCCTGGTGGGACCTTTCACAGCTCTCTTTGGGACCTTTCACAGCTAGCCTGGTGGGACCTTTCACAGCTCTCTTTGGGACCTTTCACAGCTAGCCTGGTGGGACCTTTAACAGCTAGCCTGGTACTTTGGGACCTTTCACAGCTAGCCTGGTGGGACCTTTCACAGCTCTCTTTGGGACCTTTCACAGCTAGCCTGGTGGGACCTTTCACAGCATCTCTTTGGGACCTTTCACAGCTAGCCTGGTGGGACCTTTCACAGCTCTCTTTGGGACCTTTCACAGCTAGCCTGGTGGGACCTTTCACAGCTAGCCTGGTGGGACCTTTCACAGCTAGCCTGGTTGGGACCTTTCACAGCTCTCTTTGGGACCTTTCACAGCTAGCCTGGTGGGACCTTTGACAGCTAGCCTGGTAGGATCTTTCACAGCTAGCCTTGTGAGACCTTTCACAGCTATCTTTGGGACCTTTCACAGCTATACTGGTGGGACCTTTCACAGCTAGCCTGGTGGGACCTTTCACAGCTAGCCTGGTGGGACCTTTCACAGCTAGCCTGGTTGGGACCTTTCACAGCTCTCTTTGGGACCTTTCACAGCTAGCCTAGTGGGACCTTTGACAGCTAGCCTGGTAGGATCTTTCACAGCTAGCCTTGTGAGACCTTTCACAGCTATCTTTGGGACCTTTCACAGCTATACTGGTGGGACCTTTCACAGCTATACTGGTGGGACCTTTCACAGCTAGCCTGGTGGGACCTTTCACAGCTATCTTTGGGACCTTTCACAGCTATCTTTGGGACCTTTCACAGCTATCTTTGGGACCTTTCACAACTATCTTTGGGACCTTTCACAGCTATCTTTGAGCTATCTTTTGGACCTTTCACAGCTATACTGGTGGGACCTTTCACAGCTAGCCTGGTGGGACCTTTCACAGCTAGCCTTGTGAGACCTTTCACAGCTATCTTTGGGACCTTTCACAGCTATCTTTGGGACCTTTCACAACTATCTTTGGGACCTTTCACAGCTATCTTTGAGCTATCTTTTGGACCTTTCACAGCTAGCCTGGTACTTTGGGACCTTTTCCTGGATCACAGCTATCCTGGTACTGTGAGCCATTTCTAGACAGGGATAGCGAATGTTTGGCTGGGGCCATTATTTTAACTGATGGTTGTGGTGGTAGGGAGCAATGGTGGCGTAGACTTCTCTTCTACTCAAGTGAGGGAAGCTATAACAATGGAATATTCCCAACAGCTGTCAGGAAACAGCATTTATGTATAACTCTCACTTTAACAGTGTGACTCACACAGATGCTGTGTAGGAGGGGGACAACAATCAATGTAAAAAATGGAATTTACACAAAGCTAACACTTCATCAACTGTAGGTTTGTTCCTCTATGCAGGCTTTAGGGCAGCGGCAACAATGAGAGTGACAGTAGTATGGCATTCTGTAAGGTTTGGGATCGATGAGACAACAATGGCTGACTATAACAATAGGAAGCTTATTTTTACTATGAATACAACATCGAAACCAAGTTTAACTCTCAGCAGCTCAAGTTTGATGTATGTATATATAAATGGTGTAAATATTTACTCTCTCGATACCTCCATTATCAACAATACTTGAGCCCTCGGACTGCTACAGTCTCCATGTGGCAGATAGGGGAATGATCTTCAGATATGAAGGCTAGCGGGAAACAAGCAGACTAGCTGACAAATAAGCAGTCGCAGACCAACAGCAGCATTGTTAGAAAGATGAGAAATACCTCTTTAAAAATCCTGACTTCAACTGACCCGGACCTCAGACAGGGTCCCTCTCCAGGAATACAGAGGAGCTGCAGTATTTATGTTAGAGTCAGCAGCAAAGGTATCTGCTTCCATGTTAGGAACGGCCTCAAATTACAAAGTCAGACTTTGCCTGTATCATGGTGCCATGATCAACAAAAGCTACACCCCATTCCATGAGATCAAGCTTGAGAAGCATGGACTCATGGAATTTGTGTAATCTTTGCACAAGGGGATAAGAAACAACAATACAATACTTGATAAACTTAAATTTTGCCTCATGTAAAACTGACCTTACTATGTATATAAAGCTTTGGATATTTTCATATGTAAATAATAATGTTTTGATCTTCAATAGGAAACAGCAGAGAAACAATCTCAGACACATCTCAGAGTTGACACTCAATGCAGATAAGATTCCACCACATTACACTGTGTGTGTGCAGCCTCTTTGTGAGGGACTGCCACCGTACGCGCATCATGGCTGCCTGCCAGCAGTTCCGCGCACGGGACTGCACCCAGCTGGATGTGTTCCTCTGCGTGCCCACTCAGCCCATCATTGAGTCCTGCGCGGACATCCATGTTGGCTGCTACCACTGCTTGTACCCTGCGCTGAAGGGTAAGTTGTGTTCAGGAGATGGTGGGTCCCACTCAGTGGGCTGATGTGGCTGAGGAAGACAAAATGGGCCATATTGGAATATTGCTCATGGGATTTCTCACAAACCCACCCATCAATCTCTATTAGGACATTACTTTGACAATTCAGCATATTTTAGTTCTTTACCAAAATACAAATATATAATGTTGTAGTTTTCTACATGTTGGTTACCTCAAATCTCAGTCACCATAAAATATATTTTTGACAAAATCAACTCTCTATCAGCACCACCATCACCATATATCTATCCTCTATATTTACATAATTTTTCTTTTCTCCTATGCAATTAATACATATTTACATATTTCTTGAAATTTTTTTTTTCTTAAAAAAAAAAAAGGAATAAATCAGCATATGGAATAACTACATATATATATATAATACCTCGCTAAAACAAATCAGGGATATAGCGAACTTCTCTTATAATAAACCTGAAATAATCCCCATTTTATAATACAGTGAACTATGGCTATAATGAACCATTGCTCTAGTGAACCACAGTTCCATTGGAGTTCACTATAGAAGGGTTTTACTGTATATAATAAAACTCCGCCTTTGCCGGTCCCAAGCCCGGATGAAAAAGGAGGAGGGGGAGCAGTAACACGCTTGCTAAAAAACCTGGGCTCAGCTGGCCCGGCTGATAGTACCCTGTAAGGGCTCCTAATCCAGGGATACAGGATGAGCAGCATTTGTACTCCATGTTAGGAGCGGCTGCACATGGCGTCTGTTCCTCATGTCAGAGGCGGTCATTTCTTTTGGAGCTAAGTCGGCCTGCCACTGAGTAGCGCTCCCAGTCTTAATGACAAAAGCCAGACGCATTCTACTTCACCCAGTCATGATGGTTGTCACTCATCCATTGATGAGCTCTACTCTTCCCCGGCAGACACCATCAGCAAGCTTTACAAGCTTGATACCCTGATATGAATGAGTGGAGATAAGAAAGAAGAAGAAAACTGCATATAAATGTTAAGTTTTTTCAAAACTCTGGAGTTTATCATTTATCAAAAAGTATGTGCCATTTCAGTAACAGCATTTTTATCAAATTTTGTGACACTAATTATTTGGTGTTATTACCTTGTGTTTCTAATCTGTAATCCAAATTGTACCTTACCCCAGCTGTAAATGTCCCCACCCAGACTGAGATTGGGTGCAGAGCAGTTTGAGAAGGCCCACCTGAGTGTATTCAGCAACCAGTGGTACAACGTGTATGACTTCACCCCACTGCCTCATGAGAAGAACTGGTCCATCCTGGACAAGAGGGTAAGTGTTGGACACACAACCTCTCTGACCAGCTAGCTCTGATGTCCCCAGTTTACTGTAGACATCTGTTGTTGTTGCTAGTGTCCTTCAAGTCCACTTTTAGTGACACTATGGTGACAAATAGTCTCTAATTTGATCTGTTAGTGACTCTCATCTAGTGACCTTCTGATAGCTTTCTTGAGCTCTTCCAGCCAGCTCATAGCAGCTCTTCCTCTCTTCTTCAATGTTTCCCAACAACAACCCATTTACTCTCATTATATGTCAGAAGTAAGTCTGTTTACATATTTGGGATTCTAGGGATCTACCAGAGGATTAATGTTATTCATCTGGGTCTATTTAATTTTTGCAATACAAGAATTTCACATCTACTCTGGTACTTGAATATGACAGCTGATTTCAAGTATTTACACCCAATAATTATGATAAGGTACAATTTGGATTATAGATTATAACTACACAAGGTAATAAGACTAAATAAATAAATAGTGTGTGACGTTTCTGTAAACAGTATTGTTACCATCTTCAGACAAAATTACTGAATGAGAAAATATATCACAGCATGTTTTAAATAGTTCTATTTAAAACATTTACATTTCAATATTTAAATGTTAAATCTATTTAAATAATTATATATAAAACATGCTGTGATATATTTTCTCATTCAGTACTTTTGTTTGAAGATGGTAACAACGCTGTTACTAAAACGTCACACACTATTTATTTGGATTTGGTCTTATTGCCTTGTGCACACAATAATTATATATACATTTTTATTTAAAAAGGCTTTTCCTGTATAAAAAATATTCTTCCAATACTCCGTGAGGCTCTACGCCATTCAGAGCTTGCAGGTTCCTCCATGTGGGAAGTTCTGTATTTTCACAGGAGCGGGTGGAGCAAACAAGATTTGTTCCCTGAGGAAGTTTGTCGTATAAACTCCCGATATTAAATGGTTATAATCCTTTGATCACAATCAGAATCAACAAGTCTCCAAAGGATAAATGTCATCTTTTATTACCAATATATTAGAAGGATAAAATATTTGGAGTGCCATGAACAGATAAAAGGTCAATGAAATTAATCCTCTGGTAGATCCCTAGAATCCCAGATATGTAAACAGACTTACTTCTGACATATAATGGGAGTAAATGGTTTAGAAATGATGTTGGGAAAATTGAAGGAAGTCCTGCTATGAGCTGGTTGGAAAGGGGACAAGAAAGCTACTGGATGGTCACTAGATGAGCTGTGAGTTATTGCCACTAACAGATCAAATTGGGAAATATTTGTCTGTATAGTCACCAAAAGTTGACTTGATGGACACTAACAACAAAATATTTTGATCAGAGATGAGCTTTTTTAAATAAAAATGAAGTGTGGATTGCTCCATTTTCCAATCTATACAGCAGCACATACTCCATGAGAGGATGCTCTTGTTCGAAGATGCCTCTCTAGGCATTTTCTATCTGCTCTATAGGTTGGAAAATGGAGCAGTGCTGTAGAGATGTAAGGACAGTTTTCATCACCAAAATGATCATTTTTAGTATTTAGCAACTTTCTGGACACCTTTTTCTGAAGAACACTTTGGTATGTTGGCTTACAATAGACTCTTCTTTCTCATTCAAATTCAATGATGTTCTCTTAATATGGGATAGTTAACATATTTAGCCTTTAGGGGATTAAACAATCTAGACTTGTATACTTTGGACAGGGGTCAGAGAAAATTAAATTTATATTAAAAATAAATGGTTCCTCACTAAAATTCAACTCCTAAGGCGGAAAAACTCCCAAGACAGGTGACTCCTAAGACAGGAAAACTCCCAAGACAGGTGACTTCTAAGGCAGGAAAACTCCCAAGACAGGTGACTTCTAAGACAGGAAAACTCCCAAGACAGGTGACTTCTAAGGCAAGAAAACTCCCAAGACAGGTGACTTCTAAGGCAGGAAAACTCCCAAGACAGGTGACTTCTAAGGCAGGAAAACTCCCAAGACAGGTGACTTCTAAGACAGGAAAACTCCCAAGACAGGTGACTTCTAAGACAGGAAAACTCCCAAGACAGGTGACTTCTAAGGCAGGAAAACTCCCAAGACAGGTGACTTCTAAGACAGGAAAACTCCCAAGACAGGTGACTTCTAAGACAGGAAAACTCCCAAGACAGGTGACTTCTAAGACAGGAAAACTCCCAAGACAGGTGACTTCTAAGACAGGAAAACTCCCAAGACAGGTGACTTCTAAGGCAAGAAAACTCCCAAGACAGGTGACTTCTAAGGCAGGAAAACTCCCAAGACAGGTGACTTCTAAGACAGGAAAACTCCCAAGACAGGTGACTTCTAAGACAGGAAAACTCCCAAGACAGGTGACTTCTAAGGCAGGAAAACTCCCAAGACAGGTAACTTCTAAGACAGGAAAACTCCCAAGACAGGTGACTTCTAAGGCAGGAAAACTCCCAAGACAGGTGACTTCTAAGGCAGGAAAACTCCTAAGACAGGTGACTTCTAAGACAGGAAAACTCCCAAGACAGGTGACTTCTAAGACAGGAAAACTCCCAAGACAGGTGACTTCTAAGGCAGGAAAACTCCCAAGACAGGTGACTTCTAAGACAGGAAAACTCCCAAGACAGGTGACTTCTAAGACAGGAAAACTCCCAAGACAGGTGACTTCTAAGACAGGAAAACTCCCAAGACAGGTGACTTCTAAGACAGGAAAACTCCCAAGACAGGTGACTTCTAAGGCAGGAAAACTCCCAAGACAGGTGACTTCTAAGACAGGAAAACTCCCAAGACAGGTGACTTCTAAGGCAGGAAAACTCCCAAGACAGGTGACTTCTAAGACAGAAAAACTCCCAAGACAGGTGACTTCTAAGACAGGAAAACTCCCAAGACAGGTGACTTCTAAGACAGGAAAACTCCCAAGACAGGTGACTTCTAAGACAGGAAAACTCCCAAGACAGGTGACTCCTAAGGCAGGTCTTGCTGTACTGATTTCTCCATCAGTTCAGTGTGCCCTGGTATCCCTAAACTCTTATTTAAAAGTGTATCATTTGACCAAGTTGTATGTATATCAACATAGTCCGGGATGGCTGCAGGATGTGGACCTGAGCAGTTTCAGCCACAAGGGAGATAACCCTGCCACTTGTGTTGACTCCTCTGTCAGTCTGGTGCCCTGGACCCCCGCCCCCTTCTCTTTGGAGGGACTCAAGGTGGGTCCCACCACAGTGTCTGTTTCATTGGCTTCTTGAAGCTTTCCTAGCTTGGCATTTGCCATGGTACAGTGGCCTATTTAAATAAAACCTTAGAATAACACTATACTACAAGTACTGTAACATTACTACTGTAGATATCTCAACACCATAGTTGGTGGTATAACCTGTTGATTGTAGATAGCCGTGAACCGGTATCAACTTCCATCATTGCTTAACATACTCTAAATAACTAACTCACGATTTCTTCTATCTGCTTATGTCTTATTTGTTTAATGTATATGTTTATTCAATGCTCTTTTTCTTAATTGTTTATTTTATTTTTGATAATTCTGTTACCTACTCTACTACAATTATTGTAAATAGTTTCACGTTCAATTATCCAGATCGGCGTGTCGCAACTGGTAATAAATAAACCGGTATCAAACTCCGCATTGGGCACTTTTTCTGGGAAAAAAAATAAATTTAATTACCCCCAGTTCTTGCAAAAGTCCAACCCCACCAGTGAGTGCAATAACCAAAAGAGACTCTGGCACACTTGTAAGTGTAAAAATTAAACTGCTCTCTACAATGTGGAGATGGGTGGTGAAGTTAGAGTAAAAGCAGTAGCTTGCGACCCACCATGTCATACTTGGAGCACCAGTATCAAATAATCTATTTCATTCCAGAATATTGGCCGAAAACCCTTTCCATATAAGTTCCTCATTTTTGGCTTATGTATTCTGGAAATAAAATTTTAAAAAATATATATATGTAGTTAACACAATGACTCTGATATATATTTTTAATTATCCCTAATACACATTGCTTCCGGGCAAGTTCTTCGGCTAACTGAAATGTATAAACAAAGCAATGGATTATATAGTGTTTTTAAAGAGGAATGTATGTAAATAGAGGACATCAAAATTTTAAGAATTTACATAATTGAATAATTTGAAGAATTAACTACACTGGTGTCCAAAAAATAAGAAACTTAACCAATATTGATATTTCTCAAAAGCTAATTTATTAACAAATATAAAATTTAGTATACAAATAGTTTAAACTATGGAGAATTTGACTAGCTATATGAAAATTTAAAAAATATTTGAAATTATGAAATATGCAAATTTTTACCAACATACCCAAAGCTAAGGTTCCAGGTCTTAAAGAAATAAGATATCAATAGGGAGTATGATCACCTCTAACAGCTATCAAGGTCTCACAGCGCGCCCTCATACTGTTTACCAGGCTTTGGAGGAGGTCCAGGGGTAGTAAACCCCACTCCTCCAATAGAGCAGTTCTTAGCTCAACGAGGGTTCTGGGAGAGGGGTGACGAGCTCCAATACGCCTCCCTAGAGCATCCCACACATGCTCTATTGGATTCAGGTCCGGAGATCTGGCTGGCCAATCCATCCTTCGAATATTCTCACTCTGGAGATATTCATTGACTTGCCTAGCCCTATTCGGACGAGCATTATCGTCCATAAAAATTAAATTGTGACCAATTTGATCTCTATAAGGTCTTAGATAGGGCTCAAGGATCTCGTCCCTGTACCTTTGGGCAGTTAAAGTGCCCCCAGAAAAAATGTGGAGGGGTGTGCATCTGCTAGAACTGATGCCAGCCCAGACTAAGAGACTGCCCCCTCTAAAACTGTCTATTTCCCTGATGTTACTGGGATGATAGCGGGTTCCAGGCTCCCTCCAGATGAAAACTCGCCGAGAATCTGTGTTTAAACTAAATCTTGACTCGTCACTGAAGAGAACATTGGCCCACTGATCATGAGTCCAGGCGTGATGTTCCAAGCACCAATTCAAGCGGGCTCTCCTGTGAGCAGAGGTTAAAGGATACAGACCATTGGTCGTCTTGCATAAAGAGCACCTTCGTGAAGCCTTCGGTAAACAGTTTGTCTTGAAATTCTCCTTCCAGTAGCACTTGAGAGTTCATTAGAGAGTTGAATAGCTGTCATCTCCCTATGGCGCTTGGCAGTTACGACCAGATAACGGTCTTCAGAGGTAGCTGTTTTTCTTTTTCTAAAAGAACCTTCTTTTCTTTTGATGGTTCGTGTCTCAATGAACTGTTTCCATATTTTACTGACCACAGATTTATTCACATTTAGCCATTTTGCTACTTCAACTTGTGATTGCCCTGCCTTCATTCTTCCAACAGCTCTCCATTTTAAATCATCTGCTAAAATTTTTCGTAAACTCATAATTAACTAAGGATTAAATAAAATTATAATTGGACAATTCTTAGATGGGGTAAACGACACGCCAAATAGCACACTTATAAAGACAAGCAAAACTTTGCATATTTTCAATTTTACCGAATCGAATGGTTGCGATAAATAAATTCTACGACTTAAAATACCTAATTAAATTACTTTTTAGCTTTTAGCGTTGTATATTTTAAAACATATCATTAAAAAACAAAAGTTTCTTATTTTTTGGACACCAGTGTATGAACAAGTTCTTTCTTATATCTCCACTCAATCATATTAAGGTATCATGCTTGTAAAGCCTGTTGATGGTGTCTGCCGGGGATGAGTAGAGCTCATCAATGGATGAGTCAATACAGTCAATAATGTGTTTTGGGGTTGCAGGTTGACACTTAGTACATAGTGTGAAAACCTTACGACCATTCTGTCATTGTCCATAGATGACCAGACTTAAGTCTGGAAACCAAACACTGTTGTTTACTTGGGAGTACAGAACCGGTGCTTGTCCCTCCTGCAGTGTACCAGTCATGTGCAGCAATAGTTCCTGCAGGCATTGGGACTATGAACAAGTTAATAAATTCAGTGAATAGAAAGAAGGGGAATGTATTGTGATGGGGTAACTGTATACTTTTGTGCTTTGTGGTTTCTATTGCTTCAATAATGGGTCTTTGGGTTTTAGTTGTATCATTTTTTATGGAGGATTCTATTGAAGTCTGGAGTTTCTCTGATTTCTTGTAATTTGTTGAAATCTGCACTCCTGTAATAATGAATGATAAGACACAATTTGGATTAGAGATTATAAACATAAGGTAATAAGACCAAATCTAAATAAATAGTGTGTGATGTTTCTGTAACAACGTTGTTACCGAAACATCATACACTATTTATTTATTTATTTGGATTATAGATTATTACCTTGTGTCTGTAATAATGAATAAAGACAATATGCAAATAAATGATGGTAAGTATTCAATGTCTCTCCAGTGAAGCCACCTGTGAGATATTAACTGCAAGTGTTTGGCAGAAATCTTTGGTCTTCTTCTTCCACGACCCTGAGGCACGGGAGAGGGCAATGCGCTTTGTGGGCTGCAACAGCGGCAAGGCTGAGGTGACTCCTTTATATAGTTTGGTAAACCCACACACATTTATACGTAGCTAGAGAGGCACTTCTCCCTTTATTTATGCATCAGAACAAGGGCATCACCCCAGTAAAATAACTTTACCACTGATGATTGAGCTACTACACCAGTTATGGAAAATTCACACACACATATATATCTGAAAAAAATAAATAATAAAAAGGGCAGGTGTTTATATCAAAAATAAAATATATATTTATCTATATAAATACACTCATGGATAAAACTTAAGGAAGTTGTACCCATGTATATCGGGACAATAACTCTGAAAGATATTACAGTGACAAGGTAAATAAGACTAAATCCAAATAAATAAATAGTGTGTGACGTTTCGGTAACAGCGTTGTAACCATCTTCAGACAAAAGTACTGAATGATTCAGTACTTTTGTCTGAAGATGGTAACAACGCTGTTACCGAAACGTCACACACTATTTATTTATTTGGATTTGGTCTTATTACCTTGTTTTATCATCTAAAATCCAAATTGTGCCTTATCAATATTACAGTGACCTTTATTGAAGACACACAAAATAACCAAGGTGGAACAAAATAGCCTCTGTCTCTCCTTAAAGAAATAGATGACTGGTGACATCATAAACTTTGCACTTCCTTAAGTTTTGTCCATGATTGTATATGCATATAGTCTTCATCTTCCATATGGTGATTGTATAAATATGTCATAATGAAACTGGCGAAACCGCTGGGAGGGCTCACCACTGATGAGCCAGGCCCTCCCTTTAATTTTTCCATCGCAGTAAGGACAGTAGAAATTATTTTATTTTAAAAAGAATATTACGCCTCTAAAATAGTTTTATAATTTGATAACAGATGGCGCTCTAGTACATCGTAATGTTATTAATATTATTCGGTAAAATTATAAATAAAAGACGCTGAGGGAAAAGTTTCTTTTTATATATAACGGCAATACAATGCATCCCTTCGACAGCTATAACTACGATGCACTAGCGCGCCATCTGTTATCAAAATTTGAAATTATTTTAAAGGCGTAATGTTCTTTTTTAAATTAAACAATTTCTACTGCCCTTACTGCAATGGAAAAATTATTGGGAGGGCCTGGCTCATCAGTGATGAACCCTCCCAGGGGTTTCGCCAGTTTAATCTACCATACAATTGTTATATTGCATTTTTGGAACTTCCTTTTATAGTGATACTGATGCTAGATTCTTCGAATGGGTATTTTAGGTGAACTATGGACATAAGCTATAACTACGCTACTGAGGTTTTTCCAATCTTTTAACTTGCCAAGTGTCAGAATACTTTGTGGCTCCACAAAGGACAGTTTTATCACCAAAATTACCATTTTTACTATTTAGCAATTCTCATGTAAGAGGACACCTCTCTCTAAAGGACTCTTTGTAACTATGTGTTGTCCTTTACAAGAGAGGATTTTCTACTGTGGTCAAAAAAATATTAAATTCTTGCCCTCATGTGTCAATCGCTGATAAAAATAATGTAGTGAAGAAATCTCAGCACAAGACTAATCGTCAATTACCAACAAGAACTCCCCCAAAAAACTATCCACAGCTAGAGAACATTGAACAACTATACAACATATATGATGATTTCACAAATACAGAGTAATATTATCTGTTAAATATTTTCATTGAATAATTAAATTAAATAATAAAATATTTCTTGAAAATAAAGATACTTCGGCCAGTAAATCTTTTTATTACCTCGATGTTTCGACAAAAATCTTTTGTCCTTGTCAGGAGCAAATGACGAGGACAAAAGATTTTTGTCAAAACGTCGAGGTAATAAAAATATTCACTGGCCGAAGTATCTTTATTTTCAAGAAATATGAATGCCGGCCAGGCAGCCTCTATCTTTACCATAATAAATTATTTCCTAAATGATGTACACACTTTTATCAAACCGCCAGCTAAAATTGCCCTTTACGCAGATGACATAATCATCTGGGTCTCCAAAAACAACCTCTCCGATGCAGAACAATCTCTGAATAAAGCCATGAAAAATCTACAAAAGGTAACTCAGAAACTAAAATTATCCATCAACATCAACAAATCTGAAATCGGCCTCTTCACCATCAACAACCACCTTCGCCACTGGACCCCAAATATTTTCTTAAATAATTCAAAACTTCAATATTCAGATTCCCCAAGATATCTTGGTGTCACACTCGACCCTGCGCTCACTTTTAAAAAACATATTGACACCATGATAAGCAAAGCCAAAAATAGGCTCAAAATCCTGAAAAAAATATCAGGCTTAAACTGGGGTGCAAATGCCAATATCTTACGCACAACGTACCTTGCACTCGTAAGACCTATTTTGGAATATGCTACACCAGCCTGGATCAATGCAAGTAAAACTAACCTATCCAAAATAGACAGAATCCAAGCAAGCGCAGCTAAAATTATCAGCGGACTTCGAGGATCTTGCCCAAATCGCATTGCTGAACTCGAATCCAACCTTCTTCCCCTGCACCTAAGGAGAAAAATCTGCTTTTCAAAATTTATAACAAAAAAGATTAACTCTCCAAAAGAACATCTTACAGGAAAATTTATTAGAAATTGGGTCCCAAACCAAAGATTAAAACGCCCCACACCTCTCAACATGGCTCACAACTCTCATCTTTTAGACATCCCAATTAATCCCAAACACAGAACTTCCTATCTCCCACACAAAACTCGCAACAAACTCATCTGTTTCCCTCATCTACCAGACAATCCCCACAAACACGAAACTCAGCCAGAATTACTTAAAGCTTTTGGCCTCCAAATCATTGAGGAAAATAGCTCCCTCTTTGACATCACAATTTACATTGACGGTAGCCAACTTGAAACTGGACTGTCTGGCAGTGGAATTGCTATCTACAAAGATAAGATCCTGGAAAAAATCTCCCTCTCCCACCCTAGACATCTTTCAGTTTATAAATCAGAACTCTCTGCTATAGATACGGCTCTAAAAGACATCAACATCAACTCACCAAGCAAAATAATAATCTACTCCGACTCAAGAGCAGCCATTTATACCCTTCAAAGCTGCTTCTCCAGTCAAGAACCTCTCCTCAAGAGCATTGCTAAGTCTGTAAACCGACTCCCAGCCAACAGCTCAGTCACAGTGCAATGGCTTCCAGCTCACGTTGGAATTCCTGGTAATGAGCTGGCAGACTCTCTGGCAAAAGCTGGAGCTCTTGGCCTACCTGAAGCAAGAGAATCCACCACCCAACTAGATGAAAGAGACCTCCTCCTTACCATCAAAACCCAATGCCTGCAGGAATGGAAATCTGATGCTGCACATGACTGGTACATAGCAGGAGGGACAAGCACCGGTTCTGTCCTCCCAAGAGAACAACAGTCTTTGATTTCTAGACTTAAGTCTGGTCATCTACGGACAATGACTTTCCAGAATGGTTGCAAGGTTTTCCCACTATGTACTAAGTGCAATTCTCAGCCTGCAACCCCAAGACATATTATTGACTGTATTGACTCATCCATTGATGAGCTCTACTCTTCCCCGGCAGACACCATCAAAAATCTCAAGCTTTACAAGCTTGATACCTTAGTGTGATTGAGTGGAGATAAGAAAGAAGAAGAAGAAGAAGATTTCTTCGCCACAATATATTCACATAATAGATTTTTAAAAATATATATATTTGCTTATTTATTATTTTCATTAACGATCTGGTTGCTACACTGGATGATTCTGACCTGCCAGGTATATACTTACCGGGCCATGGTACTTTACACCTCCTCCTGTTCGCGGATGATATAGTCCTCTTTGGTGAATCCAAGATAAATCTTCAAATAAAGATTAATCTAATAAAAAGATATTTTGAGGAAAATGGTTTAACTCTGAACCAATCCAAGTCTAAAATCGTAGTGTTTCGAAATGGAGGCCGCTTGGCCAGATCTGACATTTGGTTTTGGGGCCAACAACCCTTGACAGTATCTTCAAAATATACATATCTTGGCTACCCCTTAACTACCAAGAATACAACTGCTTACGTGGCGCAGCACTTTAAAAGCAAAGCATTGATTGCTACAAACGCAGTATGGAGAATACTATCTAAGTCAAGAACCAAATCGTTCGGAGCAGTGATGAAATTACTTGACTCCATAGTTTTATCCACGTTGTTATACTCTGCCCCCATGTGGGCGACAAATCAGATAGTAGTCGTAAACCAGATCCAGGATATTTTCCTACGGCGATTTCTTGACCTACCCAAATATACTCCGGGCTACATCTTGCGAACAGAAACCGGAAGGATGTCCCTTGAATTAAACATTACGAAGTTGATTCTAAAGTTCTGGATACGGATTTTTAAAATGGACAGGACAAGATTACCCTATGTTTGCTTGTCCCAGCTCTGGAAAGTTTCAATTGTGGGAAAGCGGGAAACAACTTTATTCATAACTTGAATAGCATCATTGACTCTAGGGGTTTTTCTTTTCTTAAGAACTGTGAAGATTATATGGTTGTGCGAGGAGAAATCCCTAGAATTATTCAAACCACAGTGGACCAGCTACTCCAATTTGACCGAGCTAAGATACAATGCTCAACTCATTTTATTCACTATCAATTTCTAAGTAGCTCCTTTATGACGGAGGACTACTTACTATCAAACCTCCCTTTGAAAATTAAACGATTTATAGCCCGTCAAAGGATTCTATGGCTACTTTTCCGTGAGGATATCACGGGATTTTGGAACAGCGACCCTTTAAATTGCTACTTCTGCAATGTTGGCATCCAAGACAATTTGGTTCACTATCTATTCCATTGCCCATTCCTACATGAAAAGAGACTGGAAATTCGCGAAATTTCGGAGCTAGCTCACTACAATGAACAACATGTATATAAAATCTTTAATGCTCTCCTGCTGGATAAAGCATTTGTTTATAAATATTTTAAATTTTTAAAGGCGATGGATAAAATGAGAGAAGAGGTGCTCAACTCCACAGACAACGGCTGATTGCTCCCCCTCTCCTCTGGATTGCTTTTCCTCCTCACTCATGTACATATATAACCTTCAGGGGAATCCCCTTGTAATACAATAGTGTCTTAATAAAGGTTTTTGTTGTTGTTGTTGTAAGTATATATATTTGTTTGGCAACATTGACTCAGGAAGAACCAGGGTGAATCTCAGTGGTGTCTCTGATCACACCAGCTTGTGGGCAAACCTTCTCTTAATTCTGAAAGGTACAGTTTGACCAGAAACATAAGGTAGCTGTTTGGATTTGTTAAACTTTATGTTTTTAATTTTCAACTTTTTCTGTTGGGATAAGGTACAATTTGGGATTATAGATTAGAAACTCAAGGTAATTAAACAAAATCCAAATAAATAAATAGTGTTTGACATTTTGGTTACAGCGTTGTTACCATCATCAGACAAAATTACTGAATGATGGTAACAACACTGTTAATGAAACGCCACTATTTGGTCTTGTGTTCCTATCTCTGTTGCGTTGCACAGTAGGCTGCACTGGCACATGTGTTGCACAGCCCCGGACTGTGACCGGCGGTGTCCAGAAGGTGCTGCTGCGGACCATGGAGATCCAGCTGGAGCCCCAGGAGTGGAGCAGGGCCGTGGGGGCGGTACATCTGGCTCAGTACTGCCGCAACGGTACAGCAGCTCTCCTGGGGCTTCCCCCTCTTGTGTTTATCAACTGGTGCCATTCTATGGTGACAAAATTTTCTCCAATTTGATATCTGTTAGTGACCATCACTCTTATCTAGAAATCTGCCTTTGCCGGTCCCAAGCCCGGATAAAAAAGGAGGAGGGGGAGCAGTAACAAGCTTGCTAAAAAACCTGGGCTCAGCTGGCCCAGCTGATAGTACCCTGTAAGGGCTCCTAATCCAGGGATACAGGATGAGCAGCGTTTGTACTCCATGTTAGGAGCAGCTGCACATGGTGTCTGTTCCTCATGTCAGAGGCAGCCATTTCTTTTGGAGCTAAGTCGGCCTGCCACTGAGTAGTGCTCCCAGTCTTAATGACAAAGACATTCTACTTCACCCAGTCATGATGGTTGTCAAGTCTCAAGCTCTACAAAGCTTGACCTCCTAATATGATTGAGTTGAGATAAGAAAGAAGAAGACTCTCATTTAGTGACCTTCCAGTAGTTTCCTTGACCACCTTCTAGCCAGCTCATTGGACACAGTTCCGGTATCTTTCTGTACTTATTCATTAGTTCCTTTTGGGTATGATTGGGTACAATTTGGATTATAGATATTATAAACACAAGGTAACAAGACCAAATAAATAGTGTGTGAAGTTTGGGTAACAGTGCTTACCTTGATTAATCATGGATGTATTTGGTGGCCAATTCTAGAATCAATGTTTTGTTGATATTTATTCAGACAAATGGCACGAGCTGTCGGCAAATTTTAGTTGCACAATCAGGAGATGTATAATTCAACAGTTTTTCAATTCCCATCACAGGTCATTTTCTTCAATTCAACTGAAAATTCTGATCCCTTGAGGTGTTGAATTAATCTCATGGAATGGGGTGTAGCTTTCCTTGATCATGGCCCCATGATCCAGGCACACTTTGGTGAAAATCTGACTTTGCCTGTAGTTTGTGGCCGTTCCTAACATGGAAGCCTTTGCTGCCGATTCTAACATGAGTACTGACCTCCGTATCCCTGGAGTGGGACCTTTGCTGAGGTCTATCAACCAGTTCAGTTAAACTCAGGATTTTTAAAGAGGTCTACTCCTGTTCTAACAATGCTGCTGTTGGTCCACAACTGCTTATTCGTCAGTTATTCTGCTTGTTTCGCAGCTGGCCTTCATATCTGAAGGTTGTTCCCTATCTGCCACCTAGGGATCTGCTCTGTAGCAGTCAGCTCTGCTGGGGTGTTGAATTAATGAAATTAAAGTGTATAATATGAAATAAAGAAGTTAATCTAAATTTTATTTCTTCCTATTAGTTTTTAATTGCTCTTTAGTACAAGTACTATTCAAGTGTGTAGTTTGTTGTTGTTGTTTCTTATCCCCTTGTGTAAAGATTACACAAATTCCACGAGTTCATGCTCCTCGAGCTGTTTTATGATAAGCAGCGGCCTCTCTCATAGGTCCTGTTTAGTACATTTAATGCAATGTGTTCTGGAGCCAAGTGTGTAGTTTAGATGTACCATGTCACTGGAGCATTGAACCAAAGGGGAATGTGCAGGTCCCATGATCGTGCTGCTGTTTGCCGGCAACTTGGGCCAGGAAGTCGCAGGCCTGCCTCCCTCCAAGGTGTTCCTGACCCACTTCCCGCAGGACATCGACAGCTTCCTGCTGTTGGCCGCTCAGAAGACCGGAGGCCTCACGTAGCAATTTTGTCTCTTTGTTGTTGTTTTGTAATCTCCTGGTGAGTACCCAACACAGCTTCTCCGCAGAACTCACTGACGCCTTACTCTCTCTCCCCACATTCCATCCTGATCTCTCTATTTTTATAAATTAAATAAACAAAAATTTTAAAAAATGTTTATTTAGTTTTTAAAAAAATATATAAATATATATATTTATTAGCCTACCCTTTAAAAAAAAAAAAAAAAAAAATTAGCCTACCCTTTATGTAAAAAATTTTAATTTGCATAATATCCTATTTACCACCTTTGCATATTTACCAGATTATTTGCCGTTGTTTCAATCTGGGAGGAGTCCTCTGTAGCGGCATGCCATTTCAACACAGGAGAACATATCACGCAGTGGTTGTTGCCAATTTTTTTTTATTTGTTATTTTTTGTTATTCGTTTTTTTTTTTGTTAAATTTTTAAAATTCCTGGCCACTCTCTCCTCCCAAATGTAATCTCAATATTTGTCTAGTCCTTGTTGTTGTTGTTTTGGACAATTGCTCTAATAAAAGTATTGGCATTACTGCTGTTGTTCCTGTAGACACACTTGGCTGGAGCTCCAGACACAACATTTGATTTGCATATGCATCGTGTAAATATAGCAACCATCCATCCAATGAAGAAGCATGACTATATTTCTAAATACAAGGTAATAAGACCAAATCCAAATAAATAAATAGTGTGTGGTGTTTCGGTAACAGCGTTGTTACCATCTTCAGACAAAAGTACTGAGTGAGAAAAAATATCACAGCATGTTTTAAATAGTTACTGTGATATTTTTTCTCATTCAGCACTTTTGTCTGAAGATGGTAACAACACTGTTACACACTATTTATTTGGTCTTATTACCTTGTGTTTACAAGCTGTAAATGTCTTGTCTGTAAATTGCAGATGTTCTATAGAGGAAATATTTCCACTGCAACAAAGTTCCTTCTTCTTAAAATTAAAGATACTTCGGCCAGTAAATCTTTTTTATTGTCGTTGAGGACGAAACATCGAGACTATAAAAAAGATTTACTGGCCGAAATATCTTTAATTTTAAGAACTATGAATCCTAGCCAGGCAGCCTCTATCTTTACAATAAATTTCCTTCTATTAAATCATAAAAAGAAGCAGAACGGAAAGATTTAAAGTATACAACAGAACTCTTCAACAAGCCTATTTTTAAAGGAAATTAAGTAAAGAAAGATTTACTAATGTCTTATAGTTTCCTTTAAATTGAGTCATTGATGAGGTCTGTATACTTTAAATCTTCTCATTTTGTTTTTTTATGATTTAATAAAAGAAACTTTGTTGCAGAAGATTAAAATATTTCAATATAAGAAAATAAGACCTAATCCAAATAATTTATTAGTATGTGACGTTTTGGCAACAGCATTGTCACCATCATCAGACAAAAGAATAAAACATTATCTTTTTTTTTTTTTTATTCTTTTGTCTTATGATGGTGACAATGCTGTTGCCAAAACCTCACTCACTATTAAGTTATTTGGATTAGGTTTTATTTTCTTATATTATTATCTATAATCCAAATTGTGATTTATCATGAAAATATTTCCTATAACAAAATCCCCAATATTATTTTATAATAGAGTAAACTATGGCTATAGTAAAACATGGATGAACCAAAGGTTCAATCTCATTGGGGTTAGCTATAGAGGAGTTTTACTGTAAATACATGGCAAGACATTTAATAAATCTTGTGTTTTTATGCAAATACAGCAAGATTTATAAAAAGGCGTACCTGGATCTGTAAAAAAAAAAAAAAAAAATTCTTTACAGATCCAGGTATGCTTTTTTATATAATTTGAATTGAAGGATCGCCTTTTGACTCAAACAGACTCAAGATATGTCGGCCAAGGAGGTCAGATTGCTGACACACATGATATGGCAGCAGATATCTTATTAACATACCCAGAACTCTGGATTGGAAAGACCCTGTTCTTAATCTTTTGTTCCCCTTGTGATTACACAAATTCCATGAGTTTTATTATTACAGAAGCACCAAGTCTATCAGACTATTGTGCTATATTAGAATTATTTACATATATCTAATTATAAAATGAAAGGATTTAAAAGAACGATTGTTTCTTTTATAAATGATACAAACTTCTACTGCCCTTACTGCGATGAATTTTTTCATAGCAGTAAGGGCAGTAGAAGTTTGTATTATGTATAAAAGAAACAATCCTTCTTTTAAATCCTTTCAATGTATAGATGGCGCGTTGTTGCTTTGTGTTGATATATCTAATCATTCAAGCTATTTGATGCAGCAGCCTCTCTCAATGGTCCTCTTAATCTAAATAGACTTTCAAATTGGAAATATATAAAAGTCAAAAGAAGAATTACAATGGGCTTCTTTATTTAGCAAGCTTTCAAGTTTTAGCTCTTCCTCAGTGTGACATGTTACTTAAGTGTCCATCAAGTCTACCTTTGATGACAGATTCTCTGGTGACAATTATGTTCCAATTTGATATCTGTCAGTGACCATCACTCTCATCTAGTGACCTTCTGGTAGCTTTCTTGACCCCTTCTAGCCAGCTCATTGCAGGTCTTCCTTCAGTTTTTCCCAACATTTCTATAATCAGATACAAAATACCCATTGAAGGTATTACATGGTGATGTACCAACAGGACCAAGGGAAGAGAGTAACATGAACTATCTATGAAGAACCTGGTTAAGAAGCCAACACCAGGTTTTTTATACAAAGTGACCATTATTAAAAGGCGGCCTTTTTCCTGTATGTATGGCTTTCCAAACACAAGGTAATAAGACCAAATCCAAATAAATAAATAGTGTGTGACAATAGTTGGTAACAACGCTGTTACCGAAACGTCACACACTATTTATTTATTTGGATTTGGTCTTATTACCTTATTTTATAATCTATAATCCAAATTGTACCATATTGTATGACTTTCCTTTAATTATGTGATCTAAAATTTTTGAAAATGTTAGAAAAAGAGTCAAACTGTGGCTATAGTGAACCAAAAAGTTAAGTTCCATTAGGGTTCACTGTAGAGAGGTTTTACTGTGTATTTGGATTCATTACCTTAAACACAAGGTAATAAGACCAAATCCAAATAAATAAATAGTGTGTGACATTTCGGTAATAGCATTGTAACCATCTTCAGACAAAAGTACTGAATGAGAAATTTTACCACAGCATGTTTTAAATAGTTATTGTTATCAAGTGTGTAAACAAGATGGCAGATGTGTGTATTCAACTAGGTCTGTCCCCCAGCTGTGACGACTTGGAATTGGATAAATTCACTTGTTCTGGTCAAAATATGACATTTTATTTCTGACTAGATATTTATAAGATGCTTAGAGAATTTTTCTTTGTTCAAATAAACAAATATTTAAAAAAAAAAAGATATAACATAATATTTTATATATATATAAATATATATTTTTAAAATGAAAACAAAAAAAAAATGACTTGAAAGGGTTTAAAATAATACTGAACATTTAAAAAAAATAATAATAATTAAAAAAAAAAAGATATCTTAACAGAGTAAATAGAAGAGTGGGCAAGCTGGAATATCACATTACCCTAGATCTACAACTCAAAGTTCTATGTACATAAGACTCTACTCTATGTACACCATTTATGGAAATATGCAAAAAGGTCTAAGTATTAAAAAAAAATGCACTTTGGCTCCTATACATATATTTTCTCATTAAAAAAAGAAGAAAAAAAAGATCAACAGCAGAAGAAGACAATTTTTTTGGCACAAATAGTTTTCCAATCTTGTAAAAAAAATTGCATAAGACTAGGCAAGGCATGACTGCTAAATGAGTCGAGAGGCATGAGCTGCCGCTACGCAATTTGCGCAGTAGAGGTCGTCGATGTTGGCTGAGCAAAAGCTAAGTTGGAAGATATGTTTGGGTTTGGAACACAAGGAATGTTGTAGAGATGTAGATATCACATAAAAAATAAGGATTGGAAGAGGAAACAAGGTCAGTTGGAGGCTGGGGTGACCTCGCCCAGTTCCTTCAGATCTTCTGACTCGGCCGCGGGGGAGTTGGACTTAGAAGGGGGAGGTGTCTTGGGTTCCCTGGCGTGTTGCGCACCAGACTTGAGCAGGCTGCGCACCTCCTCATCCTCACTCTCATCCTCCCGCACCAACCGCTCCAGCTTGGCGGCGTAGAACTCGTTGTTGATGAGCTTGCGCTTGTACAGGAAGGACAGTCTCCTGGCTGCACAGACGAGATGTGGACCAGCCAACCAACCAATCAACTGTGGGGACTACCTACCCAGCTCCTCGTCCACTATGGTGTTGGAGGGACCCCTGAGCACCACACCAGTCAACCCCACCATAGGGACCGAGGGAACACAGACTTACGCCATAGTCCCTGGGATGAAGGCCTCACTCTGCTCATACTCGTGGGGATGGGTCTCCTTGATGTTCATCTCATCAAACCGGGGCCTCTCCACACTGGACCCACACATAGCCAATATTGGACCAATCACACATAGCTAACACTGGGCCCACACATAGCCAATAATGGACCAATCATATACAACCAACAATGAACCAATCACACGTAAATAACACAGGGGAGACTGACCAACAACGGACCAATCAAACAGAGCCAACAATGGACCAATCACACAAAGCTAACACTGGACCCACCAATCACACATAGCCAATAATGGACCAATCAAATACAACCAACAATGAACCAATCACACATAGCTAACACAGGACTGATCAACAACGGACCAATCAAACATGGCTAACAATGGACCAATCATACATATATTTAAGAAACAATGGACCAATCACATACAATGATAACTTACACCAAACTGATTTCTTGGTATATGATGAGGTAAACTTCAGGATAAATACCTCACTAGAGTGGTACCAGATAACAAAAGGTAAGCAGTGATCTCGACAGTAGGTGTCAGACAGAGATTGAAAGAAACACAGCTAAATGTCTGGGATTCCATCATCCAGCTTCTTAGATGACACAACATCCACGTGGCAGATATAGGGAAGTATTTCAAACATGTCAACTAAGGCAATCATTTCTTCCTGACATATGTCATCATTTAGGTGGCAAGGGAAGCCAACAAGTGAATACACAGATATCTTTCAATATATCATCCTGAAGTAAATACATCACTGAACCTAAAGCCTAGAGCTATTCTGGAATGGGGGAGACAGGCAGCAACCTGTATTTCCAGGCTCAAAACTGACAGCCATACTAGACTCATCAGGATGGTGTCAAGACACAATGCACCGTTTGCAGGACCAAAGAGACCTCACCAGACCACCTCCTGGAATGTATGGAAGCCCTAAAAAAATGCTTCAATGGCCCCCCATTCTTGCAAAAGTCCAACCCCACCAGCGAGTGCAAGTAACCAAACGGGACTCTGGCATATTTGTAAGTGCAAAGTCGAACTGCTTTTCACATGTTGTAGACATGTGGTGCACTTACAGTAAATGCAATCGTCAACTTCTACCCACCATGATTATCATGGTCTGTACCACGTGTACTAAGGATAAGCAAAAAAAAAAAAAAATGGAAGCCTCAAGACAGGACTCCAACCCTACCAAGATTATAATCCATGAATTCAGTCTCCATGACCTTCTATAACTATACAATGGGATAAATAAATTTTAAAAATCCTGGAGTATTACACATGGAGAACCTATCAGCAGTACAATGAGATAAACACCAGGATCTTCCAACATGGAGTCTTGGTTTTTTTTTTTTGCTTATCCCTAGTACATGTGATACAGGCCATGATAATCATGGTGGGTAGTTAGCGACTGCTTTTTACTGTAAGCGCACCACATGTCTACACATATGAAAGCAGTTCGACTTTGCACTTACAAATGTGCCAGAGCCCCGTTTGGTTACTTGCACTCGCTGGTGGGGTTGGACTTTTGCAAGAATCGGGGGGCCATTGAAACATTTTTTTTTTAAACAGAAAAAAAGTGTCCAATGCGGGAATCGAACCTGGGTCGTAGCGGTCGAAAACCAAACGGTTTAACTAGCCTTCCACCGTCCCCCCAGTCTTGGTATTTATTGTAGAGAGAAGCATGTGAAATTTGAATTTATTATAAAGTGGAATTTACCTTTATGTTATCCAATTCTACACAATATTGATAAAGCACAATTTGGATTTATAGTATGATGCATTAGTGTATCTAATGCTGCACATGACTGGTACAGAGCAGGAGGGACAAGTTCTGTCCTCCCAAGAGAACAACAGTCTTTGATTTCCAGACTTAAGTCTGGTCATCTACAGACAATGACAGAATGGTTGCAAGGTTTTCCCACTATGTACTAAGTGTCAACCTGCAACCCCAAAACACATTATTGACTGTATTGACTCATCCATTGATGAGCTCTACTCATCCCCAGCAGACACCATCAACAAGCTTTACAAACTTGATACCTTGATATGATTGAGTGGAGATAAGAAAGAAGAAGATGAAGATACATTAACAGATACATCTGTTATGAAAATTCAAAACTATTTTAGATTCTTTTTGAAATTAAAGGGCAGTAGAAATTGTTTAATTTCAAAAAGAATCATACACGTCTAAAATAGTTTCAAATTTTCATAATAATTTGAATTACAAGACAATAAGACCTAATCCAAATAAATAAATTGTGTGTGAAGAAGATATAATTACTTGGGATACCCTCTGGTCAGTACAACTAAAACCACTCAAGCCGCAAACTTTTTCAAAGGAAAAGCACTTGCGGCAATAAATGCTACAACCCCAATATTGGCAAAATCAAAAATTAATTCATTAAACTCTGCAATGAAACGGTTTGACTCTATTGTGATGGCTGTTTTGATGTATGCTGCTCCAATTTGGGCAACAGAGTATAAAGATTTATTAGACCATATACAAGATACATTTATTCGTAGGTTTTTGAATTTGCCTAGATATACACCAGGATACATAATAAGACCAGAAACAGGCCGCGTCTCATTAATAATAACAGCTCTGAAATTGACCTTGAAATATTGGCTGAGGGTGCTGAGTATGGATACAAATAGATTGCCTCAAATATGTTTAACTAGAATGAGGCAATTATCCTGTGCTACAGGTGCGCCCATCGGTTTTATAAAACAATTAAGCAATTTACTTAATAATAACGGATCCTCGTGGCTTACTTATTGTAATGATCCTGATTCACTAAGGAATGCTATCCCTGGAATATTAAGAACTGCGATAGAGCAAACAATACAAAACGACTTAACAAGAATAACCCAATCAAAGTTATATTCCCACTATAGAGACATATATACAGCGTTTACCACCGAAGAATACTTCTTAAGTGAACTCCCTTTTCCTATCATCAGATTAATCGCACAATTTAGAACCCTTTCAATTTTTTTCAGAGAACACCATTTGATTTTATTGAGGCGTGAAGACCTGAAATGCACTTTCTGTGGATCAGGAATAACAACGGAGATGTTGCATTACTTATTTGACTGTGCTGCTCTGTCTGAGGAAAGACGAAAACTAAATGATAAAACGGGGCAACTTTGTCCTTCATTTCCGGCACTAATTAATGAAATATCAAAGAATAGGTATATAGCGATGGTGATATTTGGATTCCACAAGACTATATCCCGGAAAAAGACCACACAGTGTTCTCCCTATCCCTTGTGAACTGGCGAATCCTGTATAGGGCGAGTGGCCCTAAATAAAGGCTTTTGTTGTTGTTGTTGTATAAATTGTGTGTGACATTTCGGTAACTTAAACGGTTAGTGAAAGGTCACACACAATTTATTTGTATTAAGTCTTGTATCTACACGATATTCAGATGGAGAAAGAGTCAATTTACAAAGAAAAAGTTATCAACAAGGATGTTTTACCACCAAGGAATCTGGTCTTTTTTTTTAATCTGTAGATAACATTTCAAGTACCCATGGTTGCCCCCCAGTGGACTCCAGCGATGACAGACCATCCCATGGTGCTCCCTGGATTGTAGAGCTGCTTAACAATACTTGATATACCAAATCCAAATAAATAGTGTGTGACGTTTCAGTAACAGCGTTGTTACCATCATCAGACAATTCATTAGATGTGATTGCTGATGGAAGCATTTGTCAGTTAGAATAATGGCATCTTCATACATCCCAATATTAACAGAGTGATGTTGTTTCTGTTCACCACTATAACCCCAAGTTTTACATAAACTTGTCCTTGTGATGGAATTTAAGCTATTTTATCACAAATGTACCCAGTCAGATGTCTGTAAGTACATTACTTTCACTTTTCCCAAAACTCCGCCTTTGCCGGATGAAAAAGGAGGAGGGGGAGCAGTAACAAGCTTGCTAAAAAACCTGGGCTCAGCTGGCCTGGCTGATAGTACCCTGTAAGGGCTTCTAATCCAGGGATACAGGATGAGTTTGTACTCTGTGTTAGGAGCGGCTGCACATGGCGTCTGTTCCTCATGTCAGAGGCGGCCATTTCTTTTGGAGCTAAGTTGGCCTGCCACTGAGTAGTGCTCCCAGTCTTAATGACAAAGGCAGACACATTCTACTTCACCAAGTGTGGAGATAAGAAAGAAGAAGACTTTTTCCAAGAACTGATTTCTAAGCATAGGATGTGAAACTCCCCCCCCTGTCTAGGAATCTAACAATGTTCTATCTTTGTTGTACTCCTGTAGACTGTCCTGAACATCTATCAAATCCTCCAAACTCTGGGAAAACCCCAGGACTATAATAGAAAAGCTGAGACAATGGAATCTAATGGAGATCGTTTAAACAACTTGAGGAATAAGTAACAACAACAACATTCCTAGAAGGGGGGTTTTCTTCTTCTTCTTTCTTATCTCCACTCAATCATATTAAGGTATCAAGTTTGTAAAGCTTGTTGATGGTGTCTGCCGGGGAAGAGTAGAGCTCATCAATGGAAGAGTCAATACAGTCAATGATGTGGTTTGGGGTTGTAAGTTGACACTTAGTACATAGTGGGAAAACCTTGCAACCATTCTGTCATTGTCCGTAGATGACCAGACTTAAGTCTGGAAATCAAAGACTGTTGTTCATAGAAGGGAAGTAATGACTGAAAGCTTGAGATTGCAATGAAAATAAACTTCAGAAACCTGTCTCCTTATTTAAAGTATTGGGATTCCCATGTTTACTTACTAAGTCTAATTGACCCTTACCTATCTTTATAAAAGATTGTAAACACTACATGCTAGATTGGGGTTAGTAACATGGGAACCAGTCCCAAGACCTCTCAATAAATTCAACTAATGGATAGAATTTCAAGTAATTTCTAACATTCTCAGAATATACAGATTTATTCATAATAATCATCACTGAAATTAGTACAATATTAATTTTGTAAATGGGCATGTAAGTTTATCATTTATAGACAAATAAAAGCTATTATTGATCCTGGCCAACATGAATGTGTATAATTTTTTTTCGTTAATATTTAGTTGTCAATCGAACTAATTTCATTTTTTCGTAATTCCATTTAATAGAGTTTTGAAGGAAAACTATTCATTCGCAAAACTTTTAATTCAATAGTCTAAAAACAAACAATTTCCAATTAATACCTAACACCTACCTTCCGTGTGTAATTTTTGAAGTTTTTAAAATACCCCTCGCCGGTTTTTTTTCTTGTGACTTGTCTTTATTATCTTCCATCCTAGATAGTAATTTTGGAATTCAAAAATAAGATACTAAACAAAATTAAAAGGAAACCATATATTTGTAAACAACAAGAATTGTTTTTATATGTAATGATGATAGAAAATAATAATGATAAAAATTTGTTGCAATTGATTGAGGTAAATTTGATTGCGTTTTTTTAAATATAAACTCCACAAAATTATGTTCATGTTATTCAAAATTATTATTACGTATTATCGTAAAAAAAATAATTTGAACATTTCCAAAAACAATAGGCACTTAAAAATTCATCAATCAAACTTAAAATATTATGCCCTATTCTTTATCAAATAATAATATTAAACTTAATTTTATGTTTGTACTCCCTTAACTTTAGAATTATTTTTATTTAAATAGACTATAGAAAATTTTCCAAGATTTGCTTTGGAATTATATTTTTATATATATTTTTAAATGTGGCATTAAAAAATAATTTATTTTGATATTATTTTGTTGTTTACCTCTCTATTTATTAGGAAATATATATTAATAGAAATATCCGACACGATTGTCAAACTTAATGTGTCGATTTATTGTTATTATTAAATATATCAACTGAGCTAAGTCAACTTTGTTTTTATTTATTTTTTTAGGTGAAGTCTGTTTAACGTTCCTTTAAATTTGATGCAGAAATGATAAGATAAAAAAATATATTGTTTAGCAGAAGACACTTTTTATACTCGACGATGGTGCTTGCATTTATCAGGTGACATTTTCTTTTGTTTATATTTTTCCAGTGGAAAACAAAAGGTTTGACGTTACCACACAAAGGATCAAATTACTCTCATTTTCCTTTGCTTTAATTTTCTTCATTATATTTATTTTTAAATTAGGACCAATGGATTTTTTAAAAAGCCATAGCACTTTTTAGGTTTTTTTTTTCATGTGTAAGTTAATAATAATAAATTAAAAAAAAACTTTTCGTCTTATATTGATATATCAAACGAACAAACTAATGCATATTTTCAATGAGTAATTTTCTTATTCATAATATTATTTTTGTGTGTGTAAAATATAGATGATTTTTCCAACAATTACTTGTGATATTTTGCAGTGTGATAATAGATTTAATTATTTGTTAGAGGGTAAATAGTATTTGTTATTTGTATTATTCAATCTTTATATAGTTTATATTTCTTCATATACTTATACAGCTTTAATATTATGCTTTCTTTGACCCATCATCAAGAAAACATTTTTTAAATTTCAATTTTTTTTTTATAAAACATACGATAAACCTGACAAAAATAAATTAAACAAGTTTGAAGAGCAGTAAATCACCACATAAAACCTATTTATAACCCATATGTTTATTCAACACATTCATACAAGGCTAAATTTCTAAAAAAATAATTTTTACAAATAATGCAGAAACTAAGGGTACTAAGGGCAAATACATTTCTTATAGCTTGCATCACACATCGCAATGAGAATATTGCATTAAAAAAAAACTTGATTATTGCTTCAGTTGTCCAAGGTCAAAGTAAATATAATTGTAGATATTGAAGCATTAGAATCATGAAAAATATAAATATTTGACCACAGCAAGACAATGTATTCTATGACATGACAGAATTAACTCTGGTGTGTTTCCAAATGTCACCTATTTGCACACTATGCTGCCAGCTAATATGTAATTAATTGAGTTGCATAGAGCCACTATGTAATATATTCTGGCATCCCCTTAGTTAATAGAAAATTAATATTAAAAATAAAATTGAACCACCCAGGGAGAGAGATGAGTTTCTTTTAAGAATCTATTTAACATCTCGAGCTTTTTTTTTTTTTCAGGTTTAAATAAAGCCCTTCAACAGTAGAATTATATTAAAATTGAATAATTTTTTTTTTAAATCGTTCAACTTTTTGTTTAAAATCTGATTTCCTGTGATGTCACGCCCCCCTGGGCCCACCAACTACCGGAGATTTGTGATTTCCCATATTGATGTTCTTTCCACAGTACCTCCTGTTTCACCTTTGGAGATTTTTTTCTATAAGGGTAAAAATCCTTGGGTTCTCTAATTTAAAAAATATATATATACAGTTAAACTTGTCTAGCACCCCCTCTTGGGACTCACCAAAATAGGGTGCTATAGAGAGGGGGTGCTATAGACAGGTCACTTTTAATGTAAATCGCATCGTACTACGTATTTAAAATCAGGCGCTATAGAGAGGAAGGCGATATTTAGAGGGGGCGCTATAGAGAGGTTTAACTGTATTATAAATGATACCTTTAAAAAAAATGACAACTCTTCTTAAAGGATGAGCCAAGACTTCTCAAATCTTCAATTCACTATTTGTTGAAAAATTTGTCATATATATTATTAATAAAAAGATTTATGAGATTTCTGTTGATTTTGGTTATCTTGAGGATTATTATTATTTGTTGCTTGATTTCTGTATACATGAGTATTTTACGATATTGTTCTGCAGTTGTGGGAATTATAAAATAGTTCTGATCAGATTTCTTTAATTGAGCTGAGGAATGTATATAAAAAAATAATTTGGTAAAAGTATTGCCTGGCCTAAGGCGTAAGAATAAAAAAATGAATAACTTATTTACATAATGTACAAAAGGTTGAGCCGGCCAACGGGAAACAACAACAATGAGTTTTTATAGGGGAAGAGTAACCTCTGGCGGTTGATTTAACAGAGTATTTGAATCTAAACACAAGGTAATAAGACCAAATCCAAATAAATAAATAGTGTGTGACGTTTCGGTAACAGCCTTGTTACCATCTTCAGGCAAAAGTATTGAATGAGAAATTTTACCACAGCATGTTTTTAAATAGTTCCTGTTATCAAGTGTGTAAACAAGATAATAGATAAGAAGAAGATTGTGCCTTATCAGTATTTGAATCTATGAAATTATAGTTTTAAATAAAATAATATTTTAATATAACATATATATAGTAAAGTCTATATAGTTTAAAGAATATTTTAAGTCATAAAATTGGAGAGTAGTGGAGTTCAGGAATTGGTTTAACCATGGAGCACCAGAATATTAAGGAATGTTGGCATATTTTTATTCAATCCAATATATGCCTTTGTATTAATATACTTATGTAAATAAGAAAGCCAGGCAATGCTTACTTCCTACATCCTTACTGCTCTCAAATAAATAATTTTAAATGGAAAAATGCAATCTATAAGGAATAAATATCAAATTAACAGTGATTTAGGCTTATTTCAGAAAACTAGCGAACTATTTTCTCAATAAATCATAGCCTACATGGCAAAGATGGAAAGGACAGCGTGAAATGGTTCTTGATTCATCAAGAAAATGGGTTTTCAATTTTCTGGAATATTTTAGTTGGTATTTATTCCAATAAAAAGCATTTTACTGTGTGAAATAAACTGTCGGATTTCTAATTATTCATTCTATTGTGTTGGACAGACAACACCTCCCTAGATCACTTCGCTATACTACTGCTATATATAAGCTATATACTGCTATATATATAACACTGCTATATAGTAATGAGAAACAGTGCATCCTCAAAACTGTGACTCCATGAGATATGGTGCGGTGAAGGTCTCAACTTATCCAAGATGTCTCCACTTCACCTTGAGCTATCCTGCTGGGACACTTACACAGCACTTAATAAGGGGGACTCTCTTGAAAAGTCCCAATTAACACAAGTTGGTCTTTCCTTGAGTTTGAATGTTTCACCCAAAGATTTTGGAGAAGCCTTAATTGAGGGTGTTATAGCTCTGCCTTCTCAATGATGTCATCAAGTTGAAATGTATTATAGATCCTTGAGGAATAGAGGTTGACCAAGGAAAAAATGGCTCAATAAACCTAATAGAATGGAATTGGTAGATGAGATGAAGAAGTTTGCAAGACATGTCCTTTAGATCAGTAGATTTGACCATACTGTAGACATCTTGAGGAATAGAGGTAGACCAAGGAGGGAATGGCTCAAATAGAATGGGATTGGTAGATGAGGTGAAGAAAGTGTTCAGCAGAGAGAAATGACGTTCCATCATGGCCGCTGTATCAGAGCTCAGAATAGAAATGATAATGAATTAGAACTAATTCTTGTATTTCCCCAATAACTCCTAATTATATAAATGAAGATGGGTGTTACCTGTAGTCCAAACCATTCAAATAAAAAAAATTAACATTATTTTAAATAAAATACTAGCGGACGTACCCGGCTTCGCCCGGGTTTTACCCGAGTAAAGGTTTGTTTAACGAATCTCTTGATAAAGTGAACATTTTTTCCCGTTCCCTTTAAAAATACTCGATAAGTTGAATAAAATCAATATTAATTGGTTCCCTCGGTAATTGGAAGTTAAAGGAAGGGTATCTTGTTTTGGAATTGTATCATTATTCTTGTCTCAAATAAATTGCTGTGTCATCCTGAATTTTGTCTTTCCTAATTTTCTACATTACAAAATCATCGTATCATCATGATAATATTTAGAGCAGATTGTTGAATTATAGCAGATAAATTAGAATATTTATCTTAATTATTTTTAGGCGAAAAGTTATTTCAAAAATTTTATTTGCTAGAAACCTTCCCAGTACTATACTAAATAACTTCCCAAAGTTTCATGGCGTTCCAATGAGTGGTTTGGTCAGGCATAAAGGACAGACAGACACACACACACACACACACACACACATACATTCATTTTTATATATATATATAGATAACACTGAACCCCTCTATAGCAACCCCCAATGGGACTGAACCTTTGGTTCACTATAACCATGGTTTGTTATAGTTCCATGCTCACTGTTTCATATAATAAAAATGGGGATTGTTTCCGGAAGTTTCGCTATAGGATTGTTTTAACGAGGTTTTACTGTATTTGTTGGGGCTAAAGTTGGGGTGGAGTTGAAGGTAAAAGTAAATTAATCAGAAATGGGGCAGATTGGGTTGTCAGGGATCTCTTTGTTGTGGTAGTCCTCTTCTTTCTTATCTCCACTCAATCATATCTGGTTATCATTGAACCTGTAGAGTTTGTTGATGGTGTCTGTGCTGGGGATGTGTCTTCTTCTTTCTTATCTCCACCCAACAATCACATATCAAGGTATCAAGCCTGTAGAGTTTGTTGATGGTGTCTGTGCTGGGGATTACTGAGTAGAACTCATCAATGGATAAACCACTGTTGTGATTAAACAGCATCCTAGATCAACGACAATGATTCATGGTCAAAAATAATATCTTACTCAGAGATAATCTGTCTAAAAATAAATAATCCTAGATAACTACCTCGTTCTAACAACATCACTTAGGACAATGTTTTTATAATGTTATAAGCATTCTGTCAATGTATTATAACCATGGTTAAAACAATTTATACTTAAAGCTTTATAATTATTATAACCAATTAGCATTATTATAACCAATTTACTCAAGGTATTAAGTATCAAATAAATAGTGTTGTGTAAGTAACAGTGTTGTTACCATCATCAGAAAAAGTACTGAATCTATGATGATTTACACTCATGGATGAAACTTAAGAAAGTGGAAAATCTTTGATGTTATCTGTTTTTTTATATATTCTTTTAAAGGAGACAGAGGCAATATTTCACACTTGGTTATCTCATGTGTCTTCAATATAGGTCACTGTGTATCAAATATCTTTCAGAGTTATTGTCTGAATCCCAATATACATGCTAAAAGGTACAACTTCCTTAAGTTCTAAACACAAGGTAATAAGACCAAATCCAAATAAATAGTGTGTGACGTTTCGGTAACAGCGTTGTAACCATCTTCAGACAAAAGTACTCATTCAATAACAACGCTGTTACCGAAACGTCACACACCATTTATTTATTTGGATTTGGTCTTATTACCTGGTGTTTATAATCTATAATCCAAATTGTACCTTATCATTAGATTTGGTCTTATTACCTTGTGTTTATAATCTATAATCCAAATTGTGCCTTATCTTCCTTAAGTTTTGTCTTCATGAGTGTATATATGAAGATGGTAACAACACTGTTACAGAAATGTCGCACACTATTTATTTGAGTTTGGTCTTATCACCTTGTGTTTATAATCTAAATGGTAACTTTATCAATGAACTCCACCAGCAGAGAAGGGGATATAAGCACTACTATGTCCAGCTGTGGGTGTCAAAGAACTCTGGCAAACTTCCATTTCTTTGTTGGTGGCAGCGGCCTCTTTGTTGTTTACCCCGGATGGCCTTGGGTGGTATATTCCATATTGAGTGGTTTTCTATTTATATTCACAAGGTCACAGTCCCAAGCCTGGAACAGTAACAAGCTTGCTAAGCTGGGCTCAGCTGATAGTACCTGTAAATGCTCCAGGGATACAAGATGAGTCTGTACTCCATGTTAGGAGTAGCTGTACATAGAGTCTGTTCCTCATGTCAGCCATTTCATATTGGAGCTAAGTCAGTGGCCTGAGTAGTGCCTCCAGTCAAAGTCATTCACCCAGTCATGATGGTTGAGATAAGAAAGAAGACAAGGTAACACAAAAGGCCACATTGAAGTTATTTCTGTAAATTCTACAGTAAGATCAATGACATTGTTGCAGACAAAACTACTGAATGTATTTTTATCTATTTTACTCATTCAGTAACTTTAAAGATGATAACATTGCTTTACTGAAATATAGCGTAGAATTTACTTATTTGGTCTTGTTACCTCGTGATTTTCTTATCCCACATTGTACCAATTTCTATTTTGTAAACACAAGGTAAATACAAATAATGATAAGACACAATTATTAATTATAAATTATAAACACAAGGTAATAAGACCAAATCCATATTTATTTATTTGGATTTGGTCTTATTACCTTGTGTTTCTCTAATCTATAATCCAAATTGTGTCTTATCTATTTTGTAAAATTAATGAATTGGTTTCGAATGCCCCCTTATTTTCACTAGTACAAAACAAGGTAATAAGACCAAATATAATTGATGAGGCACAATTTGGATTGTAGATTATAAACACAAGGTAATAAGACCAAATATATAAATTGTGTGTGATGTTTCGGTAACAGCGTTGTTACCATCTTCAGACAAAAGTATTGAGAAAGAAATTTTACCACAGTAAAATTTCAGTACTTTTGTCTGAAGATGATAACAACGCTGTTACCGAAATGTCACACACTATTTATTTATTTAAATTTGGTCTTATCACCTTGTGTTTATAATATATAATCCAAATTGTTCCTTATCATTAACAATGCACTATTTATTTGGATTTGGTCTTATTATCTTATGTTTCTCTAATCTATAATCCAAATTGTGCCTTATCACCCTTGGGATTGTTGAGATTGTAGGCCCCCCAAGTTGAAATGTAGATCTGGTGTAGATATACAGTGTAACCACCAAAGGCTGGTTGAACCAAACCTAACCCCACAGTGTTCAGTCAGTCACAGATAAGATAGCTGATGTTTGTTCAAGGCAGCTGACATCACCTGCTGGGCTTTATTCCTCCCCATGGCCTGCTCAGAGTCACTGGATGTCAACTGGGTTATCACGATGGAAATATCAGATTTCCCGGGGGATACCTTTCTTTTTAACACCATTTATTTCATATGTTTCTAGCTTTCAGGAGAGTTCATAGTTCATTAATCCTGATAAGGCACAATTTGGATTATAGATTATAAACACAAGATAATAAGACCAAATCCAAATAAATAAATAGTGTGTGACATTTCGGTAACAGCGTTTTTACCATCTTCAGACAAAAGTACTGAATGAGAAATTTTACCACAGCATATTTTTAAATAGTTACTGTTATCAATTACTATTTAAAACATGCTGTGGTAAAATTTCTCATTCAGTACTTTTGTTTGTAGATGGTAACATACTCTAGGAGAGGATACTCACACTAGAGGACACCTCTCTATAAAGTACAGTTTTCATTTGCAAAATTTCCATTTTTATTCATTATTGACTGTATTGACTCATCCATTAATGAGCTCTACTCTTCCCCGGCAGACACCATCAACAAGCTTTACAAGCTTGATACCCTGATATGATTGAGTGGAGATAAGAAAGAAGAGAATAAGATTTTTACTAAACACAATAATTTATTTGGATTTGGTCTTATTACCTTGTGTTTATAATCTATAATCCAAATTGTACCTTATCAAGATTTTTACTATTTAGCAACTCTCCGGTAAGAGGACACTTCTCCTTAAAAGAAACTTTGGTTCTGCAATTAAGTGTTGTCCTTTACAGGGAGGTAGTTCTACTGTATCTAAAAGCATCCAGGGCTAAGTTTAACACACAATTTTATTTCTCTGCTCGAGGAGCATGTACTCATGGAATTTGTGTGATCTTTACACAAGGAGATAAGAAACAACATTTTATTTCTCTAGTTTTCAGGTTAACAAGCCCTTCAATTAGCAGTAGAACTTCTATAAAACTGTACAAGCTGCTAGAAAATAAATTAGTCATCTTGAAAAAAAATTATTGAGAGTGGTACTTCGTAAGTGGAACTTCGGAAGAAGATGAAAATGAGCAAGATTAGATAGAAGCCACTGAAGTTGGGTGACCACAGTTCCAGATAAAGAAGCCACAAGTTCCCAGAAGCCACTGAAGTTGGCTGACCACAGTTCCAGATAGAGGAGCCTCAAGTTCCCAGAAGCCAGTGAAGTTGGCTGACCACAGTTCCAGATAGAGCAGCCACAAGTTCCCAGAAGCCAGTGAAGTTGGCTGACCACAGTTCCAGATAGAGGAGCCACAAGTTCCCAGAAGCCAGTGAAGTTGGCTGACCACAGTTCCAGATAGAGGAGCCACAAGTTCCCAGAAGCCACTGAAGTTGGCTGACCACAGTTCCAGATAGAGGAGCCACAAGTTGGCTGACCACAGTTCCAGATAGAGCAGCCACAAGTTCCCAGAAGCCACTGAAGTTGGCTGACCACAGTTCCAGATAGAGGAGCCACAAGTTCCCAGAAGCCAGTGAACTCATGAGTCAGGTTTATTAATCCATCTGACTCGCACTAATTAGTTGCCGCAGAGTTCTCTCCCCCGGTGTTGCTGATCCTAGCTCCGCTTGTGTCCAGGTAGGCATCTACAGTTAGCAAGGGAAGAGCTAATGTACACTCGTTGGGTGGTAGGTGAAAGTTACACAAGACCAAATAAGTAATTTACATTTTTCTCTCCCTTGTATATGTTCTGTAGGACATGATAATCATGGTGGGTAGTATGATAAGGCATAATTCGGATTATAGATTAGAACTACAATTACTATTACCTATATACAGTAAAACCCCTCTATAGCTAAACCCAATGAGATTGAACCTTTGGTTAGCCATGGTTTGTTATAGCTTTAGTTTACTGTATTATAAAATAAAAATGGGGTTTGTTTCTGGTTCTTTTTAACGAAAGGTTAATCCCCGGGTATATCCCCAATTGGTTTTAGTCAGATTTTACTGTTTTTTTTTTTTTTTTTGCTTCTCCCTAGTGCACATGGTACAGGCCATGATAATCATGGTGGGTAGAAGTTAACAACTGCTTTTACTGTAAGTGCACCACATGTCTACACATATGAAAAGCAGTTCGACTTTGCACTTACAAATGTGCCAGAGCCCTGCTGAGATTTTACTGTAATTGCTATGACATTATAGTGGGCAGTAGTTGGCTTTTATGATAAGTATCATAGATAGGAATCACAAAATCTCTCTTATTCCAGAAGGTAGCAAATAAACCTGACATTCAGTGTTGATGCCATCTTCAGACACAAGTCCTGAATGATCATTCAGCTCATACAATACCAACTTACAATCGTCCATTTCCTCCCGACAAAATTCCCATCTATATGTTGGCCATAGATATAACCCAGCCACTCTACCAGCAAAATGTTGGGAATCTCTTATGGTTCAGACAATGAAACAACAAATAACAAGTTTACTTACAGCTGAAGTGGTTTTAAAGAATTAGGCAATTTTACCTTTTAAGAAAGTATTTTAAATTTATTATTTTCAAAGAGAAAGAGAAAAGAACATTTAACAATTTACATTACAATTACTAATTTTAAACACAAGGTAATAAGACCAAATCCAAATAAATAAATAGTGTGTGACGTTTCGGTAACAGCGTTGTTACCATCTTCAGACTTCAGTACTTTTGTCTGAAGATGGTAACAACGCTGTTACCGAAACGTCACACACTATTTATTTATTTGGATTTGGTCTTATTACCTTGTGTTTATAATCTACAATCCAAATTGTGCCTCATCAATTACTAATTTTGTAAACAAAACCAACACTCCTTTGTTCTAGTTTTTTATATTACAGTGTTGTCAGTCTAAAAGTATTTCAAGATCATTGATTTACAATTCTTCTTTTTTTCCAACACAAAAGATATTTTTGTTCAGATTGTGAATATTCCATTTGATCCCTTGTGGATCTCGTTAACTCAAAGCCCGCCCTAGACTGACGAGGGTCATTAGCCCGGAATCATGGTCTCCGGGTGGATGTTTCCCAAAGTGAGTATTGTGGCTTTGTTACCGATCCGAGGCTACGCCACCTATCAATAGATGCCATCTAGTTTTGATATCTATTTCAACGGGAGAGGTGTCCTTTATTTTTATTGTTCAATAATTTTGTCTGCACAAGGTGATAAGGCACAATTTGGATTATAGATTAGAGAAACACAAGATAATAAGACCTAATCCAAATAAATAGTGTATTGTTAATGATAAGGCACAATTTGGATTATAGATTATAAACACAAGATAATAAGACCTAATCCAAATAAATAGTGTATTGTTAATGATAAGGCACAATTTGGATTATAGATTATAAACACAAGGTAATAAGACCAAATCCAAATATATAAATAGTGTGTTACATTTCGGTAACAGCGTTGTTACCATCTTCAGACAAAAGTACTGAATGAAAAATTATTCAGAAGTTTATTCAGTACTTTTGTCTGAAGATGGTAACAACGCTGTTACCGAAACTTCACACACTATTTATTTATTTGGATTTGGTCTTATTACCTTGAGTTTGAGTGCTTTCATGTATAATAGAATATATTTGGTCTTGTGATTTCTAACTTATAATCCAAGTTGACCATCCACAACCACTGAGAGAGATATGAGGTCACACACACCCTGGTGTTGCCCCAGAGAGAGGGAATGTGGGGAGGACAGAAATAGCCCCTCCCCCAGCAGGGGGCCTGTGGATTGATGAGTATTGCAGTTCCTATTTACACATTGGCAGCCCAGTTACAACAGTCAACTCAGTGATTCCCATAAAAAAACATTCTAACACTAAGAAGACAAACTTTCTCCTGCCCTTACTGCAAAATATTGGGAGGGCCTGGCTCATCGGTAGTAAATCCCTCCAGGTAACCATTTTAATCTATCGTACCTCTCTCCTATTGTTTTAGGCTGATAAGTCACAATTTGGGTTATAAACTCAAGGTAATAAGCTATATAGATAATACGTATTTATTTGGTCTTATTTCCTTCTATTGTTTGGGCTGTTCTGCTGGTAATTTGGAAAAGGAAAACAAATCATCATGATAATAAGGCGCTGACGTGTATTCATGGTATTTACTATTTAATCATTTATGACCATTGACCGGAATGCAGAATTTGCATAGGCAATTGTTATTGTCATTATTATTAGAATGTAGCTTGTGCTGTAAAGACAATTAAATCTTTAGTAGCTTAAATAAATGTCTGATCCTTAAATTCTAAATACACCACAGGCACAATTTAGATTATAGATTATAAACACAAGGTAATAAGACCTAATCCAAATAAATAAATAGTGTGTGACATTTTGGTAACAGTGTTGTTACCATCTTCAGACAAAAGTACTGAATGAGAAATTTTACCACAGCATGTTTTAAATAGTTACTGTTATCAAGTGTGTAAACAAGATAGCAGATAAGAAGAAGATTTGTTGACTGAAGATGGTAACAACGCTGTTACAGAAACGTCACACACTATTTATTTATTTGGATTTGTTCTTATTACCTTGTGTTTATTAATTGTGGTGTTAAATAGTTTTCTATCTCCCATATATGGTTATTGTAAGAAGAGTCTAGCCCATTTCTTACATCCCTGGTGTAGTGGAATGGAGGGTGGAGATTCCCCGGTGGTTCCAAACATTTGCAGACACTCGCTGTTGTTGAGTGTGACAGCTGTCACAACATGTGTCATTTGTCCTGCCAGATTGTGTGGGCCACATGTGGGTCTTTATCTTACCCAGGCCAGTATATAAATACACTCATGGTGATAAAAGGAAGTTGTACCTTTCAGCATGTATATTGGGACAATAACTCTGAAGGATATTATAGTGACCTTTATTGAAGACACATGAGATAACCAAGTGTGAACAAAATTGACTCTGTCTCCTTAAAAAAAAAATAGATGGCTGGTGAGATCAAAAACTTTCCACTTCCTTCAGTTTTGTCCATGATTGTATGTTTAGGATATTGCTGGTGGCCAACCCCAATGGGTAGACAGTGAACAGATGCTGATTATGATAAGGCACAATTTGGATTATAGAGTATAAACACAAGGTAATAAGACCAAATCCAAATAAATAAATAGTGTGTGACGTTTTGGTAACAGCGTTGTTACCATATCCAGACAAAAGTATTGAAAGAATACTGAAAAAAACCATTCAGTACTTTTGTCTGAAGATAGTGACAATGCTGTGTGTGTTACCGAAACGTCACACACTATTTATTTATTTGGATTTGGTCTTATTACCTTGGATGCTGATTGTTTTGTGTGGTGCATCGTAAGCTGTGAATTTGATCCTTTCAAATGTGTCCTTCCAAGAGTTCCGAATCTATTGACCTTCACCATTAAGAAAACAAAGGAAGTGTTGTGACAGCAACTTTCTGTTTATAAGAATTATTGCTTTCCTCACGTGTTGCCAACATTTGTATAAACTCAGGAAGTTGTGTGATGTCCAACACTGCTGGGTGAATACAATGCTAGGAGGGGGTCGGTGGAAGGATGGTATAATATATAAATGAGTGTAGATATAATTGCCATCTCCAAGTATTTCCTAGTCGTCACCACCCCAGGAGTTAATTCTGTGTTGTTGTTGTTGTTGCAGACCCAAGTGCTAAGAAGACGCAACAATTCCCCCACCTCTCCTCCTACTTTTATTTTTATTTTTTATTTTAGTTTCTCCATTTTGTTGAGAGATGGGCAACTGTCTAAAGTCAGTCTCCACGGACGACATCTCCCTGCTGAGAGAGAACCAGAGCACCCGGGAGTCTACCTCCTCCGCGGACCAGCTCTCCCCGCCCCTGCCCTCCTATGAGTACCAGGTGGGTTTTTACAACTACAAGCTTCTTGTCATGTCCAATGTCTCCGTACATCTCTATCACAGCAATGTTCTCTGGAGAAATTACCATATGTTGTTGTTGTTATGTCCAATGAAGAGCCTCAGATGTCTCCGTACATCTCTATCACAGCAGAGTTCTCTATCTTGGGTGTGTAAAGTTGCTGTTCTGGGTCCATGTCAATTTTCTGTTGTTGTTGTTATGTCCAATGAAAAGCTCAGATGTCTCCGTACATCTCTATCACAGCAGAGTTCTCTATCTTGGGTGTGTAAAGTTGCTGTTCTGGGTCCATGTCAATTTTCTGTTGTTGTTGTTATGTCCAATGAAAAGCTCAGATGTCTCCGTACATCTCTATCACAGCAGAGTTCTCTATCTTGGGTGTGTAAAGCTGCTCTTCTGGGTCCATGTCAATTTTCTACAAGGCTGTGGCCATTGCTGGACATGAGAATATGTAGGTGTCAATTCCACACTAGGACAGTTGTCCTGTAATTTATAATAGAATATAATGCAGCTTATTATTGTAGAACGACACACATTTGAAAATTATCCCGCTTGTGTTTCTTTTGAACGAAAATCGAAATTTATATAAAGGAGAAATAACGATTATTTCCAACCTTAGGGATGAAGTATGAAAGGATGAATTGTGAAGAGTAATGATAAATGGATAAATGTCCTGTAGGTTCTTGTGTCATCTGGATGTATTGTCATTCCTTTATAGTGTTTTGTCCTGAGTCTTGTGATTGGTTTTGTTATTCTTCTCTCAGCGTTTCTGTCACATATTTCACCTTTCCTTTAATTATCTTGGATGTTGCCAAAGCATCACATACTGACATTTACTGGCTCAACTTCCTGGCTTCCTATGCAGAACTACAAGGTAACAAAACCAAAATAAATGAATAGTGTGTGATGTTTCTGTAACAATGCTGCTACTGAAAAATCACACACTATAAGTGTGATGTTTAAGTGGGAAATTACCCTGGTATTACTGGAATGGGAGCCAATAGGATGACATCAACAAATGCGAGGAATACACAAGTGGCACGGGCGAAAGACTATGTCTTTTAATACAAGAAAATAAGACCTAGATTAGGAGCCCTTACAGGGTACTATCAGCCGGGCCAGCTGAGCCCAGGTTTTTTAGTGAGCTTGTTACTGCTCCCCCTCCTCCTTTTTCATCCGGGCTTGGGACCGGCAAAGGCGGAGTTGAAAGATTTACTAATATCTTATAGTTTCCTTTAAATTGAGTCGTTGAAGAGGTCTGTATACTTTAAATCTTCTCATTTTGCTTTTTTATGATTTAATAGAAGAAACTTTGTTGCAGAAGATGAAAATGTTTCAATACAAGAAAATAAGACCTAATCCAAATAATTTATTAGCGTGTGACGTTTCGGCAACAACATTGTCACCATCATCAGACAAAAGAATCTCTTTCATTCAATTCATTCTTTTGTCTGATGATGGTGACAATGTTGTTACCGAAACGTCACACACTAATAAATTATTTGGATTAGGTCTTATTTTCTTGTATTATAATCCAAATTGTGCTTTATCGACTTTCCTTCCCTAAATAAAATCCTTTTAGTTCTTCTCTTTCTTTAAAAAAAAAGTGTGTTGTCTTCTTGTCACTTCCATTGGGATCCCACATTTATTTATTTGGATTCTGTCTTGTTACTTTATCCTGGCCACTACTTGGAGATACTGGCTGAGATCATTTAGAACTTAGTAAAGGCAGCCTCCCTGTATAGACCAGCTCTAGACTGTAGAATGGATGCTATAAATGGAATAGTACTTCAGCATTCCTGGTTAAAAGAGCAAAATATATTTACATATTGTAGAATCTTCGCTAGAGGACACCTCTCTACAAAGGACAGTTTCGATCAAAATCACTATTTTTACTATTTAGTAGATGTCAGGTAAGAGGATACCTCTCCCTAAAGCACATTCTTCCTTTTTCTTATCTCCAATCAACATTCAGGGTGTCATTGAGCTTGTAGAGTTTGTTGATGGTGTCTGCTGGGGATGCTGAGTAGAGATCATCAATGGATGAGTCAATACAGTCAATGATGTGGTTTGGGGTTGTTGTAGATTGAGAATTATACTTTATCCCTGCAATTAGGTGTTGTACTTCACAGAGAGGTAGTATGTATATATTTACCTTAGTTTCATATCTCCAGAGCCAAAAGGCAACAAGACCATATACAAATTATTGAAATATCTGTAACGTTTCGGTAACAGCATTGTTACCATCATCAGACAAAGTACTAAATGAGACAAAAAAACGGAGCCTGTCTCAAAACCTTGACACTGTTTGCATAACTAATAACAGTACCAACTATTTAAGGCAGGCTCCGATATTTTTTTTCTCATTTAGTACATTTGTCTGATGATGGTAACAATGCTGTTACCGAAATGTGACAAACATTTTAATAATTTGGAGTTTTATTACCTTTTGATTCTAATATATGATCCAAATTGTATCTTAGTTTCACATCTCTGATTTCTTGATCTCTTTATAATCACAATTTTCATATATATATATATATATATATATATATAAATAAATAAACACAAGGTAATATGACCAAATAAATAAATAGTGTGTGACATTTCGGTAACAACATTGTTACCATCTTCAGACAAAAGTACTGAATCTATACATCATATCTACTGAATCATTCAGTACTTTTGTCTGAAGATGGTAACAACGCTGTTACCGAAACGTCACACACTATTTATTTATTTGGTCTTATTACCTTGTGTTTATAATCTATAATCCAAATTGTACCTTATCATATAAATATACAATAGAACAAATCTCCCTGTAAAGAACAACACCTAGTTACAGAGACAAAGTGTCCTTTAGGGAGAGGTGTCCTCTTACCGGAGAGTTGCTAAATTGTAAAAATGGTAATTTTGCAAATTAAAACTGTCCTTTGTAGAGAGGTGTCCTCTAGTGGGAGTGTCCTCTCATGGAGGTTGTTCTACTGTACAATGTTTGGTTCCTGAGAGAATTTTATCCTCATGTTGTTTTATAAACTTTACTAGAGTGAGAACAACTGTGGTTCCCTCTATGGTATCCCACAGGATCATTGATACCCTGATGATAGTTGAGTGGAGATAAGAAGCCAGTAGAACTTGATCCAGATCTTCTTCTTTCTTATCTCCACTCAACTATCATATTAGGAGAACACATCATCTACCCCACTTGCCCAAAATGTCACCTGCAGCTCCAGAACACATTTTGGCTTACATTAGATGCACTAAACAGGACCTTTGGGAGAGGCCGCTGCTTATCATCAAACAGCTCGAGGAGCATGAATTCATGGAATTTGTGTAATCTTTACACAAGGGGATAAGAAACAACAACAACACACCATTGACTGTATTGACTTGTCCATTGATGAGCTCTACTCATACCCTGATGTGTTTGAGTCGAGATAAGAAAGAAGAAGATTAGGAGAAGAACTATAAGTCAGGAAGAAGAGCTTCTTTAAAAGGTCATGTCCTATCACAGAGGTTCTATTGTACTAGACTACTACTACAGTCCAAAATCTAGTTACAAAGTAGTACCGTGTAGTTCTGTGTGCAGCAGGAGTCGGTGTACTACCCCTCCCCCAATGTCAGCCGTCCGGCCTCCCAGCTCACCGAGGAGGAGCAGGTGAAGATAGCCAAGCGGATTGGTCTCATCCAGCACCTCCCTACTGGCATGTTTGATGGCAGCAAGAAGAACAGAGAGTGAGTCCTCCTCCACTCATCACTCTACTCATGGACAACACTTAAAGAAGTCTTTGATGTCACCGGTCATCCATATACAGTTAAACCTGTCGCCCCCTCTTGGGACTCACCAAAATAGGGTGCTATAGAGAGGGGGTGCTATAGACAGGTCGCTTTTAATGTAAATCGCATCGTACTACGTTTTTAAAATCGAGCGCTATAGAGAGGTAGGCACTAAGGCACAGGTTTAACTGTATATATTTTAAGGAGACAAAGGCAATTTTGTTTACACTTGGTTATCTCGTGTCTTTAATAAGGGAACTTTAATATCTTTCAGAGTTATTGTCCTGATATATATGGGTACAACTTTCTTAAGTTTTGTCCAGGAGTGTAGGTCAGAAACTGTATTATCTTCTACGATTGTTTTCCTGAAAACAACCTTCTCTTTGGGGTGATCAATTTAACTAGAGAGGGGTGTCGCTGCTGTCTTTTTCGGGGGAAAAAATTTTGTTTTCACATTGTCAAGTTCATAGTACAACTTTGCATCCCATCATGATAATAATAATCATTTTGTTTCTATTGATGATTGAAATTTTAAATTTCAGTAATTTTCTGAGCGAAGTTTGCTCAACTCACAATTATGGCCATCATTTTGTCATTGATAGCTCTGTTGCTAAAGTTCTCCGACTTCTTTAATTCAACTTCAACCAAAAGGAATTTTTCAGTCGATTCAAAGTGTTTTTTTATTTATTAAAAAGACATATATTGGATCAAAATATCATTTATTTTACCAATATTTCAGTTGGCTGTACGCCAACCTTTATCAGATTCAAAGTGTGTGTTGGCCAAGTCATTGCAACATTCACTACTGATGGACATTGTTGCAGAACATTTTGTTGACAACATGGGTGTTGAATTAAAGTAAATATTGTGTGGGATTTTAAAAAAATGAATGAATTTTATTTATTTAAAGAAGGGCATAGCTGGCACTGTAAAAGAAAGATTTTTTTTTTTTCTATAAAAATATTTCGAAGGATGGCTACCTCTTTATCAATTTATTGCACAATAAACTTGAAAGAAATTCGTAGAAATTCTTGTATAACTCATGGGAGATAACTTTAGCATCCAATGAATTATACTCAGTTGAATTAAAGATGTTAACATGAAATGGAAATTATTGGGATTGGAAGAATTGAGGTAAGAATTGAGATAAGAATTGAAGTTCAGAGACTTTCCCAAAGTGTTGTGTCAGAGATAATAATTATCATATAAATGTCATCAGATAAATGACAAGAGATCTCAACAAAACCTAATAGTGTGTCAATTAGTGTTGGGTCTTATCACCTTGTGTGTTTCTAACCTATAATACAAATTAGAAACACAAGGATAATGAAACCAAATCCAACAGTAATTGACACACTATTTATTTGGTTTTGTTAACTTGTGTTTCTAATCTATAATCCAAATTGTACCTTATCATTTTCTTATTTCTCTTTAATCAGGGATCTGCCCCAGGTGGAGTCTGCCTTGGTGTTGTTTCTTATCTCCTTGTGTAAAGATTATAAGATTTAGAACAGGCCATTGAAGATAGAAAATAAAACAAAATCTACCCCACTTACCCAAAATGTAGCTTGGTACCTGCAGCTCCAGAACACATTTTGGCTTGCATCAGATGTACTAAACAGGACCTTTGGGAGAGGCCGCTGCTTATCATAAAACAGCTCGAGGAGCATGGACTCATGGAATTCGTGTAATCTTTACACAAGGGGATAAGAAACAACAAGATTATACGAATTCCATGAGTTCATGCTCCTTGAGTCCCTCAGCAGAGCTGACTGCCACAGTCCCCAGATGGCGGATAGGGGAATGACCTTCAGATATAAGGCCAGCTGTGAAACAAGCCGAATAACTCTGACAAATAAGCAGTTGCGGACCAACAGCAGCATTGTTAGAAGAGGAGAAATACCTCTTTAAAAATCCTGACTTCAACTGAACCAGTTGATAGACTTCAGTAAGGGTTCCACTCCAGGGATACAGAGCAGCTGTGTCTGTACTCATGTTAGAGTTGGTAGCAAAGACTTTCATGTTAGGAATGGCCTCAAATTACAGGCAGTCACCAAGTGTGCCATGATCAAGGAAAGCTACATCCCATTCCATGAGATCGGAGGCCGCCTTATTTCATCCTTGTAATTATTACACAAAGTTATCTTGTGTCAGGTTATTCTCTAAAATAACCAGGCCACAGTAATTCAAATGTCTACACACATGTAGTTCCTTACACAAGGTTTGATTGTTTAAACTCTCTGAACTTTGGTGAGGTCAAAATATACACTCATGGATAAACTTGAGGAAATTTCATGTCGCTTGTTGTCTTTTTTTGACTTATCTCTAGTACACGTGGTACAGACCATGATAATCATGGTGGGTAGAGGTTAACAGCGACTGCTTTTACTGTAAGTGCACCACATGTCTACACATGTGAAAAAGAGTTCGAATTTTTTTTTTTTTAGAAGACAGAGGCAATTTTGTTCCCCCACTTGGTTATCTCATGTCTTGAATAAAGGTCACTGTAACCACTGTGTGGTGTCTTTCAGAGTTATTGTTTGAATACCAATATACATGCTGAAAGGTACAACTTCCTTAAGTTTGGTCTCAATGAGTGTATTTATATTTTACCTTGCCTAATTCAATTTAAAGTCCATCCCTACCAGAGAATTTAAACACAACCAAATATAGCAAACCTACAACAGTGTAATAATCCATCCAGTAGAATTAAAGAGACAGCAGCCAAGAACTTAAAGTTTATTCAGGTCGTTGTCCCAGGGGACTTACAGTGTTGCTGACTCACTTGGTGTTGACTCAGCCTGCATCTCTCACACTCGCTGCGCAGTACGGCTCCTGCGCAACACACATTCTCTGAGATATGGTACAATTTGGATTATTGATAATCACATAGTAACAAGGCCAAATGTAGCTTGGCACCTGCAGCTCCAGAACATATTTTGGCTTGTATTAGATGTACTAAACAGGACCTTTGGGAGAGGCCGCTGCTTATCATAATGGAATTCATGTAATCTTTACACAAGGGTATAAGAAACAACATCTGATTGAATCAAAGGAAATGTTGAATTAAGTTAGATAGTTTCATCACATTCATTTCTAGTGGACATTTGCTAACCAAATATAATTTTAGAAAATACTGTTGTAATCGATTTTATTTAATACTGTGATTTGTGATACCAGTGGGACTTTTTCAAGATGTTTCATGAGATCAACTTTTAGCGATGGATAAAATTGCATTAATACATTTTTTAACAAAGCAAATATTCCAAATTCTATTTTAATCTAAATGAATAAATACAATGCTATGAAAACAAATAAATTTATAAAATAAAGAAAAGTCTGGTTCTTCAGTTGAGGTTAATTGGCCAATTGAGATCAGGCTAAAGAATTTATTTTTACCCTTTCCAGTCGGCAAACCACTCTCAGTGGCTTCTGTGTAAACAAGGGACGGGGAGGCTGGCACCAATGTCTCGTTTCCTGGAAATCTTGTGGGAATCTTGCAGAGTCATCCTCCATTCCCTTTCACCTTGATTTGTTAGTATTTTTTCACTTTTTTAGAATGTCGTTCGTCCACTCGCTCTGAATCTCCTTTTTTTGGATGATTCTTCATTAACTGAATGTGTTCTTTAACATTCTAATGTTGATATTAGTTCCCAATCTACCGTAATTTTTACGTATTTGAAGAGTCTAGCTCATCTTGAACAGCTAGACATTTTCATATTTTCACAGCTAGATTCTACACAAATTTCACCCATATTGAAGAACTTTCTAGAATTCATACTTACCTAATTGGGACTATCATTCCAAACCAATAAGGAATGCCACAGGAACTGCAAAAAAAAAAAAAGGCTTTCGGTGAGGCAAACTCTTGCCTTCAGAAAAAAAACTATTTGCACTCTGTTGGAAGGACAAACATGTGATTCATCTTTCTTTCACACAGATTCAGCACAGCTAGTCACCAGGAAAACTAGACGTGGGTTAGAAGCCAACTGCCATTATAGACTACATTTCAAATAAGGGAGGTGTGGATGTTGCTGACCACTATTGTACAACTTTCCCAGAAAAACTGTAAAATGGTGGAGAAAATGATTTTTCTGGGGCCTAGAAGTGGCTACTGTCAACTCATACATCACCTAGAACATGAATATAAATGGACAAAGGCCAATCAGACATAAAAATATCGCGAATATTTGGTGGAAGAGCTTGTGGAACCATGGCAGAATGAATGTCCAAAATTTATAAAAGCTCAACTTCAGAAAGGATGGAAAATCAGCCCCACACTGCTAACATCCAGACTGTCAAAGAGTTCAAGGTCTGTTCTTCCCAATCCACACCTGGTGGATAGAAAAATAACAGGTTTTTATTGTGAAACCTGTAGTGACAAACCAGCTCTTCATTTGGGGATGGTTTCTGGAAATACCATATTTTATTGAAATATAAATTATCTATCATTTTTTAATGCTTTTTTAAAATTATTATATGCACTAATAAATATATTTCCACTTGTAGAACATTATGTTTTCCGTTATATTTGATAATATGGGGGATTAAGGGAAGATGTGCGAGCGGATCGTACTACATGCTCAGTAGACGACAGCCTCTACACTTACGTAAACAAAGGCGCGCACAGGCCAGAAAAGTTAAAGCCCCTTTGACTAGTGGCGGCTTAAGTTAGGCCTAAACCGTTGAGTAAACAATTGGCGTGTAAACATCAGCGCCTATATTTGCTATGCATTGTGACACTTTTAAGCACGCTGCGCATACGCTAACTATGGTGACTGTGTTCCGTGTGCCATAGTATTGTGTTTTTGGCAATAAATTTGTATTTTTATAAGAATTATCTAATGTTGTCAAAATTTGATTTTGGTCGAATTATCGATAGTTTCAAATTGTCATACGGTTGAATTAACATTTGCTATATAATAGGCTGGAGGTCGGGACTTGTAAACATGGTAACGAGAGGTTATACTGTAAATAAATAAACTGTACACATTCAGTACCAGCCAATGTGATAATCTGTGGAACTCCTGGGAGAGACCACCACTTCCTCGGGTGGCAGCATGAGAAGTGAGCTCTCTGACTTGCTGTTTCCATAGCAGTAGATAAGTAGAACCTCCCATGAGAAGCCTAACATACTTAGCTCCCTGGTCTCTCAATAGAGGTGGTCTTTTAAGGGAAGTTGAGTTATTTGTTTTCACAAAGCTGGAGATGGCACAACACTCTAAGATCTTTAATTTATCACTTTGCACCAGAACCCTCCCAGTCTCTATACACTGAGCTTTTCATCTTCTAATCTGGGAATTGTTTTCTGGTTGGACAAACAAATTACAAAGTTGGCAGCCGGGGTGAGGTTACACCATCAAGTCCCTAGACTCACTAATTGTTCTGTCCATCTAGAAACTCAGTATGTCACAGAAACTTTGGCATGGCTCCACATCCTAGAGAAATTCTTCTCTAACATCAAGTCACATTTTAAAATCCTATTTGCACATATTGCCATATATATATATGGTAATTTAAACCAACAACCCCATATTGTATATAACTTATAACAAGATTTTAATGTTGTATAATAGAAACACATCTGTAAATGATTATACGCATTATTGACATGTGTCATTACATCATTATATGTAATGTACTTTGTACAAACTGAGGATAAATAAATAAACTCTGTAATAGATTAAGAGTTGAGCTGAAGGGATAGAAGTCAAAAACGTCTAAATTCGAGATAGATGGAAGTCACAAAACAACAAGGTCTAAAGATGGAAACTGCCACGGCGCCAGTGTACAGTTTCACCCTGATCCACCCTTGTGTACATCTGGTGAAATGCAACACTTCCTTTCTCGGAAAAGATATATAAGGCCTCCCCCGTCTTAGCCAAAAACACAGTCACTTGAGACACTTCACCATCTGTGTGAGCCCTCGTCGGTTGTACCCCAGGTCCACCTCATCGACCATGTAGTCCAGTACGAACTCTTCCATCTCCATCTTTCGCTCCTAGTTCAACTTTTATCTGTTCACGGAAATTTCTTAGTGCAACTGTGTCTTCGTTTTTTGTGTATGGTCATCCCCAAGCTTTCCACTCTGCCTCGACCACGACTGCCTGTACTCTGTGAGAACTTTTAAAGATCTTACAAGGTGCAGAGAGGTACTGGAAAACTCCCCGTCCTGACTGTTTCTCTCGGTTAACACAGTATAGCGAGAGTCAACAGGGACTCACACCATAGTTTAAGTCGACTGAATACCTCACCACATTATAGTCGACAGGAGTCAACAAGAGGCTACCAGACCTCACCACATATATATATGGCCCCTCTTTGACCCTCTATAATTCTCAGCTTTCTTTTAAATTCAAGACAAAGCTATTTTTCATTTCATTCCTAGTATCATCTGAAATAGCAAAGTTACATTTTAAAACCTTTCTCGCCTTTTCTACCCATATTTGCATATGTTCAACTATAATGTGTGTGTGTGTGTGCAGGTGTGTGATTTGCATGATAGATTTTCTCATCGGAGATCCCATCCGGTTCCTGCCTTGCATGCACATCTACCACACGACGTGCATAGATGACTGGCTGATGCGCTCCTTCACCTGTCCTTCCTGCATGGAGCCGGTGGACGCTGCGCTGCTGGCTACCTACCAGACCAGCTAGTTCTTGTGATATCACTTTGGTTTCTTGGGAGAGGTTAACACATTTTGTGATTTTTTTTTTTTTTAGTTTCAAGAAGATATTTTTTAAAGGTTTCCACTCTTGTTGACGGCAGCTGATCCATCATCTAGTCCGGCCGTCTATCCCACGTACTTAATTTCTCTCCTTTGACTTGTTGACCAAGTCCTCCTCCCCACAATTAGAGGGAAAGTCACTTTTCTGTCTCCTTCCTTCCTTCATTCACACAGCTGTACTTAGCGCCAATGTGATAACAGCACTTGCCGCCGCCGCAAGTTCCCCCGACATCTAGGAAGCAGCCGGGGACAGACAATGCAGAAATCAATCCTGCCATTCACATATAGCTGTGGTTTTTTTTCTTCACAAAGGTGTTTTAGCGCTTCCTTATTTCATCATTTGACTAACAACAACAACAACACAAGAGTTGACTTGTAGCCTTACAGTGTGATATAAGTTGTACAGCAGCAACAGCAATCTCCCTTGTAACATTAGGGTGGTGTAACACACACAAGATAGATATATTATTGTAATATACATATATTGAAATATATTCTCTTACTTTCTTTATTATATATATATATATATATGACCTGCAATATATTTTTACTCTTTATTTCAACACTTGTCTCTCTCTCTCCCTTCCACTCAACTTTATATTATATGCAAAGCTCTGAGGGCCACAATGAGATAAAGCACTCTCTATAGGGCTCCTCTCTTATCTACTAGAGACTATACTGAGGAGCCCCCTCTACCTACATCAGAGCCCCTCTCTACCTGATAGAGCACACTGCAGGGCCCCTCTATCTGATAGAGTCTAGAGTAGGGCCCTTCTCTACCTGATAGAGCTTGTTACAGGGCCCCTCTATCTGCTAGAGCACACTGCAGGGCCCCTCTAACTGATAGAGCACACTGCAGGGCCCCCTCTACCTAGAGTCTAGAGCAGGGCCCTTCTCTATCTGCTAGAGCACACTGCAGGGCCTCTCTACCTGATAGAGCTTGTTGCAGGGCCCCTCTATCTGCTAGAGCACACTGCAGGGCCCTTCTACCTGATAAGAGCCTAGAGCAGGGCCCCCTCTCTACCTGATAGAGCTTGTTGCAGGGCCCCCTCTACCTGCTAGAGTCTAGAGCAGGGCCCCCTTCTCTACCTGATAGAGCTTGTTACTCTATCTGCTAGAGCACACTGCAGGGCCTCTTCTATTTGATAGAGCTTATTGTAGGGCCTCCTCTATCCGATAGATGCAGGTTCTCTATAATTTGTTATATATATTTTGTCACATTTAAATTGTATAAATAAATAAATAAAAAATTACATTTATTATTGACGGAGCACTTATTCCACCCCACACCACGCAGGTAAGCATGCTGTAGTGTATCTCTCTCAGGATTGGCCACATGGAAGTGTAGTCAGCTCTTTAAGGCAACAATCTTTATGAAAACTTTACTTATTGCAACTCTGATATGTCCCAATTATATCAACTTTCAATAAAACTTTGTGTTATCCCAAAACTGTTGTTAATTGGGACTCTTTCTCTCTCTGAGCCTTAAAGAGTTGGCCGGAAAGAATATTAACACAAAGCAATAACATCTATATATATAAAATGAAAGGATTTAAAAGCACGAATGTTTATTTTATATATAAATACAAACTTCTACTGTCCTTACTGCGATGAAAAATATATTGGGAGGGCTTGGCTCATCAGTGGTGAACCCTCTCAGCGGTTTCGCCAATTTTCTCCACCAGACCGCTTCTCAGAGCTCTAATACTGTATTGGACGATTCTGCTTATATACGCTTATATATTCTGATTATATATAAAAGAAACATTCGTGCTTTTGAACCTTTCATTTTATACGGAATGTATTGGGAATGTCAGCACACACGTAAAGTGCCAATTCTATCCTAGCCAATATACAACAGAATAGCTTCCATGTTTAGATATTGTTGATGGCAATGTGGTGCCTACATTCCATAAACAACTGTTCCAATGAGTGTCCATCTTTGTGAACCCAATAAAGATATAACCTGAATTGAGAGACCACCTCCAGGAGTGTTTTAATCTGATGAAGTCTGAACTTTGACAACACCAGAATGTTTACACACCCCACTGGATTACACAAGGCATCAATCAACTTCTATACTGGAGTTATGGCATCAGCTTCCATAGATCCTGAATATTCTCATCAACAATCTTGCCTTTCATCAGGATAATAATAAAATAGAATAAAAATAAGATTTCAGCCCTAGAATTGGCCCAGCTACTCTGCCAGACAAACATCTCTTTGGCCAGTTCACAAGATTTCCCAAATCCTTTGTGGGTCACATGAAATCTGCCCAGGATTCAAGAGAGCCATAGACTAAAACCATAAACATCAGGTAGGTATTCTGAAAATACCAGTTGTGTCACCAACCTGACAAAGACTCAATAGATGGCCCTGGACAAAGACTCAATAGATGGCCCTGTTGATTTGGATGGAGAAGTTTCCTGTTGTAAAAAATAAGATGAGCCATCAACATTTTTGGTGGGAAAAGAATTTAGTTGAAATGTTGCAAAGATTTGTCTCTTTCAAATATGATTGAGCTTGACCATCTCAACAAGCCTAAAAGTTATGAAATTTGGGCGGCCAAACCTCAGAAAAAAAGTGGAAAATGCCTACCACTACTTCAGTGGATTTAACCAACCTAAAATTCAGCCTCAAATTATATTGTATAATACCTAAATTATTGTATTAGCTTTCAGGAAAAGCTTTTTTTTTTTAAATATAAAGCATCAAGGGCAGTAAAATTATTTTATTTTAAATAGAAAAGAGCGTTATTTTCTTATAACAGATGGCACACTGATGCATCACGTTAATATAAAACAAAACAAACAAACTTAAACTCTGCCTTTGCCGGTCCCAAGCCCGGATGAAAAAGGAGGAGGGGGAGCAGTAACAAGCTTGCTAAAAAACCTGGGCTCAGCTGGCCATGCTGATAGTACCCTGTAAGGGCTCCTGATCCAGAGATACAGGATGAGCAGCGTTTGTACTCCATGTTAGGAGCATGGCGTCTGTTCCTCATGTCAGAGGCGCCATTTCTTTTGGAGCTAAGTCGGCCTGCCACTGAGTAGTGCTCCCAGTCTTAATGACAAAGGCATTCTACTTCACCCAGTCATGATGGTTGTCAAGCTTTACAAGCTTGATATCCTAATATGATTGAGTGGAGATAAGAAAGAAGAAGAAGAAGAAAACAAACCCTCTGAAAAACGGGGATATAGCGAACTTTCCCTTATAATGAACCAAAGGTACTTCCTCGATTATATTCCATTAAAAAATTAATTGTTATATAATGAACTTTGAGTGTTTTTTTTTATTTTTTATAACAAATTACCTTATAATGAGCTTATAATTTTAAATTTACAAAATAATACACATTATCACAAGAATACTAAATAATAAACTTAAAATTTAATTTTTTTTTTTTAAACCCAAAATTTTAAGCATTTTTCAGCTGACAGATTGTGATTATAAAACAATAAATTTGATGACTTTGTTTGTTTACAATACGCTTTCTATTTTTTTGTCACTTGTTACATATTTTTTTACATTGTATTATAATTAATACAATATCTTTACATTCATCAAATTAAAAATAGGAAAATTTTGCAAAATTGATTTCCAAAATAAATGAAAACCCTTTCTTATAACAAGTTACCACTAAAAAGTCATTATTAATGCTTAAAAAGTAAAACAACGAAAGCAAAAAATTTCAAAACAAATTTAAATTAATAAAAATTCACATTCCCCTACTTAATAAGTAAAAATGGCTATAAAGATTGCTACAAAGAGGAATCGACCCGATCTTTTTACAGCGATCGTACATGTTAGCATTACCTTTTAGAAGTGTTTGAAATCTGACATGTTCAAACTGACCTTTAAAATGTCCAATAAACGAGCTCATGATGCAACAAAAGACTTTTTCTGTGCCGTGAACTGTCGCGATTTTAACGCCAGCAATGGCTGCCATGGCAGGTTCAAAACAAGGAATTTACAGAACAATATGTGAAGAACTGGAAAATAAAACTTTATTTAAAAGGGATTGTTTGAATAGTGCTTTCAACCAACAAAATATTACAGAATTTTATCAAGTAAGCTTTGTATTATAAAGTGAAATAAAATTGTTTTAAAATTATTAATATCTTTTAATTCAACTGTGGTGTTGAAGAAGTTAGACTATATATCTGTGTATGATTTGTTCTGAAAGTATTGGTAATATAAGATTACGTATGCACGAAGGAACGTGTGGCCATTGGACATGCGTCGGACCAGGAGGCTGTTGTTGGGTACTGCGCTGCCTGGAGTATAGGAGCTCTATCTATTATTTCTTCCTGTGGTGAATCTGTATAAGACCAGTGGTCTTAATAAAGCTTTGTGTGTGTGTTAATATAAGATTACCAAATAAGTAATTGATTTGACATTTGGGTGACAATGCTGCCACCATACATACAAGACATAAGTAAGGTGAAAAATAAATAAATAAAACTTGTTTATTAGAATATTACGCCTCTAAAATAGTTTTATAATTTGATAACAGATGGCGCTCTAGTACATCGTAAAACTTGTTTTTGAAAACTGATGTTTTATTGTCAACATAGTCCCTATTAAGCTCCTGGCCCAGCGATGTTCTTATTTTTTTTTATCCTCTCGGAAAAGTTTGATGTTCCGAGGTCCTCAAAGTATCAATTTACATCGTCGAAAACCTCTTCATTTGATGTCCTCCTTCCAGCTATTGCTTTAGATTTTGGAAGAGGAAAAAGTCACACGGGGATAACTCTGGGGAATAAGGTGGTTGAGGGACCTTTCGGAAATCTAATTCGAACAATTTGGCAACTGCTACATTTGACCTATGGGGCGGAGCATTATCGTGGTGAAAAAAAACACCTTGTTCCGAGCGGACGTTTGGCACGCTTCCTTTCATCGATCCAGTAGTGTTGCATAATCCTCTCCTGTTATTTTTTTTTTTCATTTTCAATTAGAATTATTCCTTGGGAATCCCAAAAGACGATTAACATCACCTTTCCGGCTGACACAACAGTTTTTGGAGCCCTTTCATCCTAAACTGTCCACTGCTTTGACTGTTGTTTGAACTCTGGTGTGTAGTGGTGCATCCAGGTATCGTCTACCGTCACAAAACGATGGCAAAAGTTCCAAGAATTAAGAGCGATCAACAATAAACAGTGCTGGGAAATGTCTGTCCGCATGTGTTTTGGTCGATCGTAAACAATTGCAGCACCTACCCAGCTTCTTCATCTGTAATTTTACATGAAGGATATGGTGTACGCTGTCTAATAAGATGTCCGAGGTCTCAGCTATCTCACATATCTTCACTCGTCGATCTTCCATAACTATACAATGGGTTTTCGATACCATTTCTGGCGTGGTTACATCCATAGACCGTCCGGGACGTGTTTCATCTTGTGTTGGTTTTCGGCCACGTTTAAATTCATCCATCCAGTAATAAATGGTCTTAAATGATAGGGCTGAGTCTTCACAAACTTCGTTCAGCTCGGCTTCAATTTAGGAAGCCGCCCAACGTTTATAAACGAAATGTTTGATAACAGCTCGAAATTAATTTTTATCCATTTTGGAATCAATTGCTACGGCGCGAAGCATCGAACTTTCCCGAGGGGAGAAAAAAATCAGAACATCGCTGTGGAGCTGAATGGAGACTATGGTGAAAACATTTTCCAAAAATAAGTTTATTCCTTGTTTCCCTTACTTATCGAACAGCCCTCGTATTTATATCTGGTGATGTCACAACCTTGTGGTTTTTACTTATAAAACCTTTTCATCACGGTAATAAGAAAAAAAAGGCAGAAGAATTGGTGAAACCTCGATTGGCAAGTTTTACTGAAATATCCGACACTTGGTTAGAATTCAGTTCGACAGCAAAACTCGATTCGAGATAGGTCCAAGATTTAGGACAAGTAACTCCTGGCTGCGAATAGAAAGAAGAAAACCTCACACGACCAACAAGGGAACACCTCCAAGACCGACCATCGTGTTTATGGTGGTTTGTCAAGAAAACTGCTACAGAGGGGGGTTTCATTTTCAAAATCGAGAGTATGCAACGCTGTAGATAGCGGAAGAAACACGCAAATTAAAAACTACGCTTTATTGATATTAGAAAGAACGAAAATTTATTTCGTTATAATAAATATTTTAAAAATATTTTCTAAATGCCTAAAATGATTAGCGATTTATTTTGTGAAAATTTACGTTTTCAAACTTTCCGAGGAAAAATACTCTTTCACTCAATTAACTGAAATTATGAAAGAAACAAACATTGTTACTACTAAGTGTGTAATCAGTCGAATAATAAGAAAAATTTGATAATCCGGGAAATTTAGCGAAAAAAAAGTTGTGTCTGAAGAAACCAAAATCCAATCAAAGAAAGAAAAAGGAAATGGTTGTCAGAGAGAATCCACCTTCTCAAAGGAACATTTCCACAATAACCAACGTACTACTTTCTACCGTTAACTGTATTATCAGGGGAAAAAACGGCTTAAAAATAGGTAAAAAGGCGAAAGTTCATGTCCTCAAGCCGCACCATATTGAGGAATTCAAGACCTGCAGCAGGGCCCTTTATGAAAAGTATCTGGCAGGTGAAAAATGAAAGAATGTTGTTACACTGGACGAGGTTTACCTCAATGATAGCAACCAACCCCGTGCCATTTACTACGCTAACTCTCAAATAAACACCTTTCAGAACTGGGTCAAGCAATGCAAGGAAAGTTTCTCAAAGGGCTTCATGATCGTTTCTGACACAATGGGAAGCTTCCAATAAACAAGATGAACCCAAATAACAAATCTACCAAAGACTGGTCATTATTCAACCATGAATTCCTGATTTTGAATCCAAGTGATACAAGATCCTTATGGCTGTACCTCATCTTTGGCACCACGTCTATACCTGGACGGTATTTCGTACATCCCTTTCAAGCACATCCCTGCCAAATCCCCAAAATTAGTCCCCGTGGATTGTGCTTTTGTCTTGCTGAAAACAGCTCTTAGAAAACCGCAGACGCTAGATGGTCTTTAGAAATTCGTTAAGAACTTTTAGGTTGGTCTTTACCTAATGGTAAAAAAATGGTACCTACACTTATGGATAAAACTTAAGGAAGTGGAAAATCTTTGATGTCGCTGGTCGTCTTTTTTTTTTTTTTTTTTTTGAAGGAGACAAGCATTTTTGTTTATATTTGGTTATCTCGCGTGTCTTCAATAAAGACCACTGTAATATATTTCAGAGTTATTGTCCCGATATACATGGGTACAACTTCCTTAAGTTGTGTCCATGAGTGTATTGCCTGGAAACATCGATGCAGGACTGTTGATAAACATCAAGTTTTACACATACGAGGGACATCCAATAAATAAGTTTGCCTATTTTTACCAAATAAACAACATTATTTACAATTATGCAGTTATTTTCATTGTACAACTCTCTATATACCTCTCTACATAATTTCTGTCCAAACATTTTTGGTACCGTTGTAGCGATTTTTTGATACCACTGTTGTACCAAGCCAGTGGTTCGCCTCCGCCTGCACTTCGTCATCATTCGCAAAGTGCTTGCCTCCAAGGTGCAACTTGAATGCTGGAAAAAGATGGAAGTCGCTTGGGGCAAGATCCGGAGAATAAGGTGGATGTGTGAAAATTTCCCATTTGAAGTTTTTCAGCAACGTTTGGGTCGTTCGAGTTGCGTGAGGGCGAGCATTGTCATGGACGGGTAACACTTTCCGAGACAAAAGTCCAGGACCTTTCCGTTTTATTGCAGCTCTGAGTTTAGTGAGGACTTCGCAGTACCTCGCAGCGTTAACCGTAGTGTTTGGGGGCAGGTAGTCAACCAATAAAACACCCTTACAGTCCCAAAAGACGATAGCCATAACTTTGCCTGCAGAGATTGTGACCTTCGCCTTTTTTGGTGCACTTTCCTCAAGCTTCTTCCACACCATGCTTTGTCGTTTTGTTTCTGGAGTTGAATGATGCACCCAGCTTTCATCTCCAGTGACAATACGGGAAAACAGTTGATCTCCATCTCTTCAATGCATTTCCAGGAAAGCTCGGGCTGCCTCCATCCGTTGTTGCTTATGATTTTCCTAGAGCAAACGCGGGACCCATCTCGCGCAGACTTTGCGAAAATTCAAAACATCTAACATGATTGTTCCAATCGAAGAGCGTCCAATTTCTATTCCAGCAGGCAGTCGAATCTTTATTTCGTCAATGGTGACGCGGCGATCTGCTTCCACCACATTTCGAACAGCAGCAACGGCTGCATTGTCCGTAGCAGAAACGGGCCTGCCGCTTCGCTCGTCATCATGCACGTTTTGCCGTCCTTCCAAGAACCATGAACGCCATCTGCGAATCATTTGGATGCTCATACATCCTTCACCATACACGGACACTAAATTGCGATGAATATTGACAGCAGTTTCATTTTTCGCCGTGAAAAAAAAAACGAATTACAGAACGGAGTTCGCAAGTGGACACGTTCACCAGTGGTAGCTTCATGGAAACTGAAGCGCTAAGGACTTGCGCGTACGAGTAGCGTGATTTTGAAGGTCACGTGCTTCCAACGCATCCTAGTGACCATTTCTTACACTACTAATTTTTACAACGTTTCGTTCGCAGAAAAAAAAAATAGGGAAACTTATTTATTGGATGGCCCTCGTAGAAACATGAAGTTGTAGAAACATATTTATAAAATAGATGTTTATATATTACACCAATCCTGTGTATAGAACCGTACATTCCAATGAGAGACCCCATAGCCTAAAAACATGGCTATACTAGGTCCTTCCTGGAGGTAGTGGTCAGAGACTGTGTTTGGTTGAAAGACTTCATGGCTTGGCCTGACATGGCTGTCATGTTTTTATACCTAGGGTCGTATTTCATGGGAGTACACCGTTGTACTCAGTGGGTGTGGAAATATAGTCGAAGCTTATTCTGGAATAAAGTTGACATTGGAGCGTCACACTAATTTAGTCTTAACAAATTTAAACTATTTTATAAGTGTATGATATATATTTGATGATAGATGTGAAAATAGAGAAAACACATTGCTAAAACTCTAATCAGTAAACTTGGTGTCATATTTACATACTTGTTGCTATTGTAGTGTTCAACTTCCTCCAACAAATTCTATTTTTTAAAGAAAATTTTGACATATAAAGTATTGGAAGTTAAAGGTTATAAAAGTGTTTTATGATCCTAGCTCATCAGTGGCGAATTCTGAGGCGGTTTCGCCAGTTTAATCAACGGTGAAACTGAGGGGAGGTGCCATCAGAGATGAGCCGTAGGTAGACATTTTAGAAATGATTTATTTTTATAAACGTTAAAAAAGTCACTATTTTTATAAGTGAAAAGTAATTTGATATTTATATAGTGTTGGAATGATATTTACATATTTCTTCTGTGCACCTCTCCCCTCAACAATTCACGTAGCACTGAGATGTCGCCATTGTGACAATTCTACCTATTTGATTGGACACGGCCATCTCTCTCAATTTCCATATTGGATCCTCTTCAAGGATGCACAACACAAGGAACTTTACATTTCCTGATTTCAATATGGGAAAACGATCTCCAATTAAAATGTACAGTTTTTGAAACCTAAAAAAAAATGTGTGTTGCTCGTCATTTTTTTAGCAAATAAAAACTAGCTTGAATTGTAAATATTGGTTTAAAATGACTAGCTAAGACAAAGTTTATATTATAGTTTCATATATAACAACTGTAATGATTACCAGAGGAGGAATCTCCGAATATCATTCTAAGAAAGAATAACAGCGACAAGTTTTTTTATTGATCTCATCGCCATTAGATTCTATTGCTTCTTACAAATGTAATGATGTTTAAAGATAATTTCCTCTTTTTAAATATACATGGTAGAAATATTAAAACATGTCTAAGCTCATGGTTGAAATATAAACACGTGTGTAAACCCGCGGGGAAATATAAAACGACAACAAGATAAGCCACTTACCTGGAAATCACCGCGCCGCTAACATGTAAATATGTTTTCAAACTGACGACAATAAATTTGCATATCCGCGCGTCACTAAATGTTTGAAATGATGTAAAGCGCCGCCGCAGCAAGCAAAAACAGTTACATTCTTCACCTATAGATGGCGGGAGCAGCTATATTTCCCCCCTGGCTATGCAAATCAAACTATCCATCACAGACAGCTAGCCATGAAGCAAGGAAGGCTAAATCCACCACAAACGTGGAGTAAATGTGCCGTTCCCCCAAACTACCCGTTCACTCCCGCCCCCGTCCAGTGCCGGCTATATAAGCCGAACCCGACCCTAGTGGTTGTCCCGGAAGGGGATCTGGTCGTTGGCGTCCGCTCCACGTGGGTTGACTCCAGGCTCAGAACTCAGGGCCGCCTTCAACGTCGTCCATCAAATTCTGCCGCTCTGGGACACTGCGGTTTTATTTGCTGGACACCGCGTTGTCGTGTCGGCCCTTTGTTTTGTCCTGTTTAAGTCCCCCCGCGGAGGGGGCGTCAAGGCGACCTCTTCCTCTTTCGGGGTGTAGTGTAATCCGCCTCCACGTGGTGCACCCTGGGTAATGCTAAATGGATTACAACTTCCTGTCTGTGTATAGGGGACCATTTTACATCGCGTCAGGTCCAGATGGACTTCCGGTCAGTACAGCAGCTGACAACACGTTACTGCCGATTGGCTGGACTCGCCGTTTGCTTGTACATAAACTATCTCAACCTCCGTTGAACTTGAGTCATACTTGGGAAACCACCAAAACAAGAATGTTTACATGAAACAAACTTTTCTACTGTCCATACTGCGAGGAAAACATATTATCGGAGGCCTTGGTAAAATCTTATGTCCAGAGTTTGTTTGAATACCATTTCTAAGATTCCATCTTTCAGTGTAGCATATAAAAGCAGAATGATCCAATACAGTATTAGAACTCTTAAAAACGGTCTGGTAGATTAAATTGGTGAAACCGCTAGGAGAGTTCACCACTGATGAGCCAAGCCCTCCCAATATTGTTTTTTTCATCGCAGTATAGGCAGAAGAAGGTTTATAAAAGAAACATTCGCGTGCTTTGGTGGTTTCATTCCCTAAGTATAGATGGCACGTTATATTGTAAAATGGATGACAAGATTCCAGAGTAAAGTTGGGAGAAGATCAGTGGGGGATGGACATGTGTTGTCAGGGGGGCAGGCGCCAAAAACAGTATTCCTGTGTGGGGGAGGACAGAGTCTGGTCACATCTGCGGCGAGGAGAAGACGTGGCGACTTTCCTCCGGGCGTGTGGATGATCCTACAAGACGGTGCCAGAAGAGCCTGACATCGGAGCGACCTACAAGCCGGTGTAGTCCAGGCTGGACGTTTTAATGTGGAGCGAAAGATTTCACAAGAGTGACATCCACGACGCCAAGGATTATTCTGACGGGGAGGTTGAAGGCAAGTCCTACTGTTGTATTCCTTCTGTTCAGTGCCACGTATAATAAAGCGCTAACTTTTGCTTCATCCTTACGAACTCATTTATATATCTTTGTGGCATCCTGATCAGACAAAGAACACGAACAGCGTCTGGGTACGACGTAACAATATTAAATAACACCTATCTCTAGAAACATGATACAATAGCGCTCCATATGTGTGTTGTGGGATATGTTTACTATTTATAAAATGCATGTTTCTTTTTTAAAATAAAACTTATATTACGCTAACTGCAATGGTAAAATATTGCGAAGGCCTGTGTTTGAAGTTTATATGTTAATTTTGTAATTATTCTAATTTTTTTAACTCATAGAAGCATTCTTCTGGCAGACATATTCAATTTTTTTTTAATTATATATTTTTTTCCTTTGTTAGTTATCATAATAATTTTGTAATTGTAGTTTATTTTTTGTTTTGTTGTGTTCCTTTTTAAGCAATAAAATACATATAGAATTAAAAGTGTAATATTCAATTCAAGCATATGAAACCAACATCGATTCATTTTTAAAACAAAGCAAAATCATAAGCTTATACAACTTTCACTTTTTCATACAGCCTGGCTCATCAATGGTGAGCCCTCCCATCAGTTTACCATACCTTCTCACATAGTTCCGGAGATTTGTTGGTTGGAAGTAGATTCAGAAAAAAAAACATCAACCAATGATTTATTTAACTTCCAAAGTTTCAGTGACTTCCTGTCACTCAGGGGAATGATTATATTGAATCTTATTTATACTTATTTACATATGTACACCATTTCCTAAAATATATGTAAAGCGTCATGTATCTGCAGATATATAAAAATAATTCGTGGAGATGGCTTTTCTTGATTTATCAAGAACTTGTAACCCCAAGGAGAATCCTCTGTAAGACCTGTGTGTCTTAATAAAGGCTTTTGTGTGTGTGTGATTTATCAAGAAATTAGGTTGGCCAAATATCACGGAGCAAGTTGAATAAACGTTTAGTTTATTTTTGCTCCACTAGATGGCGCTCTGCCATCTAAAAAGCACATGTGCTCGTGGTCAGGATATGCCTTCTTTATTTTTAATATAGAAATAAATATGAGCTTAAAAATAAAAGAGACTTTTGTAAATTAAGATTTAAAATTATAAACTTTATAATACACCAGCGCGCCATCTGTTATGAATATTCGAAACTATTATAGACACGTATGATTCTTTTGAAAATTAAACAATTTCTACTGTCCTTACTGTAATGGAAATTTCCATTCCAGTAAGGACAGTAGAAATTGTTTAATTTCACAAAAGAATCATACGTGTCTATAATAGTTTCGAATATTCATACATAGACTTTGTTCAAAAAAAAATTGTCCATATTTACATATGTAGGGTTGTACATCCGGGGAACAAATCGTAAAAAATATATATACGGGAAAAAATATATATATGATAATTTGAACCAACAACAACCCCATATTTATGTAATATATATAGAGACTAGACGGGTGACCCGGGCTTCGCCCCGGGATTGACCCGTGTGCATATCTACCCGAGTGATATATATTTAGATAAGATTTTTTTTATAATTGTTTGTTATTAGCATTATCTATTTGTTTGCATCAGCATAATTTAATCTAATCTTTGATAGAGGGCGCTGTTCGTGAGCTAAGTAGAATAATTTGAATATATCTACTTATATATTTGCCTTATTCTGTCTGTTTGTTTGTCTGAAGCTTTGTCTGAAGCTCACGGATAGAATGCGCGCTCATTGGCTGCAAGGGATCACGTGTCCTCCCTGCCCCCCTCTAGACAACCCTGTTATTCAAAAACCATACATCCAATCGCCATGAAATTCTGGGATATTATTAGGTATATCCCCGGAAAGGTTTTCGAAAAATAATTTCTTGAATATCTTTAATATCCTTAGAGTTATTTGCAGAATTGTAGATATAACTCGCAAGCAGCGCCTCCAGACGGTGATGAAAGCAATGGGGAGGTAACGCCATCTATGTTTGATTTTTTAAACTGTTTATATTTCTGAAGAACTTATTATTATATTATTATTATATTATTATTATATTATTATTTTATATTATTATTATATTATTATTTTATATTATTATTATATTATTATTATTATTATCCTAATATTTCTATGCATAAAGATAATATTAAAAAATATATTATATAACATTTTTCTCTTTTTTACCCCCAAAAACACCAACAGGGATGGTATAGTTGCATAAATGATACAAGTTTTATAACAGGTTTAAATATTGTCAAATATAATTGGAAATTTTAGTATAATATGTAAATTAATAAATCACACGCTCTCTATTTATAACACTATCATCCCTGTTTGTTAAGAGGGGTGAGAAAACTTTGACACTGTGTATCAAATACAGTTAAACCTGTCTATAGCGCTCCCTCTTGGGACTCACCAAAATAGGGTGTTATAGAGAGGGTCTGCTATAGACAGGTTACTTTTAATGTAAATCGCATCGTACTACGTATTTAAAATCGGGCGCTATGACCACCCAAGTCAACATTTTTAAAATATATTCGCACTCGGGTAAACCCCGGGCGTTGCCCGGGCCATTCGTCTAGTAGCTTTAATAATTGATTTATATATTTTTCAAAATAGCCTATCGTCTTCCCCGTATTTTTTTTTTTTTACCTATGTATGGAAATTTTGGTTTGAATTAGTGAACTACTGCGAATTTGTATACCGGACATATATACAAACAAACATACAAACATTGATTTTTATATATTGCCACGTTTTTATTTTTAAAACGCTAATTTTAGTTTTGTAAAACTTTAATTTTAAAGTTTATTATTTTAAAAGTGAAATGTTTGTTAATGAAATAGACATTTTGCCTAAACTCATTTATTGCAGCTTTCTTTTACAAGCCATTTGTTTATGTGTATTTTTACATATCGTTTTTATTGAGTTTTTACTAATTTAGTATGTACATCATTGACTTTTGATGAATAAAAAATTAAAATGAAAATAAACACATGAAAAATTAAAATAACATTTTAAAGGAAATTATGTACAATTGAAAATTGTTTTTGTAACGTCTCATATTCCCCTTCTTGAAGCATTTATTCTCGGGTAATAAATGGTCGAAGTTGAGATATGTGAACGCGTCTTGCTTGCTTTTGGTCTTTCAGAGAGATATCGTAGGTTACATCAGATATCTTTTTTTGAATGACAAATTGTCCTTCATATTTTGGTGATGTCTTGATGAGACGAGGGTCGTTGAAGGCAATTTTTCTTATGACTAAGTCTCCTTCTTTAAAGACATACTTGGGGTGATGGCTATCGTGTTTAATCTTCCACTTACTTCTAATTTGTTCTGTCCGCAGGCTAGCTTTCTTCCTGGCTTCTTCAATTGTAATAGGAGTTTGGTCGGCAAATTCGGGTACATTACCGATTCCATACATTAAGAAAAGCGGTGAAAAACCAGTCACGTCATGTGGTGTGGAATTATAATTTTTGACAACTTGCGGTAACAATGTGCTCCATTTACATCTAGGTTTCTCTAGAACAGCTATTCTCAGTTTTGTCATTATCGTATCATTTAATTTCTCACAAATGCCATTGCACTGAGGATGATAAGGCGAAGTATATGTGTGTTTAATTCCTTGTAAAGAAAGAAATTTGTTGAACTCTTTTGATATAAAATTTTTGCCATTATCTGTTAAGATCGAATTAACAGATTTGATTATCTTATCAAGACATTGAGTGACAGCTTGAGCAGTGTTTGTTATTGTGGGATATGCCCATAGATAACGAGTTGCGTGATCAACAAAAACTTGAATGAATTTATGCTTTGTGTTAGCTGCTGCTGTTCCCAGTACAATAGTGTCACAACCGATCATTTGTAATGGTTGGATATTTGACGTTGGAGTGATCATCTCTCCTAAAGTTGGTTCATGTCTGACCTTCACTAGTTGACAAGATTTACAAGATCGAACATAATTCTTGATATCAGTTGTTATTCCTTTCCACCAATAACATTGAGTTATAAGTTTGCATGTTTTGGTTATTGATGGGTGACTCAATGAATCGTGATATTCTTCCAATATTTTTTTGGTAAGCGAGTTTGGGACAACTGCTTTAAAAACTCCTTTTTGTTTGATCATTACCACACCGTCGTGAGTGTGGGAATTTTTCAAGAAACTCAAATCTGAATTTTGTTGGTGTTCTTGAAGTTCTTGAGTTGCAATGTTAACAACTGGGAGTCTTGATAAGGCGTCAACATGAGTTTGTTGCTTTCCAGAACGATGAACGATGTTACATGATTTCGAGGATAAACTAAGAATCCATCTAAAATACTTAGGTTTCGGTTTCTTCATGGTGAAAAGCCATTGGAGCGCCGCATGATCAGTGATGATTTCAAATGGTTGGTTTTCTATGTACACATGAAAGTGATCAGTTGCTTGTATTACGGCTAGGCATTCCATCTCATAAGCAGAATAATTCTCTTGGTGTGGTTGCAGTGTTTTGGAGTAATAAGCAATTACATGTTCCTCATTGTCTGGACCAATTTGTGTTAGGATTGCTCCAATTCCATATTTGGAGGCATCTGTATAAACTTTAGAGGGGTAGTCCGGGTTGTAAATAGCAAGGACAGGTTTTGTAGACAGTGCCATTTTAAGTTTAGCGAATGACTCCTCTACTTCCTCATTCCAGATGAAGGGCTGATTCTTCCGAGTGAGTCGAACCAAGGGGAATGAAATTTTAGAAAAGTCCTTCACAAATTTTCTGTAATAATTTGCCAATCCCATGAACTGACGAACTTTCTTTACAGTATCAGGTCTTGGAAAGTCTTGAATAGATTTTACTTTTCCTGGATCAGGTTTTAACTGATTGTGACTGATGATATGTCCGAGGTATTTTACTTCAGTTCTTCCAAAAATACATTTCGACAATTTTAATTTCATGTTGTACTGTCTTAATTTGTCAAAAACTTTACTAAGAAGCTCTATGTGCTCTTGCCATGTTTTCGTGTAAACCAATATGTCATCTTGGAAAGAGCAAGTTCCTTTCCATAATAATTCACCTAGAATATGTTGGATTATCCTTTGAAACGTTGAAGCAGCATTTTTTAAACCAAAGGGCATCACTAAAAACTCATAATGACCATCGTTTGTGACGAATGCAGTTTTTTGAATAGATTGCGGGTCCATTTCGATCTGCCAGTAACCCCATGCAACATCAAGGGTAGAGAAGAATCTGGATCCATGCAATCGATCAAACATGTCCTGTATGTGAGGTAGGGGTTGCCTGTCATCCAGTGTGATCTCATTAAGACGTCTGTAATCAATGCACATCCTTTTATTTCCATCCTTCTTGGGAACCATGACAACAGGAAATGCCCAAGGAGAATCTGAAATTCTTATTAACTTGTGTTCGAGAAGTTCTTTAACTTGTTCAGCTATCTCTTCATACTCTTTTAGGGGACGACGATAGGGTCTAAGAGAAATTGGTTGTTCACTTTTCGTGATGATCTTATGTTGTATAGCTACTTTTCCCAAATCAATAGCATGCTGAGAAAATACATTCCTATTGTGTTCAAGTAATTCTTTTAATTCATGTTCTCTTATCTCTTCTAGATGATTTACAAGAATTGGATTTTGTAATCCATCAAATTTGGTGTAAATTGTTTTGTCCTTGACATCTATTAAAAGATTAAAAAGAGATGCAACATCTAATCCGATCAAGAGTGGATATTTAAAGTTCTTCATTACATGGAGAGTTACAGGTTTAATTAGTTTATCTATTCTTACCTTGGTCTGAAGGCTTCCACATGTCCTGGTAACACCATCCGCTTGGCTGATGTGAATGTCTGAATTTGGTTGAAGTTGAAGACGGGTTCGCTTGAACAATCGCCAATTGATTATTGATACTGTTGCACCAGTATCCACAAATGCTTGCGCAGGAATTCCATTTACTTCAACACTTATGTTGATAAGCTTGAAAGCTCCTTGTGTAGGGGTATTTGTCAAAGTACTTACATTCAACAATTCCGGGGCTCCGCATACTTGTTTCACTGAAGTGTTTTGATTAGGTCTATCCTTTTTATAATTAGGATCATAATCCTCACAATCTGTGACCCAATGTTTAATTTTTATTCCCTTTTTCGAACATATTGGACACCAGAATGGGCAAACATTTTTTCTTCTATCATTATTTTTTGTCGCGAGATGTATTTTGTTTTTAGGCTTAAACTGAATTGAAGCCCTATTTTGTTCAATTGAAGCTGCGATATGAAACCATTTTGTGGCGTCAGTTGGCTGTGCAGCCACAATTAAATCTTTCCAATCATTTGGAAGTCCGTCTGTTAATAAATGAATTTTTTCCTCCTTCGTTAGATGGGTTTGATTTAACAGGCGAATTTTATCTTGAAAATAATTTTCTATTGATTCTTCTCGTTTTAATCTTCGATGTGATGCTGAGACAATTGGATTTGAGTTGTATGAACCAAATCTTTGAATCAACTTTTCCTTTACAACTTCCCATCTTTTTATTGCAGGATTTGAAATAATCTCGTCTGCATACCATTCAAGTGCTGAATCTGTCAAGTAGTACATAAGATTTTTGATTTTTTCATCTTCTTTTAAAGAATTATTTTCAAAATCATATAATTTGATCCATGACTCAGGCCTAATTGCCGACTTCGAGCCGTTGAATTTTTGCAACCGGTTGTTTGGATTTTCCGCCATTTTCTTTTTCCGTATCCTTTTCGACTGCGCCAAATGCCACGTTTTTATTTTTAAAACGCTAATTTTAGTTTTGTAAAACTTTAATTTTAAAGTTTATTATTTTAAAAGTGAAATGTTTGTTAATGAAATAGACATTTTGCCTAAACTCATTTATTGCAGCTTTCTTTTACAAGCCATTTGTTTATGTGTATTTTTACATATCGTTTTTATTGAGTTTTTACTAATTTAGTATGTACATCATTGACTTTTGATGAATAAAAAATTAAAATGAAAATAAACACATGAAAAATTAAAATAACATTTTAAAGGAAATTATGTACAATTGAAAATTGTTTTTGTAACGTCTCAATATATAGAAGATAACAAGATTATTTGACGTAAAACGTGTTGTATAATAGAAACATCTCTGACACTATACACTATATGTTATACATGACAATATGTAATGTACAAACTGGAGATAATAAAACTGTGTAATAGAAGAAGAGTTGAGATAAATAGCAGGAAGTGAGAAGTCCAACAACTTGTAGGAACGAGGCTTAAAGATGTCCGAAGGTTCCAGAAGGGGTCGTAAAGAGGGTACGGTGACCTCTTCTTCTTGGAACTGCCATCGTCCATAATCCAGGGTTATTTTTGCTCATCAACTCTGCGTCGAGATTTAACTGGGTGACACACAAGTCTATCCAATACTGCTCTAACAGGATCTCGTATGGCCTGAAATACAAAATTCCTTCAAACAAGTTTCGTCCCATAAGTGGAATAGAGACTGCCTTGTGCTGTCTTCATGCGAAGGAAAACCTGGGAGTAAATAAAACTAGAGCGGTCCATACCCCAGTAAATTGTATTAAGGTTATTGTTGTCGTGTCCAATGAAGAGCCTCAGATGTCCCCGCTCATCTCTATAACAGCAGTCGTTGTGTTTAGGTGATGAAGGAATAGGGTCATTTATAGATTGGATAAGGGCTCACATGGCATAGAATACTAAGAGTACCATGGCATGGACCACTAAGAGTAATACAGGAAGATAGTGGATGATCCTAATACTCGAGTACCCGGTGGAAAGAATTTAAGAGAGCCCTAGATATAAGAGCCAATTTCTAAAGATAAACATGTTTCGAACCTCCATTCTATCCCATGGCCTATCAAACCGATAGTGACGTATTACTCACCAGCCATTGGTCTTTCTTTAAACCTCTAATACAATTAAAAACATTCCAAAATACCCCCGAAATCATAGCTCAACTGAATATTTCTTGTCAGAAAGCTAAATTATGTTTTCTTTGACTGCCGCAATTGTACAAAACCTGGAAGGGTTTCTACAGGAGGACAGGAATTGGTTGACATATTTGAAAATGGTGGGGTTGGACTTTTGCAAGAATCGGGGGCCATTGGAGCATTTATTTTTTTTTTTTTAATTTGAAAAAGTGTCCAACACGGGATTTGATCTCGGGTCGTAGCGATCGAAAACCAACGGTTTAGACCATCCTTCCACCATTTTAACTTTGTAAACATAACAACAGGTCGAGATTTAGACCATCTTAATTGTATATAGGCTTCCAGTCACTAACTTACAAACTAGGTAAACAAAGTTACTTTTGTTCTAACAAATGTAAAATAGGTTTGAGGTTTTCTTTAGAATGCAATAAACACATTATACCTGTGCAAAATGACATTTGATCAAGGTCTTCTTTTTGTTTTGATATAAATTCTACAAGGCCGCAGTCACCGTTCGGAGGAGATTAATAGAATCGCCGAATGCCGTGGTCCATTTGAACGCGAAGACTAGAACGCGGCTGGTTCCACACTCGCCTGTTCAGTGATACGCTAACCATGACGTATGCACAAAGGAACGTGTGGCCATTGGAGATGCGTCGGACCTGGAGGCTGTTGTTGGGTGCTGCGCTGCCTGGAGTATAGGAGCTCCATCTATTATTTCTTCCTGTGGTGAATCTGTATAAGACCGGTGGTCTTAATAAAGCTGCGTGTGTGTGATAAACACATTATGGTACATGTGTCGTAGTTGAAATATTTTACTAGAGAGAAAGTTTAGAAAATAAAATAACTTTATAAAACAGAAGCGCCTCTAGAATAATAAAAAATATTCAATTTTTATAGTTTTTATTTCTTTAAGTTTTATCGAGTGTACGTAGTTACATACCACATTTATAAAAATAATTAACTATCTTAAGAGAGCGAATATTAGAATTATATAAGTCGGTGGATGAGAGGGTAACACCCTCGATTCCCGACAGTCATGAACCAGGATTGAATCCCGCGTTAAAATTTGTTTAATATAAGAACAACCTTCACATATTATTCACTGTTTCAATTATCATGAACTAGGTTGCTCTTGTTGAGCGGTACCTATTAATGTGAATTTGAACCATTATATAAAGGCTTTAAATAAATGTCACAAGTAATTGTTAATTTAGAGAATTATTATATTAAAAAAAAGGATTTTAAAAGAATCATTAAAGTACACATCAGTATGTCCATCCAATCAGGTTAGCTTTGAAAGTCTCAAAATTAATATTTTAAACTCATGTAAATCCGGTGAACAATAAAACATTTTGAATTGAATAATAATTATGTTCAGGTTTGTTTTTTTTTAGTTTAAAACCCTGAACCTCTAAAATATCTCAAAGTGACATTTCAACGTGTGTGTCACCTGAATTTATTACTTAGAGATTAAAACATTGGAATGTTTCAAATAAAACCCAAGTTTTAAAATTAGGTGTAGCCCTTCCTGTGTATGCAAATGTGACAATATGTAAATAGAGAGAGCTTATCTGCTGTCCAGTAGATGTCCATCAGGCTTCGGCGCCTGCAAAGTTTTACACGTTTTAACCAAATGTCACGTGGCTAACTAACCTAGTGGTGGCATCCAACACAGCATTCGTTAAACTTCGTTTAAAGAATTAAACAGCAACTTTTATCCTTATGCAAATTTTGGAATTTTGAAATTAAGTTCAAATACAGTTTTGATAATCTCGCTATAATTGTGCTAGTTGGCAATCCAAATATTTCTACAATGAGGATTGGATAATTGTCGTTCAACAGTCATATAGACAAATTAGTTTACTGAAACTTAAAAAAAAAACTGATATTCTGAAATATATTTTTAAAAACACAATTCTACAAGAACCCATTTAAAATATGCAAAAACATATCGCTACCCAACCACCAAAGAACAAAAGAGAAGTTCAATATGAGGGTGATATCCTAAACATGGCTAGTTGTTAGAAAGCAACAAACATAGCGATGTCGCCAAGGTATTGTCACAAGATAGCCGTTTACAACCTTCCTATTCAGTAAAAGCCAGTTATAACATTATAGAAATGGAGAGATTCAAATATGTAACATATACTAAACAAAGAAAAAAAAAACAAAATATTACCCAATGTTCCTTTCAGCAAGCGCTGTATAGCCAAGACTTACTTCTTGATCAAGTTCTGTTTTTGGACAAATCTTGAGTGTTGTTCAGCTTGGATACAGTTGGCTTCTAGAACTCCCTCGCATTCCCAGAACAATCTACTGCAGTAGACGAACCACGTCAACTTCGTACTTGAAGTTCAGAGTCCTTAGAAGTAGATGTCATGACGTAACTCCGCCAACTTTCCTAAACTCCGCTTCTTTCAGCCTCAAAGATGTCCTTGTAGAGGTCGGAATGGTCTTCAGAGCTGCGGAAGTCTTAAGGACTTGTCCAAAAGAGGGACTCCGAAGTAAGACATGCTGGTGCCAGGCAGGAGAGACGTCTTCGCAGGAACAGAGCAGCGCAACTGGTATACAAAGGTTTATATGTAAATTATAATTCTAAATTTTGTCAAATGGCGATTATGTATTGAATAACCACAGAGCGAACTATCTTTGTAGGAAACACGTTGTGATGGAAAGTTTGGAGTAAAAAGGGGTGACGCTAAAAAGCGGGCGAATTTATATAAGTGAAGTGGTGAGATTCTAAAAAAATGGGAAATATGCAAAATTCTAAAATGGAATACAACGTGTATATAGATACCGTTTCTGTTAGGTTATCATTTGATAGATAATGGAGTGGACAATTTTTATAAAATCTCTTACGTTAGAAATAGAGGAGTCACAGGCTTGTTACAAATAAGTTGAGTGGCTTTCTCTTGAAATATGCAAATCTGGACATCTCCATTTGGACAATTACATCGTGATATTTTAAATGTGTGTGGTTCTGTATTCCACGTAAAATATGATTTTTTTTTTAAATTACCATCTCATTGTTGTCCCCCACACCATTATTGTCTAACAATTGGAAATCTATAAAACAACAATGGTTAAAAACAAAATGTTGATTAATCCAATTTGTATATTCCACTTTGAAATTCTAGAACGACGTTTAACAAGTTTTACCGCAAATGTTTCTTTTTACAGAACGAAAAATCGTAATTTATTATTTAAAGGAGAAATAAAGCGACTATTCCTATCCTTAGGGATGAAGTATGAAAGAATGAATTGTGAAGAGTAATGATGAAGGGAAAAATAAAAGTGTCTAGGGATGGGAATTGATTCACTGAAAAAAAATCGATATTTATAGCTATTCCTTCACTTGAACAATTGTCCCAAATTTACTCTCCTGTATTGGACAGCAGGTAACGACCCACTATAGCAGTTAGGGACAATATGGGAAGTTTGAATGTCCCTAGGTGTTCAAAACGTCAACATGGATTTCTGATCATTTAGATAGCAGAAAAATTTTAACAATTTTGAAATAAATTAATTTAGTTTAAATAAAATCACACTTAGCACGAAAGTTTCTATTACAAATTATTACCAGTTGCGACACGCTATATCCGATCTGGATAATTGCGCGTGAAACTATTTACAATAATTGTAGTAGAGTAGGTAACAGAATTGTCAAAAAGAAAATAAACAATAAAGAAAAAGAGCATTGAATAAACATATCCATTAAACAAATAAGCAACAACATAAGCAGATAGAAGAAACCACAAGGTAGTTATTTACAATATTATAAAGCTATACAACCAGTTTTACCGCATAAGTTTCTTTTTATTTATGAAAGATCATTTTTTATTTCAAAGAGAAATAATTTAATATTTCTAACTTTTGGATGACGTATGAAAAGGTTGAATATATGAAGAGTGATGGTCTATATATGAATGGATGACCATATATAGACCATCACTCTTCATATATTCAACCTTTTCATACGTCATCCAAAAGTTAGAAATATTAAATTATTTCTCTTTGAAATTAAAAATGATCTTTCATAAATAAAAAGAAACTTATGCGGTAAAACTGGTTGTATAGCTTTATAATTATACGCCGCAGTCATTTATAAGTATTATTTACAGTATGTTAAGCAATGATGGAAGTTGATGAAGTTATCTGTAATGTATCGTGGAGAGAGAAAGTTGATCAAGTTGAGCTATTTACAAATAATGCAAACTTCTACTGTCTTTAGTGCGATGAAAAATAATGGGAGGGCTTGACTCATCAGTGTTGAACCCTCCCAGCGGTTTCGCCAATTTAATCCACCAGACTGCTTTTTAAAGCTCTAATACTGTATTGGGCAATTTCTGTTTATATACGTGACAGTAAGAACAGTAGAATTTTGTGTTATTTGGAAAATAACATTTTGTGCTTAGTAGTTTTATTTCTCGTGCATAGATGGCGCGCATTATTGCCTTTCAATTAAAATAGCTTTAGTGTTTTCAATATTTTTTATGACCGGGTAGGATCTTTAAAAAGAAGCGCCAGTTTTTTTAATTAATAAAAATTATATCCTAATTTTGGGAGGTAAAAAAATATTGGTAGTGCCTGGCTCATCAGTGACAAAATTTCTCATCAATTAACTGTTCTACTCTACTAGACGAATGGCCCGGGCAACGCCCGGGTTTTACCCGAGTGCGAATATATTTTAAAAACGTTGTCTTGGGTGGTCGCTATAGACAGGGTGGTCTGTATAGACAGGTGAATGTAACACACTGATGATAACAGGGTTGCCTAAGGTGACCGCTATAGACAGGGTGGACCGTATAGACAGGTGGATGTATCACACAGCTGATAACAGGGTTGTCTAGAGTGGCCGCTATAGACAGGTGTATGTATCACACAGCTGATAACAGGGTTATCTAGAATGGCCGCTATATACAGGGTGGTCTGTAAAGACAGGTGGATGTATCACGCAGCTGATAACAGGGTTGTCTAGAGTGGTCGCTATAGGCAGGGTGGTCAGTGGCCGCTATAGACAGGGTGGTCTGTATAGACAGGTGGATGTAACACACTGCTGATAACAGGGTTGTCTAGAATGGCCGCTATAGACAGGTGTATGTATCACACAGCTGATAACAGGGTTGTCTAGAGGGGGGCAGGGAGGACACGTGTTCGCCGGCAGCCAATGGGCGCGCATTCTATCCGTGAGCTTCAGACAGAATAAGGCAATTATATATATAGATGTATTCCTAAAATGGATCTTTTGATATTAAATATTATATATATATACGCATGTCTGAATTTTTCAAATAATATGTTCTTATTTCAAAGGTTATGCGCATAAAGAGTAAGTTGAATTACATAAAATCGCATGGAATAATGATATCTACTTATATAATTGCCTTATTCTGAAGCTCACGGATAGAATGCGCGTCCATTGGCTGCCGGCGAACACGTGTCCTCCCTGCCCCCCTCTAGACAACCTTGTTATCAGCTGTGTGATACATACACCTGTCTATAGCGGACACTTTAGGCAACCCTGTAATCAGCAGTGTGTTACATCCACCTGTCTATACAGACCACCCTGTATATAGCGGCCATTCTAGAAAACCCTGTTATCAGCTGTGTGATACACCTGTCTATAGCGGCCACTCCAGACAACCCTGTTATCAGCTGTGTGATACATCCACCTGTCTATACAGACCACCCTGTCTATAGCGGTCACCTTAGGCAACCCTGTTATCAGCAGTGTGATACATACACCTGTCTATACAGACCACCCTGTCTATAGCGGCCACTCTAGACAACCCTGTTATCGGCTGTGTGATACATACACCTGTCTATACAGACCACCCTGTCTATAGCGGCCACTCTAGACAACCCTGTTATCGGCTGTGTGATACATACACCTGTCTATACAGACCACCCTGTCAATAGCGGACACTTTAGGCAACCCTGTAATCAGCAGTGTGTTACATCCACCTGTCTATACAGACCACCCTGTATATAGCGGCCATTCTAGAAAACCCTGTTATCAGCTGTGTGATACATACACCTGTCTATAGCGGCCACTCTAGACAACCCTGTTATCAGCTGTGTGATACATCCACCTGTCTATACAGACCACCCTGTCTATAGCGGCCACTCTAGACAACCCTGTTATCGGCTGTGTGATACATACACCTGTCTATACAGACCACCCTGTCAATAGCGGACACTTTAGGCAACCCTGTAATCAGCAGTGTGTTACATCCACCTGTCTATACAGACCACCCTGTATATAGCGGCCATTCTAGAAAACCCTGTTATCAGCTGTGTGATACATACACCTGTCTATAGCGGCCACTCCAGACAACCCTGTTATCAGCTGTGTGATACATCCACCTGTCTATACAGACCACCCTGTCTATAGCGGCCACTCTAGACAACCCTGTTATCGGCTGTGTGATACATACACCTGTCTATACAGACCACCCTGTCAATAGCGGACACTTTAGGCAACCCTGTAATCAGCAGTGTGTTACATCCACCTGTCTATACAGACCACCCTGTATATAGCGGCCATTCTAGAAAACCCTGTTATCAGCTGTGTGATACATACACCTGTCTATAGCGGCCACTCTAGACAACCCTGTTATCAGCTGTGTGATACATCCACCTGTCTATACAGACCACCCTGTCTATAGCGGCCACTCTAGACAACCCTGTTATCGGCTGTGTGATACATACACCTGTCTATACAGACCACCCTGTCAATAGCGGACACTTTAGGCAACCCTGTAATCAGCAGTGTGTTACATCCACCTGTCTATACAGACCACCCTGTATATAGCGGCCATTCTAGAAAACCCTGTTATCAGCTGTGTGATACATACACCTGTCTATAGCGGCCACTCCAGACAACCCTGTTATCAGCTGTGTGATACATCCACCTGTCTATACAGACCACCCTGTCTATAGCGGCCACTCTAGACAACCCTGTTATCGGCTGTGTGATACATACACCTGTCTATACAGACCACCCTGTCAATAGCGGACACTTTAGGCAACCCTGTAATCAGCAGTGTGTTACATCCACCTGTCTATACAGACCACCCTGTATATAGCGGCCATTCTAGAAAACCCTGTTATCAGCTGTGTGATACATACACCTGTCTATAGCGGCCACTCCAGACAACCCTGTTATCAGCAGTGTGATACATACACCTGTCTATACAGACCACCCTGTCTATAGCGGCCACTCTAGACAACCCTGTTATCGGCTGTGTGATACATACACCTGTCTATACAGACCACCCTGTCTATAGCGGCCACTCTAGACAACCCTGTTATCGGCTGTGTGATACATACACCTGTCTATACAGACCACCCTGTCTATTGCGACCACCCAATACAACGTTTTTAAAATATATTCGCACTCGGGTAACACCCGGGCGTTGCCCGGGCCATTCGTCTAGTGTAATAATAAATGTTTACACAACATGATCTTTGATTTTTAACCAGAGTTGCTCAATTAATAAAATAATAATAATTAAAAAAAAATTTTAATTTCAGTTAGACATATATACTTAGTTTTGATCATCATTTAATATAATAGATATATTTGTAAAATATATTTGCATTACGTATAAAATTTGTAGTAGCTACTTTATTTTTTGAGAATTATAAAATCTTTTTTTTTTTTGTTAATTTGGAGTATATTTCAATTTATTTTTAAAATGAATATAATTAAAATTTACTAAATAATTGAAAATACCCCATCATTTTAATAACACACAACAAAACAAGGGAAAATACTCGAGATTATATATAATATATAAAATTATAAAAATATATCTATATATATATAATTGAATGTCTGTCTGTTTGTTTGTACTCTATAGATTCAAAAACCATACATCCAATCGCCGTGAAATTTTGGGATATTATTAGGTATATCACCGGGAAGGTTTTTGAAAAATAATTTCCTGAATATCTTGAATATCCTTAGAGTTATTTGCAGATTTAACTCGCAAGCAGCGCCCCCATTGTGACGATGATAAGAAGTTTTCTTATCACTAAGTTTGTTATCTTAAATATTATTTATCAAAAGTAAGATCATCTCAGGATGACACGGCAATGTGACACGGGAAAAAATGTTCACTAGATAAAACTATGATTTTCTAATGTAGAAAATTAGGAAAGACAAAATTCAGGATGACACGGCACACAGGGACCGGGAAAAAATGTTCACTTTATCGAAAGATTCAAATTTACGAGTTTCAAATTATCAAAATATATCTTTTTTTTTTTTAATAAGTTTTAGAGAATTGTTTTAACAAATGTTCGCTAGACAAACCTTTACTCGGGTAAAACCCCGGGCGAAGCCGAGTACGTTTTATAAGTTTATAGAGAATTGTTTTAACAAATGTTCGTTAGACAAACATTCACTCGGTTAAAACCCGGGCGAAGCCGGGCACATCCGCTAGTATATATTAATATTATTTTTCGCATTACAATATTCTTTCAGTAAAAAAAAAAATCGTGAGGTATATTACCTTGTGGTCTTCGTAAAGGGGCTATAATATTATTAAGCATTTTTCTAAATGTGAGTAACAGGTACCTAGAAATTATTTGAAAAATAAATAAAATTGAGGTAAAGGGTTTCTTTTAAAATATTAAAATATACTCTTTACCTTAATATTATTTATTATTCAAATAATTTTTCTAAATGCTTGGAGATCGTTTTTGCTTAAACTGACTTTCAAGTAATTTCGAAATATGGTGGAAATTTCAAATTAAAATAGACATCGTCATATATTTCAGTATTTGCGGAAAAACTGCTCTTTTTCCATAGTCCTAGTTTGGCGCCAATATGTTGGAGTGTGATGTAAATACAGAAATATATACCGATGTCTATTTAAATTTGCAATTTCCACGATGTTTCCAAATGACTTGAAAGTCAGTTTAAGTAAAACCAAGTACGTAGTTATTATTGTTAAATTGCCCCCCCCCCCCCCCCCCCACCTCACCTTTCTAACACGCAGGGCAGCTGACCAATCAGACGACAGTTGCCAGGAGCCATGCAACCATTACAACGACGTCTGTAACACGACCTAAATACTGCTTACTACGAATACCTGGTCCCTAAAATGCACCACTTTTTTTTTTCAACACTATTTTTTTTTTTGCCGGAGTTTCTAGATATAGAATTTGGAGAATAAGTTTTAAAAATTTCACGGAGAAAAAAAAAATACTGAAAACTGTTCAGTCCCTCTTTGTTTTTCTGTATACAAGTGTAAACAAATTTGAATCGCGCAGAAGTCTATGTTTTGATATTTCTTATTTTTGTAAATTTTAATAGAGTAATTGCCTTTACATATATTGTATCAGCAAAACATATCTTTGACAGATTGTGAAGATTTCTTTTGATCCCCTGTGGATCTCTTGGAATAAAGTCGGGACTGACGAGGGCCATTAGCCCGAAACCATGGTCTATGGGTAGACCCTTTTCAATTTTCCAAAGATGATTTTATAACCGACCTTAGTCCGTTAGTTTGTGGAGACGGTCAAAGATGACGCTTAGTTTTAGAATCTATTTTGACGGGAGAGGCGACCTTTATTTTTATATATTTTGTTGCATAGCCTCCCCTTAGAAAAATGCTTTATATTTTTTCTTGACTAAATTAAAAGAAATTTTTAAAACCATTGCTTTAAAAAACAATAATTTTCGAAATTTTTATTTTCCAGATGTGAGCGCATTGCCTTTTTAAGCCTTTCAATTCACAAAATTTTTATAATTTTTTTAAAATTCGAAAACATAGAATAGCTCAGAGAGCGCTATAGAAAATATATGTAATTAGACAATTCTCTTTCATTTTGTGCGCCATACACAGCTTGATTAGTTTCTATTCATTAATATCTAATAAATGTGAATATAGATTATAATACAATATAATGCGGCTTATGATTGTAGAACGACATTTGAAAATTATCCCGCATGTGTTTCTTTTGAACGAAAATTCTAAATTTATTTTAAGGAGAAATAACGATTATTTCTAACCTTAGGGATGAAGTATGAAAGGATGAATTGTGAAGAGTAAATGATAAACAGAAAAATAAAGTGTCCAGGGATGGGAAACGAACCCACAGTGTTCCGCTTACCGGGCAGATGCCATGATTTCCATCCCTAGACACTTTATTTTTCCGTTCATCATTACTCTTCACAATTCATCCTTTCATACTTCATCCCTAAGGTTAGAAATAATCGTTATTTCTCCTTAAAATAAATTTCGATTTTCCGTTCAAAAAGAAACACATGCGGGATAATTTTCAAATGTCTTTCTACAATATAGATTGTGCTCAACATTGCTTTATACATATAAATACATATAAGTAGTTTTAGTGAAATGGGTAGATGGTGGGGTGTAAAAATTTTATTTATTTTTTTGCGAATAAAAACATTATCAAAAAAATAGGTTGGACAATATCCTGGAATAAATTTTTAAAAAATCAACATTTATTTGGTATTTATTCCGATAGGTGGCGATTTACCATTTAAAAATACTCATTTGAGTGGTCAGGGATATATATATGTATGGTAATTTAAAACAACAACCTCATATGGTGTAGATAACTTATAACAAGATTGCCATGTTGTATATAGAGACACATCTATAAATAATTATGCGCATGATTAATCTGTGTCTTTACATCACCCTATGTAATGTAATTTGTACAAAGTGGATAAATAAATAAAATCTGTAATAGATTTAAGAGTTGAGCTAAAGCAGAGATCGAGCATAGTATTGCCAAAACAACAGTCTAAAGATGGAACTCATAAATCAGGTAGATTCACAATTCCCACGACAGGCCACCCACACTGTCACATGTGGTGGAATGCAGAGACCCCTCTCACACCTGGACAGGTGAAGGCGCCCTTTCTCAAACGCCCCTGTCACATAAGGTCACCCCGTCTTTAACCTATAAATCATCACCTTACAGTGGCTTGACAGCTCAGTACAGTTCAGTCAGTTGAGTTTAGTTCACCCTTAGCGTCAGCTCACGTCGGTCGTACCTTATGTCGATCTCAACTATCATGTAGACGAGTAAGAAACTTCTATGTCTCCATCTTTCGCTCCTGGCTCAACTTTTATCTGTTTACGGAACTTTCTTAGTGCAACTGTGTCTTCGTTTTTTGTGTGGATATCCCCAGCTTTCCACTCTGCCTCGACCACGACTGCCTGTATTTTGTGAGAACTTTTAAAGGTCTTCCAAGGTGCAGAGAGGTACTGGAAAACTCTACATCCTGACTGTTCCTCTCGGTCAACACAGTACAACAAGAGCTACCAGGACTTCAACATTATTTCATATGCATATTTAATTATTTTATTGCCAGTAATTTTTTCCCCGCATAAATAAATATTGAAAAAAAAAAAAGGTAAACCATGAAATGTTCTCTCGTGCAGTTTCACGCAGATTGTAGCTACATTTCCCACCTGATTTCTACATATTGGCGTACATATGGTCTCACGTCATACCACATCTGCGTTCTGATAGGTCACAGCTGTAAACATATTCTTTTGTTTATGTGATCATCTTATTTTAATTATTTTTACTCAAAATAAAATGCACAAAATCGTGTATTTTTCCTTAGTTTTAAACACACACTTCACGTACTTTTTTTAAAAATAATATATTTTTAGAACAAAATAAATATCTGAACACGCTGCAAATATATATTTTGGCAAAAGAATAATTTATCGAATTCCGATGACCTGACGCTTAGTTAGGAGCTCCAACAGCTGCAAGGTCTCCACCAACATCGCCATATGTAAATAAGCCAGGACAAGGTGACTCCAATATATAACACCTGGAAACTGAGACGAAATAAATAAATCGAACAATATACACAATTAGCATTTTTAGCAGAGGTATGAAAATTTATCTCTTTTATTTTATCAAAAGTAAATGCCCAGTAATTAGCTCTTAATTTTATCATAAAAAACAATTAAACCAAATTTTATTATAAATCAACAATGAAATATTTGAGCCCTATTATTTCAATTGTTTATCTAATTCAATTTTCAATTGTCTATTATAAATATTTTTAATATATAGATAAGACCAAAATATATAATAAAAAGTACAAGAAAATAAGACCTAATCCAATAGGATAGAATATTGAATTAGGTCTTAATTTCTTGTATCTATAATCCAAATTGTGCTTTATCATTATAAATAAAAAGTACTTTAAACGTACATCATCTTATGATAATATCAAAAGGTACGTATATACACACAAGTATATATTTTTAAAAATATTTTAATATGCTTATATATATATAATAATGAAAAAACAATAGGAAAAAAAAAAGATAAGTGGGTCAGGTGTTGATATTAAAAATAAAGAAGGCATCTCCTGACCACGAGCACATGTGCTTTTTAGATGGCAGAGCGCCATCTAGTGGAGCAAAAATAAACTAGACGTTTATTTAGCTTGCTCCGTGATATTTGGCCAACCTAATTTCTTGATAAATCAAGAAAAGCCATCCACAAAAAAAAAAAAAAAAAACTAGATGGCGCTTTGCCATCTAAAAAGCACATGTGCTCGTGGTCAGGAGATGCCTTCTTTATTTTTCTTCTTCTTCTTTCTTATCTCCACACTGGGTGAAGTAAAATGCGTCTGCCTTTGTCATTAAGACTGGGAGCACTACTCAGTGGCAGGCCGACTTAGCTCCAAAAAAAATGGCCGCCTCTGACATGAGGAACAGACGCCATGTGCAGCCGCTCCTAACATGGAGTACAGACGCTGCTCATCCTGTATCCCTGGAGCCCTTACAGGGTACTATCAGCCGGGCCAGCTGAGCCCAGGTTTTTTAGTGAGCTTGTTACTGCTCCCCCTCCTCCTTTTTCATCCGGGCTTGGAACCGGCAAAGGCGGAGTTTCTTTGGTATATAATAATATACTTTATTTTTAAAGCTATAATAATTTAACCTTTTAATGACATTATAAATTGATTTTTTAAAAATACAACACACAATTTTCTAATCTCAACTCCTGATATGGAATTACACTCATGGACAAAACTTAAGGAAGTGGAAAGTCTTTGAAGCCACTGATCGTCTTTTTTTTTTTTTGAAGGAGACAGAGGCAATTTTGGTCACAATTGGTTATCTTGTGTGTCGTTAATAAAATTCACTGTGTATCTTTCAGAGTTATTGTCTCAATCCCGACATATACATGCTGAAAGGTACAACTTCCTTAAGTTTTGTCCATGAGGGATATATATATGTGATATCTTGGGACCTCTGGGACCAGTGTTACCTGATGCTAGACGAACCTCGATGTCAACTCTACCGTGCAGTCGTGGTGGAAGGCGACACAGCTGGGCCAAAGGTGAAATAAGCAAACAGAGATTCCACTAAGAAGCGTCTGGCGTCAAGAAGGAATGGGACGAGGAGATTTCTGACAGGAAAGGGTTTACCTTTTTTATCGGAGTGTCCGGTGCACTGGGACTGGAACGACGACTAACTAAGGACTGGCTAACTGAGGATCGGGACCTCCTTTTTATAGCTGAGCGGGTCCGAACAGGTCGCTGCCCTTTTCTGACGTAAACAGGGGGGGAAAGTTTTATTATCCAGGAGGGCTACGACCTCGTAAAAGTTGGACTGGGTTTTGCTAGGCCTTCTTCTATTCTCACCTAAGCCTGATTAGTTTTAACCTTAATTTTCTCCTGTTAGTCTCCATTCCTTCTATCTGTACAGTTGCTATACTTTATTAGATTCTTATGCGGTACAGATTGATGTTAGTTGAGGCTTTCTATTTGCAGTAAATAAGAAGTTATATACAGTCACGTGGTGGAACATGTGGTAGTAGATATCTGGACTATTTACAACAATTCCATGGTCTTAAATCATCACATATATCTCGTCTATTATTTAACATAATATTTTTTTTTATTAATTGAACTTGTGACCAATCATCAACAGAATAGTTCTTAAGTAAAATAGCTCTGAATTCAAACTTCACCTTTGTTCACGGTTCTGTTAAACCTTGGCTTCACCCAGCTGCTGCAACAAGATGGTATAAACAGCCTTTCCACACATTAGCCAATTGTACCGCACAAATCTCGGATTCCTCTCAAAACCAAGATAGCCAACGAAAGTGTTGCCGAAATCCCGGAAGAGACTTTAAAAAAGCGGTATGCGTGGAACCCCCCCAACATTTTTTCGCCAGAGGGAATTCAAGAAGCACTGTTTAAGAAACTTCCAGAGGATTACAAACCATATAAACTAGTGATGTGCATTAGTTGAATGTTCAGTTGACTAAAATTCAGTTTCCAAATATGATATTTGCATACTTGCACGCACGCCGAGTATAACCTACCTTAGTTACATACTGCGATATCTTACAATCAGCGTATAACCATGGTAGGACGGAGTGAGATTTCTGAATCGAAACTCTAAAAATTGGTGTATGAGGAACTTTTATTACTCTTATTTTCTCTTAATTACAAAAAAAAACTATTAAAAATCTTTTCTTGATTAATCAAGAATGGGTATTTGGTCAATTCTGGAATAATTAAAAATCAACGAGAATAGTTTATATTTATTCCGATAGATGGCGCAAGCCATCAGCTACTTTCAGTTGCACGATAAGGAGATGCCTTTTTCATAATATTATAAATCCGTTATTAAAACAAAATTTAAACCGGAAAACATCTAGGAACACATATGGACGTACATCCTATAAAATATTGGAACTTCAGTAATATGTAAATATGGTTTTGACCAAGGACTTGGTTGTGTGATGTAATCAATATATAGCGTGAGATGTTTTTAGTTCTTATGATAATTCTGTAATAATATTATACAAATATATAACATACAATATCTTTTAATAGAAACTACACTACCTAAGTTTATTGAATATTAGGGAGAAGAATACATAAAACATTATTTTAAAAATTTGTTGAAATAGAGAGAAGGGGTATGCTGTGGTTTTGTTCCAACATGGAGGGTAGGCACCACTAGCTGGGGCTCGACGTCTGGCCGCGGCGTGGTTGGCTAGTCTATTCAATACGTTAGGCTTAGCGTTAAATCCATCGAATGGCTGACAACCGCCACCTAGCGACTATATAGGGAACTAATATACTCCATCGTCTGTATTACGCCAGGGTTGCCGGATTGTCTAATTAACTTGGAGGTAGCGCTAATTACCCCTTCCTCATAATTGTCCTCTTCTTCAGTCCCTCCGCTCCTGTCTCCATCTTTTCTTCATAGCATCCAGCCTTGTCCGGCGGTGCTAAAATTGGAGCGCTGCAGAGAAACTTAGCAATGTCCCCTTGGCCGCCGGCTTATGGACCGAAAGGTCTGGGAGGCCATCTGCTTCTAGGGTGTACCCTGCGCAAGGATGACACGCGAAAATTGGTATTCCGATCCTTCAGTCTGATTCTCTTGCCGTTCATTGTGTTTGTTCTCCAGGAACTCATTCTCATCTCTATTCTCACCAATTCTTGACTTGTCCGTTGGACAGGAGATGTGACAGGGGTTTGTCATCTAAATAAGCTCGATCACTCTGGTTATCCCTCCTGCTGCAAGTTTTTTAAGTAAGCTCCAATTGACATTTATTTATAGGAAATTTAAACTCATTTTTAAAACGTATGATTATTTTTTTTTAAATAAAACAATGTGGTAGATTAAACTGGCGAAACCGATGGTAGGGTTCACCACTGATGAGTCAAGCCATCCCAATATATTTTCTCATCGCAGTAAGGACAGTAGAATTTTGTTTTATGTGTAAAATAAACATTCAATGTTTACATTCCCTATATATAGATGTTACATTAATCCATTTTCCATGTCCCATCCAGTTCTTGTGTCTACCTCACATGACTTGCCAGCAGACATTGTCGACTCAACAAATGATCCCCAACATTGACTTAAAGCTGATCAGTGTGTAGGACACGTGGGTGGTGTAAGAAACAAAGCGGACGGTGGCGGCCACATTTTTAGCGTGCCACCGCCGCCAGGTTTTTTTTTTTTCTTCGGTGACCCCTCCCCTCCCCTGACTGAAGAATTTCCGACTCGCCCCGCGGCCAATTCGCGGGCTAATTTTTAAATTCTTTAATCCCTCCATTGAGGCAGCTGGGTTATATTTGGCGACGTTGTTGTTTGGCTGCCGTGCCATGTCTCTCTATGGAACACTGGGAGGGGAAGATCAATTTTATAAAAACAATATTTCACCAAAAAAAATCTGTTTTTTTTTTTTTATTCTATATATAACTTTTAAACTGATAGGGACAAAATTTTAGGAAGTTGTACCATTTAGCATTTATATCGGGACAATAACTCTGAAATATATTTGATATACAAAACCTTTATTGGAGATACACGAGATAACCAAGTGTGAACAAAATTGACTCTGCCTCTTTCAAAGAAATAGAAGACCGGCGATATCAAAGTCTTTCCACTTCCTTAAGGTTTGTCCATGAGTGTAAATCTCTGCTTTGGTGTTCTGAGAGACGTTACTTTCATTCCGCTACCATCCTGGTCCTCTTTTAAAATCCTGATTCACTTTAAGGTCATTCACTTTATAGAAGAAAGTTTGATGGGTGGAGAACTCACTTCTGTTTGTCACATGTCGGAACGAAGTCGATGGACGAGTGGTCAAAACCCTCGATTCCCGACAACCAAGAACCGGGATCGAATCCCGCGCTGTGCACTTTTTTGTTGTTAAGAACCTGTTCATATTTTTATTGTAAACTAGACGGGTGACCCAGGCTTCGCCCCGGGATTGACCCGTGTGCATATCTACCCGAGTGATATATATTTAGATAAGATTTTTTTAATAATTGTTTGTTATTAGCATTATCTATTTGTTTGCATCAACATAATTTAATCTAATCTTTGATAGAGGGCGCTGTTCGTGAGCTAAGTAGAATAATTTGAATATATAGTTTTAATAATTGATTTATATATTTTATTAAAATAGCCTATCGTCTTCCCCGTATTTTTTTTACCTATGTATGGAAATTTTGGTTTGAATTAGTGAACTACTGCGAATTTGTATACCGGACATACAAACAAACAAACATACAAACATTGATTTTTATATATATAGAAGAAGCTAACATAAGCTAGGTTGCTCTTTTTGAACTGTACCTAATAAAGTTATTTTGGAACACTCGGGGGACAAAATTCCACCAGGCTCGAGTACATGTGCTAAAGGACCATGTCAACAGGCTTCTTCTCGTTGAGGTTTCGTAATCCGTGGAAGATGAAGGGAGGGAATTGCGATGTGACGACAAAAAAAGAAACCCTACTCCCGTTAACATAGACGGAAAAGAAGAAGAAGAAATTTGACCAGGATGCTGAATGAGGTCAGCATCTGTTCTCTCTGAGCTAAGTCAACCACGGATAGAATAAACGTCACCATTTTACGTGTCATCCTTGCGCCATGCTAATCTTCTCTGTATCCTTCCTACAGCAGTAGTTGTACAGATGAACAAGTCAATAACATAAACCCTTAAATCAATATTCAGTAAAATCAATCTCCTCCAGGGGAAATGTGTCTTTTCAAAAACATTTTTATTATTCTCTAATAAGAGGACAAACAAATAAATAAATATGGGCCACTAGAAAATAAATATAAAATAGTATCTGATTATATTTAACTCGTGTTCTATTGGCGAATTATTATACCATGTTTTCTCCTGTAGAAGGACGTCCGTGCCAGAAAGCTAGAGAACAATAAAAATGTTTTGAAAAGATACTTTTCCCTGGAGGAATGATTAATTTGACTCAATTCAGATGAACAAGTGTTAGAATTTCTAAAAACCACAAATTTCAAGTTTAGATTACTTACTTCCCTCACATCTATGTAGGAATTTCTTTATTCTTGTATTGTTGACTAGATGTCAATAAAAGTGTCCTTTGTTGGCGTGTTCCAGACCACTGTGGGACCTTCCGGATTTATCAGAACTGGTGTATGACTGCAGAGTCTGTTTACTCAGGCTACACGGACCACCGATAGATTGTTTTAGATCATCGATGGATTGTTTTAAAAAACAATGTTATTGACCTCCGTCAATGTCATACACATAAAGAATTTAAAACCATACACACGACCATTTACAATTATATATATTCGAGAAGGCTTCCCCAACACCGAAGAGAGAATAATCCAGATTATCAGAGTTATCTCCCCTCACACGCTTGTTCGGCGGTACATATTCGGCATGGCCCCTTCTCAAGGATGACACGTAAAATCGTTCCCCTCACCTCAGGAGGAACATGTAGAAGGACAGCATCGAACGGCCGCCTGTAAATCCCTAGTTACTGCCGCACCTGACAAAGGCGGTAAAATATCGAGAGACCACGGGGTGTGTTCCTCTTTTTTTATTATTGGTTTAATACATTCTTTATAGCGCGATCTTTTGAAATGACGAATTTGTGGATAGTAAAGTAAAAATAAAATATTTTTTCCCCACACACCCCAAAATATTTGCCTATATTTTGGGTTCATAATCAAATATAAGTAAATGGCGATATATTTTTGTACAGAGGCAAATGTGAACGCATCATTAGGGAAATAAGTTATTGTAAATATACAGAGGCCATCGGTATTCCCTGTGGTCACTTACGGAGGTGAGACTCTCAGAAAAGAAGAAAGAAGTTTTTAAAATGTGGACATGGAGAACTCAGAGTACCATGGACAGATAAAAGAACAAATACTTCAATCTTAAATTAATCCTCTGGTAGATCCCTAGAATCCCAAATATGTAAACAGACTTACTTCTGACATATAATGGGAGTAAATGGTTTATAAAAAAACGTTGATGTTGGGAAACATTTAGAGAAGAGAAGAAGCCCCGCTATACACTGGCTAGAAAGGGGACAAGAAAGCTACTGGATGTCACTAGATGAGAGTCACTGACAGATATCAAATTGGAGAATATTTGTCACCATAGTGTCACCAAACTTGATGGACACTAACAACAACAAATTTCTATCCATGATAAAATTGTGAAAAACGTTTTAAAATTACAAATATTTTCTCACAATGAGTTTCTTTTTATTACAAAACGCTAGCTTTCAAGTGATAATCGCTCTTCAACGGGCTTAATAAAACAATATCGACTATATCTTACAAGAAATACAAGTATTTACTACAAATTTACCGAGCTCTCTCCCTTTCAAATAAAGATAATTAAAAAATAAAACTTATCAATAACTTTATATAAAATAGTAATTTGTACATTACTTGCTATAAAGAGATCCACCAGTTGTGTCACAACATCCACACAATCTCCCTATCCACTATAAAATAAGGGGAAGAGATTCTTTATCTACGTGGACGATGGTACAAGATTTCGTGCAAGACGTCCTTCTACGGATACTCCAAGTAATATACAAGTGGCTCATTTACAAAGTAACCCTAGAAGGACATCTTGTCCGAAAGCTTTTACGATCATCCTCTTATATAAAGAAGTTCTTATGTTTCTTTCCGCAGGAGGAGTTGAAAAGGGAAAATAATGGAATTTGACTCAAGTAAATTATTGTGGCATGTGGTGGTGGTGTCTTGTCCATGGAGCAGATCAGATCGGTCCGTACACCCTGATCACAATACCGGCCAACAAAGGTGCCGTATGGATGTCCTCTTCTGGATTGATGTCTGCCATATAGAGGGCTGCAAGGATGGCCGGGAATATATGGTCCGGAGTGAGTTGGGTGTTGTAACAGCAGTTCCTGTAGGATCTAGTCATGTCTGGGTTTATCTTCATTCCTTTAAAATGTCCTGTTGAGTTTCTTGATACTGTTGCCGTTAATTCTCTGTTAATGGTTGTGATATGTAAGGAAGGATTAAGTTTAGAGTACACAGAAATATCTAAAAAAATCTAAAATTTTAAAAATTATTTTAATTATATATTTGATTCATGGAACGGCCTGTACAATCAAACCAGGTTCCAGGATATTCCACCGGTCCGAGTGTAACACTACCACCAGTAAAAACCTGTCTGAGAGCCCTGTGAAGGAAGATAGAATCTATGCAACTCAACCACTTTGTCGCCATCTTCTTAGAGGCCGCTTAAGACAAGTTGTCCTGTATTTCGACAGTAGCGGCGGCTTTCTTCTTCGCCCTTTCAATAGCAGGGTTCAGTGGGGGGCCCAATGTGTTTGTACAAACATGGCGCCGCTCGGGTTACCGGTCAGTCAACATGACGCCGTAAACACGCGGCCGTCTACTTGTTGATGGATCAACACTGCATCCTCCATAGAGCTTTTATTTTCTCTTTAAAATATTGTAATATTTCAAGAAGCTCTTTTCTAACCTTCATCTCTTTTGTTTTGAAAGTGGTTTAATTACAACACGTGGTATTTGCTACACGCGATGGAATATGAAGGAATATCGTGAAAAACAAACTCTATATGGGTAACATTTTCACAAATGTATATTACAACGTATTAATTATCTACATATGTTAACAAAAGGCATTATCGTGCAACTGAATTCAGGATACCTAAATGACCAGTTTTTTGGTCGTTGAGGTACAGCTTGCACCACGCTGATGAAGGCCAACAGCCCGAAACGCGTACGTGGTTAGTTTTTCTTGATTAATCAATAATGGATATTTGTGGCCAATTCTGGAATAATTTAAAAATCAACAGAATAGTTTATACTTATAAATGACTGCGGCGTATAATTATAAAGCTATACAACCAGTTTAACCGCATAAATTTCTTTTTATTTATGAAAAATCATAGAATAGTTTATATTTATTCCGATAGATGGCGCAAGCCATCAGCAACTTTCAGTTACACCATAAGGAGATGCCTTTTTCTTAATTTATCCACCTTATCCCAGTACAGTTATATATGTGTATATTTCTTGATTCCTTTCAGGAAGCCTCTTGGACCAAATTTTTGATCGCTGAGGTACAGCATGAGCCACACATGGGTAGCTTTTCTTGATTGTGCAAGAAAATGGGTTGGCCAAATATTATGGAACGAACCTAAATCAACGCTTAGTTTATTTTTGTTCCACTAGATGGCGCGCTGACATCCAAAATACACATGTGAGCGGTCATTATCACTTTGACAATATGTAAATTAAATAAACGACATCTATTTTTGGACATCAAAAATAAAACATTATTACAAAAATCTAATATTTCGCTAGGCTGTACGCTTATCTTCGTCAGGGTCTTTCCTAATTTTTCTTTTTAATATGTCAAATAAATAAAATACATGTTAAATAAATTTATATTAAAAAAAATAGGTGAATACAATCAAACAAGTATATTGAATGCTGACTAGATTGAACTGTGAAATCCCACTCATGGACAAAACTTAAGGAAGTTGTCCCTTTTAGCATGTATATCGGGACAATAACTCTGAAAGATATTACAGTGACCTTTATTGAAGACACACAAGATAATCAAGTGTGAACAGCCTCTGTCTCTGATTAAAAAAAAAAACAGACGACAGAGGCAATTTAGTTCACACTTGGTTATCTTGGCTATCAAATAACTTTCAGAGTTATTGTCCAGAAATAAATGTATGAAACTTTCTTAAGTGTTGTCTGCATGATCCATCAATTCCTTTTTATACAAACAAACGTTAGAAAACAGTAGTTAAACACCCGTGTGGGTTATATACCCCGCACGTGCACAGACTGTCGCCCACTGAGGTTTGTTTCAACATGACGTGACGACATCTCAGGCCATCTATGACAACCGCTGCCTTATGCAAATTGTATCCTCCCCAGTTACATATTCGGTGGGGGAAAAGCGCGCGCATAACTAAAATATACATATTTATTTAATCAATAGAATCCGGTGTTTAAATCCGAGGTAGAGAAGAATTGTTGTGTGTCCATCCACTGCTTGTTGGGAAATGCCACGCTGCTGGAATAGCCAGCCAATCAGGATACCGGCCTGGCTCACCCCAGGCCTCTGTATTCTACCATTTTTATTGCATTCTGGATCACTCTAGTTTCCATTAATTTAACTACAGAAAATAATAAAGAATGAGATAAAGGATAATACTTGCACACACAACCTATATGTATATCAAAATAATTATATAATCCTATATATACATATTTCCCATAAACTGTGCAAATTCAAATTTCTCCCTCCCCTCTCATATTTGCTGCTTATCTATTTCTCAAAAGAATCTGTATTTTAAAAGAGACGTCTTAATGAAGGTTTTGTTGGTTTATTGAGAATTGCAGAAAATATTAAAATGTGGAGACTGCAGACCCTTTCTTTCAGTTGTGAGTCTACCAGCTCTTCCTCGGTAGACCCCTGATAGACCCTCGGATAGACCTTGGTATCATAAATACACGAGAAGCCGTGTAGTCTCCACTATCAAATTTATTTTTACTTTTTTATTAGTCACATCTTGTTTTTTATTTCCTTGTGCAAAGCTTACACCAATTCCATGAATGGAATGGGGTTCAGCTTTAGTTGATCATGGCACCATGATCCAGGCACATTTTAGTGAAAGTCGGACTGTAATTTGAGGCTGTTTCTAACATGGAAGCCTTTGCTGACGACTCTAACATGAGTACAACCTCCATATCCCTGGAGAGGAAACCTTGCTGAGGTCATCAACTGGGGCTGTTGAACTCAGGATTATTAAGAAGTCTTTCTCGTCTTTCTAACAATGCTGCTGTTGTGGTCCGCTTATTACAGGATACCTACCACAGTAGGCTACAGTACATCTAGGTTTTAACATATGCAAAAATATTTTTGAAAGGTTTAATAGAATGCATTAAAAGGAATAAATATAAATATTGAACACACTTAGATAAGTCCAAATAAATACGGCGGTGGGGAGATAATCGTGTATTGAGTGAAGAGATGAACTTGTAGTAAAACTTGTTTTTATTAAATCACACATTAAGTTCGAAATTTATGGCGATCGTTTCCCTGCCACTTTTATTTTGACTCGTATAAATAATTGTCCACAATTTTTTTTTAAATATAATTTTATTACTTTTTTCGATCCATTCTAATAAATGGAGGAATGGTTTGTACCATCCATCCAGAGCTCCGGGGCATCAGCTGTGGCTCAGTGATAAAAGTTCAAACACTTACTTTACACGGGAGGCGGGTACAAGTAAACAAACGGGCTTGCACGTGCAGGGTTGTCTCACTGACAATTGCGTAAACAAACGACGTACTCCACGAGTTTGTTTGGCCGACTGGGGATAATCTCTCCGAATAATGAGAAGCTCGGAGTCCCAACAGAACCACACATAAGTAGGACAAGTTTAATAAAATAATGCATTAGCGCGTCATCTTTTATAAGAAATTGAAACAATTTTAAACGTATATTATCCTTTTTTTAATTGAACTATTTTCTACTGCCTTAAAAAACTGCAATGATAAATTAATGGGAGGGCTTCGCTCATCAGTTGTGAATCCTCCCAGCGGTTTCGCCAGTTTAATCTACCATACCGCTGTAATGTTACATTGATGTGTCCCTCGATATAGCAGTCCAGTTGGCAGAGAGGAGATGTATCAATGGGAAGTGTCCCTCGATATAGCCCAGTTGGCAGAGAGGAGATGTATCAATGGGAAGTGTCCCTCGATATAGCAGACCAGTTGGCAGAGAGGAGATGTATCAATGGGAAGTGTCCCTCGATATAGCCCAGTTGGCAGAGAGGAGATGTATCAATGGGAAGTGTCCCTCGATATAGCCCAGTTGGCAGAGAGGAGATGTATCAATGGGAAGTGTCCCTCGATATAGCCCAGTTGGCAGAGAGGAGATGTATCAATGGGAAGTGTCCCTCGATATAGCCCAGTTGGCAGAGAGGAGATGTATCAATGGGAAGTGTCCCTCGATATAGCCCAGTTGGCAGAGAGGAGATGTATCAATGGGAAGTGTCCCTCGATATAGCCCAGTTGGCAGAGAGGAGATGTATCAATGGGAAGTGTCCCTCGATATAGCCCAGTTGGCAGAGAGGAGATGTATCAATGGGAAGTGTTCCTCGATATAGCAGACCAGTTGGCAGAGAGGAGATGTATCAATGGGAAGTGTTCCTCGATATAGACCAGTTGGCAGAGAGGAGATGTATCAATGGGAAGTGTTCCTCGATATAGCAGACCAGTTGGCAGAGAGGAGATGTATCAATGGGAAGTGTCCCTCGATATAGCCCAGTTGGCAGAGAGGAGATGTATCAATGGGAAGTGTTCCTCGATATAGCCCAGTTGGCAGAGAGGAGATGTATCAATGGGAAGTGTTCCTCGATATAGCCCAGTTGGCAGAGAGGAGATGTATCAATGGGAAGTGTCCCTCGATATAGACCAGTTGGCAGAGAGGAGATGTATCAATGGGAAGTGTTCCTCGATATAGCAGACCAGTTGGCAGAGAGGAGATGTATCAATGGGAAGTGTCCCTCGATATAGCCCAGTTGGCAGAGAGGAGATGTATCAATGGGAAGTGTCCCTCGATATAGACCAGTTGGCAGAGAGGAGATGTATCAATGGGAAGTGTTCCTCGATATAGCCCAGTTGGCAGAGAGGAGATGTATCAATGGGAAGTGTTCCTCGATATAGCAGACCAGTTGGCAGAGAGGAGATGTATCAATGGGAAGTGTCCCTCGATATAGCCCAGTTGGCAGAGAGGAGATGTATCAATGGGAAGTGTTCCTCGATATAGCAGACCAGTTGGCAGAGAGGAGATGTATCAATGGGAAGTGTCCCTCGATATAGCCCAGTTGGCAGAGAGGAGATGTATCAATGGGAAGTGTCCCTCGATATAGCCCAGTTGGCAGAGAGGAGATGTATCAATGGGAAGTGTCCCTCGATATAGCCCAGTTGGCAGAGAGGAGATGTATCAATGGGAAGTGTCCCTCGATATAGCCCAGTTGGCAGAGAGGAGATGTATCAATGGGAAGTGTCCCTCGATATAGCCCAGTTGGCAGAGAGGAGATGTATCAATGGGAAGTGTCCCTCGATATAGCCCAGTTGGCAGAGAGGAGATGTATCAATGGGAAGTGTCCCTCGATATAGCCCAGTTGGCAGAGAGGAGATGTATCAATGGGAAGTGTTCCTCGATATAGCAGACCAGTTGGCAGAGAGGAGATGTATCAATGGGAAGTGTCCCTCGATATAGCAGACCAGTTGGCAGAGAGGAGATGTATCAATGGGAAGTGTGATGTCCCTCGATATAGCAGACCAGTTGGCAGAGAGGAGATGTATCAATGGGAAGTGTCCCTCGATATAGCAGACCAGTTGGCAGATAGGAGATGTATCAATGGGAAGTGTCCCTCGATATAGCAGACCAGTTGGCAGAGAGGAGATGTATCAATGGGAAGTGTCCCTCGATATAGCAGACCAGTTGGCAGAGAGGAGATGTATCAATGGGAAGTGTCCCTCGATATAGCAGACCAGTTGGCAGAGAGGAGATGTATCAATGGGAAGTGTCCCTCGATATAGCAGACCAGTTGGCAGATAGGAGATGTATCAATGGGAAGTGTCCCTCGATATAGCAGACCAGTTGGCAGAGAGGAGATGTATCAATGGGAAGTGTCCCTCGATATAGCAGACCAGTTGGCAGAGAGGAGATGTATCAATGGGAAGTGTCCCTCGATATAGCAGACCAGTTGGCAGAGAGATGTATCAATGGGAAGTGTGTCCGGCCAGGGTGAGTAGTGGGACAATTCATTAGCGGCAGGGCGGGGATGCAGGTGGGGGATAGCGGTGGCTTCTGGGAAGGCGTCACATTCCTGTTGTTGTGCTGTGGGCGCCTCAGGAATTCCCGGGTAGCCAGCCCGTTATGGAAATTCGGACAGAGCACGCTTCTCCCTCCTTTTTTTTTTCTTCCAATATACGGTCTCTTTGTAGTTAGCGCTTCCCCGTTCTTTCCTTAACCATCTTTCAATTCCTTGACATCAATATCCACATAACCTTTTTTTTTTATTTTAGACGAGGAGGTAGTTCTGCCTCACGTAGACAATGGGAGTAGATTCACATTGACAAAAAAACAATTTACAAATATATTATTGTTTCAAGAAGCTAACCAAACTTAGATGATTATCACTTCCTACGTGGTTAGCAGAGATTCAAAACTGATACCAAGTATACCGAGGGAACAAACTTGGGGATGATTTCCTTGGCGCCTGTTATAACAATGATAGATAATCATAATGATAATAATAATAATGATAAGAAACAAGTTTGTGATCAATGTTACATATACAAGTGTCCATTACGCAGTGTTAGACAAAATGTAATTACATTTCTATAATTACAGGTTATCGATAAAGTACATATAGAATAGAAACACAATGTAATAAGACCAAAACACACTATTTATTAATTTGGTCTAATCTATAAACCAATTTGTACTTTATCACACACACAGTTACATGTAATCATAGGAAATGTAATAAAATGATTCAATAGGATTTTGTCCAACACTGCAGTTAGCGTGCCTAGATCAAATAAAGTACCATCATCAACTGATGTCGAAACTTCTAGTATGGAAGTCCTCTGTCACTTTGTCTTCGTTCCTTTCAACTCAGGCTTGGGGAAATAGAGCAAGGTCACGACGGATGTGTGTGCTGCTGCCTGGAAGAGGATCCGTGATTCCCTCCCATATTCCAGGCTTCCTACAAGTTCTCCAAGAGGAAATGCACAACGTCACATTGGTATTTACAAGTCTCGAGTGTTCATCGTGCTTTCTACAGTTCCCTGTGTACAGTACACGCTTGTTCGGCGGTACATATACCTAAATTGGAACGATACAGTCCCCTGTGCCGTTATATAGCCCAGGCTCTCAGTACCATATGTTCTCTCAAAGATTCTTGGTGATCCACAATATCTGGTCGTTGTCTCTTAGCTTGTTATCGCCTGTGGTGATGATAATTGTCCAAATTTAACTCAAGTCGTCATCATCAAACGCCTTCTTGCGAATGTGGCGTAGCGTTACTCACACGCTGGTACGTTCTCCCAAAACTTTCCAATAATTCTCCTCAGATTGCGAACCCACGGTGAAATTGGAATCATTCAATTTGACCGATAATTTGACTAATAAAAGGCAATTATTTCCATTTGAGAGTTATTTTTAATTTTCCTTATGTTGGGGTTAAAAAAAAACTATTATCTCTTGCCAATTTCCCCTCCAGTTTCTCTATCCACAATGGCAAGAATCAAAACGGTTTTAAAACCGAAGTTGGTACACTGATAGCGGGCAGTGTGGACCGAGGGCGGGGCTCGGCACCTGCGGCCGTACACACCATTTGTTGCGACGCCAATTTACGGAATCTGGAGGGAGTGGAATCAACGGATTCCTAAATAAAAACTGACTCAATCAGCACATACGCTGGTTACTAGCGGGTCTGAAGTGTCTCCAACCTAGTTACATAATGTTCACATCTGTGAATGCCCGTCGCTTGGGTTTCAGCATATGTCGCCGCCAGGTGGAGGCCATCACAGCAGACCACCCTCAGTTCCAGCTTATGTGTCGAGCAATCTTCTTATTTACATAGTGCCCTCTTTTTGTTACTCGCACATTCACTGGTAAGTTTGGACAAGAATTGAGGGGCCATTGATGCCATATTTATTACATGTAATTAATCTATGCCTCTCTTTATATACATATCTATTTACATATAGCTGTAACATCGTCTGATCCACGCCCGATATAAACATCTCTCTTCATTTGTTTCTGGATTTGCTCGTTGAAGAGCAACACTTTTTCGAAAGCTTGCAAACACCTCAAAATAAAGGAACTCTTTGCCCACCAAAAAGCACATTTTCCTTATTCGATTAATACTAGAATTGTTATCGACGGATCTCCCCACTTCCCTCTGTTAAACAGAGCACAAAAGTCCCGCCGACACGAGGAAGTGTCGCCAGCTTGTTGACAGGGCGGCGACGAGGAAAGGCTCAGGTCGCCAGGGATCCTGTGATCTACCCACCGATCCCAGCGGCGGCGACGTCTCTGCCAGAACCCTAACTTGAATAAAAAAAACGGAAGACACACGGTACAATAGCTCCAATTTTTAAATTAATTTATCTCACCGAAACGTTGTGCAAAATATTTTATCTGGTCATTTCTCTGCTGAGTGCAAGGCCAAGCTATGTACAGCTATTAATGCCTAACTGGCCTTGTCCTTAGTGTTTGCGGAATAACATTGTTCGATGCAAATATTTTGATGTAATTCTACTGTCATAAAAGCTTATATCCATAATTTGCTTGAATACCATTTCTAAGATTCCACCTTTCAGTGTAACATATATAAGTAAAATCGTCCAATACAGTATTAGAGCTCTAAGAAACGGTCTGGTAGATTAAATTGGGGAAACCGTTGGGAGGGTTCACCACTGATGAGCCAAGCCCTCCCAATATTTATAAATCGCAGTAAGGACAGAAGAAGTTTGTTTTATGTGTAAAAGAAACATGCGTGTCTTAATGTTTACATTCTCTATATATAGATGGCGCGTTATATTAATTCTTTCCCCCTCTTATTCCATTGTCCATCCATGTCTACTTTCCAGCAAGGTACAACATATTGGTAAATAAATAAATCAGCTCCGCCGTTTAATCACAAAGGACAACCCCACCCACCGCTGAACCAATGAATCTGAATGGGTGGACAGCCCCTCCCTGTGGGGCCTTCGGATGGGGGCCTTGTACCACACAACCTGGATGGCAAAATTCCCCGCGCGGGGTGTTCCGTCGGACACCCAGGGTTCAAAACTCGCACATTGATACTCTTTTTTTTTTTTAAATATATATAAAATTTAGGTGTCACACCACCCGTAAAAAGTCCAACCCATCTGGCGCCTTCAATCTCCATGTGCAGACCTATGGAGAACCCCATCTACCGCGTGTAGACCTGTGACGGACTCCGTCTACCGCGTGTAAACAGACCTGTGGCGGACTTACAAAACACAGACGTACTTGGTAAGTGTCGTCCAACCCTGGCCACTGACGGGACATATGAAATAACTACAGTACCTGGGTGTTCGCTCTACCTACGCTCTCAGATGAAGTCGGACTGCTGCAAACGTAAGAAATTGCCATTTTCCTCTCCTCGCTAGTGAGCAAAAGATGTTGCATAGCACCCCAAGGTTCCATTTTTGTCCGTGAGTTTAATTTACAAAATATTTTTGTTTGTTCTACAGAATCAAATCAACCAATTTCTCTCCAAGATACTACAAACTTATGATTGGAAATACAAATAATAATTTACTAGTAATAGGGATGATAATATATTAAATCATTAATATATCATCATAACGCCAAACTGCAAATTTGTGTTACACGACCACATCAACTCTTCTTAAGTTTCTTTGTATCCAGACTTTCAGAGACTTACCTTCTTCAGAGAAGTTCTTGACTTCTGCTTATATACACGATCTTCTACAACGTACACACTGCGCAAGGATGACACGCAAAATCGTGAAGCGTTCCATACAACGTACACACTCATGGACAAAACTTAAGGAAGTTTTAGCATGTATATCGGGACAATAACTCTGAAATATATTAAAATGTCCTTTGTTCAAGACACATGAGATAACCAAGTGTGAACAACCTCTGTCTCCTTTAAAAAAAAAAAACAGACAACAGGCGACATCAAAGACTTTTCACTGAGTGCATATCACCATCGTATAACGCCAAACTAGGGATATTGGTTTTAAGACCAGAGCTACATCAACTGTTCTTGAGATTCTTTATTTCCGGACCTTTCTGCGACGACTCACCTTCTTCAGGGGTTTCTTGAGTTCTACCGTCCACTTATATACACGACTTTAAAAAAAACAAGGGATTTTGACAACGTTTAGGGCTAATCGTGTATTTGTTGCCTAGATGTGCGGACTGAGTATAGTAGAGCAGCAGAGCTACAATTCCGTCCGTTTGTATCACCGTAGTCGTAGACCTTCTCTACAGAAATCAAACTCTTGCCCAATTATTTTGTCGACAATTATTCTGAATCCGCCGTGAACTGGTCGTTAAGTTGACCGTCGCCCGTTTCAAGAGAGATATTGGTCCACAATTGCCTCTCCAGTCGCCATGTAGTTTGGTCATTAGAAATGCCGGAGTCTTTGGCAAATTCTGAATATTCCCACGTAGACCTCGTGGGATCAAAGTCCGTCCTGGACTGATGATGAGGATCATAAGCCCGAAACTACTCCTCCAGGTGGACGTTCTGAATTTGCTGAAACTGGTGTTGTGTTAGTCTGCTAGGTTGCAGAGACGGTCAAGAGATGGCGCTGATTTGTTACGACTGTTTTGGCGAGGGAAGTGGTCTTCTATTTTAGTTTTAATTTGACCAATTTGTACCGTACGGCGATTCTGAAGGCAATATGTCTTCCAAGAAAGGCGGTATGAAAATAAGACGTTCGATAAAAAGTTTTTTTTTTTTTAGCTTACTTAAACCAAACTACAGCCCATTGTGAACCTACAATTTGAGGGTGACATAACCCTACTCGATATTCCATCAGCTTTCCAACAATCAAACCATTTAAACAGAGGTTAGAAAATCACGTACAGCCAAAGTTTCCTCTTTTTTTTTTTTTTTCCGTAACGCAGAGATCGTTCTACAAAACCTTCTGAATTCTTCCTCAGCCGTTCTCGAGGTTGGGCCTTACACAATATACATTGTTGATATATATTTAGAAAAACAGCAATATTTAACGAGTCACGAAAATTCATTAAAATCTTTTACTGTTTATTGTACGTTAATAAATTATTTTATTCATTTTAGAGTAAAAAAATAAACCCCCCGAAAAAGAGCAGCGCTACAAAATGTCAGTATATAAAATACTAAATATATATTTTATAAATTTTTATTACAAAAAAATTATACACGTTAAAAAATTATAATTTGTATAAATTTTCAAGGTATCCTAAAAATCACTTTCTGCCATTAACATATTTTTATTAACTATATTAAAAAAAAATAATTAATTAATTTTAAAACTTATTCTAATCAATCATTTATATTTATTATTATAAAACAAAAAAAAGGTTAATTAAAAATAAATGAAAAAAAAAAAGATGTTAAAAAAAAGAGACGCCAAACGAACCTACAACTACCAGGTCGCGATTGCCACCATATTGCTTCTGTGAGACGAGTAATTCAAAGCCAGATAAACAAAATAACAAAACACACAACTCTATAAACACACGCATCCAAGCTACAAGAGTAATAGACCAAGTAGGAATAGTGTGTGAATAAAAAGGTATAGGTACAACAGTTAGGAATGGAAGGAAGGAAGACGACGGTAAGGAAGGCAAGCAGGCGCCTTGCTGGCTGGGAACCCTTGCCCGCGGGCAGACGGCCTTGAAAGATAAAATATGCGCCTTGGCAGAGACTGCGTGGCGTCTGGGTCCAGCTCAGGCGGCTGCCAGCCAATAGAATCGTCCAAACTTTTAGTTCCCTGCCCGCGGTCGCCATACTATGTGCCCATGTCTCTAGACACCCTTTACTACCTTAGGGGTAAGTATTATATTGTTATTATTATTATTTTTATTGTTAGATATTCCATTTATACCAGCGATAATGTCTATAACGTTTTAGGCCTAACGTCTTATAAACACACTCTTGTTGTTTTTCGTTCGTCTGCATCGATACACATTTCTTCTTCTCGCCACATTATTCTCAATTTATTTTTAAACATTTTTGTGTTAAACGAAAGAATTCTATTTTAAAACTTTTCGTGTGATATTATTTGTTAGTAATTCTTTATAGATTCGATTTTTACCATTGTAATATTGTGGCTGTGCTGCTTGCTGCCTATAGCAAAACTTTTTTTTTTCGGGTAAAACTTTAAATCTTACGTTTGAGACAATTAAAAAAAATAATGATAATTTTATATATTTTTAATAATATTAAAAAAAGTTTTTTTTTTCTCCCAATATAATCACATTATATAAGAAATATTATTTATTACATTTAAATTTATTTAACAGTTACACTTAAACTTAAGCTTGGTAATTTAGAAATTGTGTTAAATTTTGTGTCCAAAGTTTACCCATCTAAATACATTTGTGAGCTTTCACCAATATATAAGGTACCATAAATTAAAGGGTGTACAACCACCACCGCCACCAATTTGAGAGATGTTTTAAAAATAAAGCTTGAGGCCACCTGATGTAACAATGGGTATCACTACTCTATTTTGGCCCCTCCCTGGCTTGCTTGGTTGTTGGCCTCCCTGTCTTGGTGGTTCTGTACTAGCTGCTGTGACTACGTGGAACACCCCATCTTTTATGAGAAGTTTTAAACTATTTCCAAGAGGTCAGCTTCAGTATAAAAGCAAAATGCCCCAAAATGTAATGTTACAGCGGTAAGGTTAGATTAAACTGGTGAAACCACTGGGAAGGGTCACCACTGATGAGCCAGGTCCTCCCATTATCTTATCATTGCATTAAGGGCGGTATAAATTGAAAAGAATCGTGCGCGTCAAAAATAGTTTGAATTAGGATGTTGAGGTTAGGTTATTTTAAACAATGGAACTATTTGGTCTGCTGAAGGTAACAACGCTGTCACTGAAACATCACACACTATTTATTTAGATTGGTTACCTTGTGTTTCTAATCTATAATCCACACATTGTACCTTATCATATTCAATGATCTCTATTCTGTCAATTGAATTAAAGGAGTTGGTTAGAACCAACATCTAGTGTTTAGGTCACAGATAGATATGGCAGAGGTTAGGTTAACCGTAGGTCTTTTAAATCTTAAACATGGAAATCTATCTAAAACATGGCGGTATACAATGGCTACTAAACCTGCCACCTCTCGTTGGTGATTGAATGTTGTGCTATATCAAGTATAAAGGTAAAAAAATTGTCCCATTTACACTCAAAACTTAAGAAAGTTGTCCCTTTTAGCATGTATATATCTGGACAATAACTCAGAAAGATATTACAGTGATCTTTATTGGAGAAGACATGGGATAACCAAGTGTGAACAAAATTGCCTCCGTCTTAAAAAAAAATGGATAACTCGAGACATCAAATACTTTCCACTTCCTTAAGTTTTATCCATGAGTGTATTTCAGGTTATAATGTATATAAACTGGACTAAAGTCGCAGATCTTTTACTCCACTTCTTCCTTCTTTTCTTGACAGCCATCATGGTTTGGTTGAAGTAGAATGTCATCAATACTGGGAGCACTACTCAGGACTTAGCTCCAATATGGAATGGCCGACATGAGGAACATGTACAGCTAGCTACTCCTAACTTGGAGTACAGACTCATCCTGTATCCCAGGTTCAGGTTTTTATCAAGCTTGTTACTGCTCCCCCTCCTCCATCCAGGTGGAGTTACTTTTTCCATTAACCAAGTAAACAAGCAACTGTGGCGCACCACTCTGGTGGAGGAATCCTTGGCCTGGCCTACACAACAGACAGATGTGGCAACATAACGTGTACATAAGGTTTATAACAGAGACTGTTGAACACATTTGCATATTCATATAAAGTCATTTACCACAATACTCCTAGCTTCAACCATTTTATCAATATATTTTGTTTATAAAGATTGAAACCTCTCTGAGATATATAAATTTAAATATCCTCAAAGTTTTCGTCGCTTGAGTGTGACATTCCAGTAAATATAATTTGCATAGCTGTCTGTAAAGCTGGCCAATCAGATTGTGTTTCTAACCACCACACCTGGCGTTTGCAAAGGCCCCAGGTACTGTAGAAACATTCCGGTGGGATAAATAATTCAGGAGGAATATTAATCTCCACAGGCTGCTAGCAATGTGGGCGGGATGCTTCATTACTACTGGTGTTCTCATATATATTACAAAAAAAATATCATAAGACGTCATAACTTTTTTGCATATTGTAAATAAAAAAAGTTGCAGCATCTTAAGATTTTTTTTTTTTTAATTAGTTGAAATCCTGTAATAGTAATAATGAATTCTCTAATATATATTCAAATCTCTTTAATTCTATCCCCAAAAATTATATACAGAAAATCTCGGCTAACAAAATTATTTCTCCCACAAAATATGTTTATATAGCAAACATTTCTATCTAACAATATAGATTTCTCATCCCTGGATGTTTTAACTGCACACCAACAAGTGGTACCATATGTTGGATGGTAGGCAAAAATTCCACAAGGCCCAAATATAGGGGTCAGTAACAGCAAAGACTACATACTCGTAGAACAATTACTTATATTGTTCTGAAAATAGAGCAATCCATACTTAATTCAATAGATAGTAAAAAGGCATATATATTGGATTGATATTTGATATCTAAACACTTATAAAATTTGTCAAATACTTCATCATTTAAAATTCCTTTAAGTTTAGGAATCAATTCAATATATGCCTTTTTTACTATCTAAATACTTATATATTTGGATGTTTCCTTGTGGATCTGATAGAATGTGTGGAGTAAGCTTGAATCTCCTCCAGCAGCACAATGTCTGGGAGGAGAAAGAAGAGCGAGACCTTATTCCTTCCAAGTCTAGGAGGACATTAGATGGCCTCAGAGTAAATGACTTTTGTCAGCTTACAAGCTGAGGAGATACATGGGACAAATTTGAAAGAAAACTTTGGTCACATACCTCAGCAATGATCAAGTTGACCTGCACAAAGGAAACTTATGGTGAAAGTCGCCATCACTAAGTGACAACCACCTTTATAAAATGGCACGATAGAATCCAAAGAAAGAAACACCGGGATCTATTTTTGAGACAGTCTCCCAGGGAAAGTTCACAAACCTATTTCTCACAGGTAGAGCTAAAATAGGGTTTGCCCTGTAAGAAATATAACCAGCTAGTTTTTTTTTTTTTTAAGGAAAGGATCAAATTAATCTCATTATACAATGGCTATTCAATTCTGGTATAACAGCAGCTTGGTTAGAACACCAGGATAGGTTGGTTCCCAAGTTTGATGGTTATACTTGCTTCCAAGTGATGCAGGGAGGTTCAATTGTACATTAAACAGAGAAGTGATGAGGTACAATTTGGATTATAGATTAGAACTACAAAATTATTTTTATTATAAATTAATATTAATTTATTTGGTCTTATAGTTGTAAGCAAAGAAGTGTGTGTGGTAATGTTTCTAGCTGCATGTCCTCCATCAGTGTGCCGACTACCTCGCTGGCTGCTAAGTGATCTAGAACCAGGTTGAGTCCTCATCACAGTTAAAGAGGAATCAGACTTTATTAGCCAAACATTGTAAACAGACTCAAGGGACTTAGTGAGGCAGAGCGTCTACTCAGCTAAGAGTGAAAGAAAAGTTCCCACAATTCCCAAAGGGATAGGTCAGTAAGGCTGTGGAAGAGTGTTGGGCACAACCTTGTATTCACTGAGTGGATCCATAGAAAACTAGACTTTGAGCCACAAGGACTATCCAGGGAGAGGCCGAAACACTTGATCCATGGTCTTGACACCTTATTGTTCCATATTCTTGGGCTGTTTCTCAACTTGTCAGAATTTCTTATCCCAGGTCTGTCAACTTTCTCATTTTAGAGGATCAAAAAGTTTATATGTTGAGAAATATCCACAGTGGAATCTCTCTTGTTTATATGACAGCCACCTGGTTATCAGAATCCCAGTTATTTTAGCCCTGGTTATAACAACACAAAACCTTTGTCCCATATGGTGGTATTTGAGTGAGAGGTTCAACTGTATACACACTCATGAAGACTTAAGGAAGTTGTACCCATGTATATCAGGATTCAGACAATAACTGAAAGATATTGCAGTGACCTTTATTGGATACATGTGAGATAACTAAGTGTGAACAAAATTTCCTCTGTCTCCTTCAATGAGAAAAGAAACAACCGGTGACATCAAAGACTTTCCACTTGCTTAAGTTTTGTCTATGGGTGTAATTTATCTTCATGAAGAGGTATAATTTGGATTATAGATGAGAGCATCATAGGGTAGCAAGACCAACCATAATATGTAAGGTTACACCATCTTCAGACAAAAGTATCCTCAGTACTGTAATTTGGTCTTGTTGCCCTATGAAACCTCACACATGTTTTCCAAAGCCTTCAAACCTTGCCCAGCCACAAACACACCTAGGCCTCTATGGCAAGGTAAAAAGAGACCAAAGTAAATTTTGACCACCCTGCAGCCACCTTAATTACCAGCGTCATTCCCAAATGACTCACCCTTCTACCTTGACTTCCTGGATGACTTTTTTTACTGCAGGTTGTAAAAACAAGGGTCCCCCCCCCCCCCTCTCTTCCACCAGTTTTTTTACTCAAATCTTTCAGAACCTCACTTCCTATTTGTCATCCCATTATTCCTCTTGTTTGCTGAAACCTGTTTGTGACAACAGATGACAGACTTGCAATTCCCTAGAATCAGAAATTAGGACGGGGGTTGGTGGAAGGCTGGTTAAACCGTTTGGTTTCGACCACTATGATCCTGGTTCGATTCCCGCATTGGACACTTTTTTCTGTTTAAAAAAAAAAAAGCTCCAATGGCCGCCAATTCTTGAAAAAGTCCAACCCCACCAGCGAGTGCAAGTAACCAAACAGGGCTCTGGCACATTTGTAAGTGCAAAGTTGAACTGCTTTTCACATGTGTAGACATGTGGTGCGCTTACAGTAAAAGCAGTCGCTAACTACCCACCATGATTATCATGGCCTGTACCACGTGTACTAGGGATAAGCAAAAAGAAATTAGGACAAAAATGGAGCACTCACTGTCTACTTACTTCAAAAAGAAGATAGACTGACCTGAGACACTTTGGATGATTTCTTCAACCACACATCTTGAGTTTTCTATTGAGAAGAGATCAATAAATTGAAGTTCCAATTCTCACAAGGGGGGCTGTAGAGAGATTACCAAATTTATCCAATAAGACAAACTTTGCTTGCAATTTAATCTAGAGATAATTCTGGAAGTGAAATCCCCCCCAGATAGCTGAGATAAAATTGCTCTCATGTTGGACAATGTTCTTGTAGTAATGCTGTCACCGCCATCTCTGACTCTTGTTGAGATCTCCTCCACTAAGGAATGGTATGGGGAGAAATTTAAATTATTTCATTTTGCCATTTGTGTAGGTTTCCCCACACAGTGTTGTTTATCACTAAACAAAAATAACTCTCATATTAAATGGAGGATGCACAGGGTGGTTTAGAGAGTTGGTGAGCATGCTGTAAGGTAATAAGACCCAATTAAATAAATAGCTGTGACGTTTTGATAACAGTACTTATGTCTAATGATGGTAACAAATGTCCCACACACTATTTATTTATTTGGATTTGTAAACACAAGGTAATAAGACCAAATCCAAATAAATAAATAGTGTGTGACATTTTGGTAACAGCGTTGTTACCATCTTCAGACAAAAGTACTGAATCCCATTCAGTGTCCCATACTACATTCAGTACTTTTGTCTGAAGATGGTAACAACGCTGTTACCGAAACGTCACACTATTTATTTATTTGGATTAGGTCTTATTACCTTGTGTTTATAATCTAGAATCCAAATATTGTACCACCATGACTGTCCTTATAGTGGACCAAACAGTTATTTCTATTGTGTCTGACAGTTGGTGTTTCCCATGAGTATCTAGAGGCCTGTCAACAAGATGATAGCACTTGTTGGCAATGTCATTTAACTTGGCCAACAATAATTATACCTTTTTTTTTTTGCCCTGACTTGCAATTTATCAAACAACCAACCATTTTTTAAAGTCAAATTTCAACATCATTAGATAATTATTGTTTAAATACAAATTGATGCTGAAAATGCAACACTTTGGCATGTGGCAGCACGTGCACAACCTGCTTAAAAATGTTAAAATGAAACGGGGGAAGATTCTGGCGCTGACATTGTCCATAAAGTTGTGTGGCATTTTCATTTTCTCACGGACTATTTTGGGGTCTTTGGTTTGATAACCTAACCTATGCGGCCACTAGTCAGCGGCTTGAACATTGTCTTAGAGAGTGATGTTATTTGAAATAACATTTAGAAGACATATCAAAATAAAACGGAGATTGAAGAGGACTATCTTGTGCAAACTTTATTAGCAAGCTTTCAGACATCCTTCTACAGGCTTTACGTCCGAAAGCTTGCTAATAAAATTCACACAAGATACTCCTCTTCAATCTCCGTTTTATTTTGATATTTTAACTCGAAGAGTTTATTTTAGTCGATTTAGAAGACATAGCCCTGCTTTTGTAGATTGATCAGCTAGAAAACACACTGAATAGGGTTCTAGCCTAAAAGTAAACCGCCACAAAGTATTTAACCAAAATATAATAATTTAAAACAAAAAAAAATTAAAATCATTTTCTTTATTACCCAAAGTTATTCACTTATATAAAAAATATTTGTAGTTTTATAAGTATTTGTGATTTTTTTATGTTTAGAAATTTGTTTTAAAGCAATTTTGTTCTTCACTAAAAGTTAATCTCCTGAAACATTCATAATAAATGAAATTAAAAAAAAAAGGACCATACTGATCTCAATTCAAAAGATAATGTATTAAAATATTTTGATGAGTTTGGATGTTCACACACCAGCAGTGATAATCAACTTAACTGACTATATTTCAACTGTGAAAGCTCTGATCCCTTACAGTGTTTAATTGAAGAAGTCGTACTGTAAATGAAGGTTCAATGACATCACAATTCATACTTTTTAATATTAAAAAACTATTTTATAAAAATATTATTTTGATGAGTTAGATGATGAGCTAATCATATGTAACCGACTCTAATTCAACCCAGACTTTAATACAAATGAAAGCTCTGAGATGCCTTGCGGTATAAGTTGAATTTCTTCTTCTTTCTTATCTCCACACTGGGTGAAGTAGAATGTGTCTGCCTTTTTGTTGAATTTAGAGACTGTAGATGCCTGAGTGACAGGAGAGTAAAGATCCCCCAGAGAATGACTTATAAAGATGAAACTCCTGTGTAATAACGGGTGGGGGTTATCTCGCTGTGTCCATGCTGACAATGGGTTTGTTTTTCTTATCTCTCTCTTCTCCATCTTGATATGCTGCTGCCGCCACCACACTGATATCACCCTGGTCAAATTCAATTATTTTTGTTGCTAACCATTTATCACAGAGAATAAGTGGAGGTGTTTAGCACATCCTAGTTTGGTAGGCATACCAGCATGTGCTTCTTGTTTCTTCCCAGCCCACAAAACTTGACTACACAGTTTGACTACATCGTGGAGAGTCCTGTGCCCCTTAATTAAAACAATTCACTCTATAGTCTTCCAATTAATTACTCTATTGTATTTTTACAATAAAAGCATGAGGGGAGTGAGAAATAACCATTCATGTAATTTATTGATGATAGCGATGGTCCACCAGTGTGGCAGAGGAATGCCAATCAATGGGAGAATAATCTATATTTACATATTCCACAACACAAGGTAATTAGACCAAATCTAAATAATTAAAATAATGTGTGATGTTTCATTAACTAAACTTCCCACACTATTTATTTGGTCTTATTACCTTGTGTTTATAATCCAAATTGTGTCATATTCCACAACAGCTAGGTTTTGTGTGACAGTCACCACACTGGTGTGATGGTTGTTCCCAATCAATGATCCCACTGCTGGGCAGACCTTTAAAATATTGTTTAGGGCACAATACATTGGAAATACACTCATGGACATGGAAGTTGTGCCTTTTAACATGTTTATCGGGATTCAGACAATAACTCTGAAGATAGGCAGTGACCTTTATTGCCACACAAGATAACCAAGTGAGAACAAAATTGCCTCTGTCTCCTTCAAAAAATATATATGACTGGTGACAATTAAATGCTTCCACTTCCTTAAGTTTTGTCCATGAGTGTAGTATTGTCTCTGCACACAAGGATCCCCAGTAACAGGAAGTATTGGTGAGGAAACCCAGCCATGCAAATTCAGCTCTGTCTGTTGACAAAAGACCTCTGATAGGGGATGCCCAGTATCTTGTGACACAGGGGTTTATTTTACACCATCACTCAAACACTCTCTTGGAACATTTCAGCAATTACACTCTGTGCCACTATAGGAATCCTTACATAAAACTTCTTGTCCCCCCTTCTCTCCGCCAGAGGATTAAAAAAATAATGTATTTTTAATGAGATTAAAGAGAGGATGCCTGGCATTCAATAGGAAGGCTTAGAAAACCAAGCTGACCTTTAAGTGGCAGGCTGGTAGCAAACTGGTTTGACCGACCGACCATCCATTAGGGATCGGCCTGCACACATCAGCTAAAATAGCCTGTAATTTATTCCTTCAATCAAGGCTGGAGGGAGTTGTGTAAGAATTGACCCCACTACTGCCAGTTGTTTGCTTCTATTGTCTTCCCTCTTTCAATTTATAACCAAGATTAAATGCTCCCCTTGAATTATTCTGCTGAATATACATTTCTCTCTTGCCCCCCCCCCCCCCCCACCCCCCTAATTATTTCTTTATCTGCATATCCCCCAATGTACTGGTTTCTTTTATTTCTACAATAAAACTGAATGACCTCTTTCATTTCTTTGTTCTTAATACTATAATAATTTTATTCTGATTCTTTTAAATTCTCAAAATAATTTTTAAACAGATTTTTTTTTTTTAAATAAACTATTTGTGTGCGAATGTTAATTCCTCTTTTCTTTTATTTTTCCTGAATGATTTTATTCACATTGAGCATCATTTCCACACATACAATTTTTAGAATGGAATTATTAGAATAATTTAAAAAAAACACACACACACACTGCAAGATAAAAAAATATATTCACAGAGAAGTGATGATGATAATGAATCACTGGGTGATGTCGCAGTTGTGGGACACCACCTTGTAATTACCCCCATCGTAAAAGATCACGAGGAAACATTTTAGAAATTTAAATGGCCAACTTCTACGCACTTAGCTCAGTTCCTCCACCTCTCTGTGTCAACTAAGCAGGTCATCATGGTTTGGCAACACTGAAAAATTTATAAAATATTCACAGAGTATCCCCATCCTGACATACACCCACATGGCTCTACAATATTTATAGTAAAAATAATATTTTTATTTTCACGACTAGAGAAACACAAGGAGAACTATGTACCTAATGTATATTTCCATGATACAAGCATCTTTTGACAAAATAAATAATATGTGGATGAAATGAAGTCTGTAAAAAAAAATGCCACAGGTCTAAAGTCATTTGTTTTTTCTATTTCAGTTGTAGGTTTCTAATCCTTTACAAGTTTATTGGTTTAGTACTTGCAGGCAAGCTGTCTCTAATAAACTACTGGTACAAATTATAAGAAATTCACTGATAAATGTTTGAATTCTCTCCTTGTATTATCCTCCAAAACATTATTTATATTACAAGTAGAAACACCTAAAGGTAAAGGACAAAACATTCCATTTAGTTCCCTTTGACCCAAGACCAGAATGTTCCATTATTTAATCTTTGTGTGGAACTAGGCATATCCCCCCCCTCGCCTTTCAAATTGTCAATTCCTCACTCAGCTTGTGTGAAATTCACTTTTCAAAGTAATGTGTATTGCCCTTCTTTCCACATTCAAAGAAAAAAAAAGTTTATTTGTAAATATATATTTTTGTTTGATCAAACTAGATAATTCAATGCTGTAAACATGACTTAGAATTACATATTTGTAATTGACCCCAAAGGAAAAAAAAATCTTCCACACCAGCACATACTGAAAATGTATTGGACACTCAGCAAGTCTCTTGAGTCTGTTGGGATAAAGAATAAGAGAGATAAAAAATATTGGTATTTTTAGCCTTTGATTTTGTTGTGTTTTACTCAGGCAAGCATAATTCTAGACATACATGCATGGTCTTCATTTTGCCTATCATAAAAAAATTTCTAATCCTATGCACAGCCTCAGTGTCCAACATATCCTCAGTGGCAGCCATGGCTGCTATCTGGCTGACCAGACGTAAATAAACATACCCCCTCCGTCACTATTACCTCTTGCGTCACTGCCGCCGCCAGCCAGGTCTAAGGTTAATGCATCATTGATAAGATCTGGAGCAAACAACTGTCTACCTCCACTTCTGATTGTTTCCTTGGAGGAACTTCTTTATGTTGCGCTGCTCAACCCTCGCCTTGTCTCTCTTCATTTAGAAACTTGTGGTTTTCTTACTAATTTACATTGTGCTAATGTACTTTTTAGAGTGTTGGTGGAATACTTGCATTATTTTGTCATTGTCCATTGCTTAAAATGAAATAAATATCAAGTAGGGCTTAATTTTTTCTGTTTGCAAAGTTGCGTGAGTGACCCTTGCATTTATTACGCTATCTTTCTATAGAATGTTTTTTCTCTCTTGGCTTTTTTATTTCCTTGGTAGCAGGAGGAAGTGGCCTGTTCTAATTACTCCTTGCTGAAGGAAGACAACACAGTTGCAATATATATTATACCATGGGGGGTACAAACAGCAATATTCCCATCAAGTTCTAAAGTAGCCAGGTAATTCCCCCCCACCATTTATGGTTTTGATAATATTGGGCCATGTTTAATGCTGAGCAATGTGTTGTGGTGTGTGCAGCGGAAAGTGCCTCCAAGGTGGCGAGACTGCACACTGCCAAGGAAGAAGTCGTCACATATGGTGAGTTGACTCTGGTGTCATGTGTTATCAGCGTTGTTCACCTGAGGGGCTGGGCAGTGCCAATGGGGGACCCTGTGCCCCACCTGGTGAATGCCATTGTGCATTTCCTCGCTGGAGAGTCCTGCTGCTCCCAGCACCTTCCCCCCAGGGCCAAGAGCCACTTGAACTGTAAGTTGTGCCAAACACACTACCTTCACAGTTACCACCTATCCCACAAATTGTGTAGCTAACCAAAGGTGAACTGTCCAGTGGCCATCACGTGCCTCCAGAATGCCTACGGCATGCCCATAGTGCCTCCCCACCTCCTGCACCACCACTACACCGCGGTCCGGCCCCTGATGGACATCTACATGGAGTCCATGAAGCCCCAGTATGTGCCCCCACATGTGGTCCAGCCACAGCAGCCCACAGTGAGTAGCTCCATGCCAGCTCTCCAGTGTTGGGCTGACTGTCCACTGTACAGCTAACCTACCTGGGAGGCCTGCCGCCTCCTGAGGCCCACCTGCTCCCCTCCCCCACCACCCCAGGCCCCCCACACCCTGCCGTGCCCCTGTCCCCAGCCAGCTCTCCCGAACAACCCCTGGAGCTGACAGTCAGGCAGCCTCCCTCTCCCAGCAGCAGCAGCTCTAGCCGCAGTTCCAGCCCAGGGAGCATCCCTGCGGAGCCCCCACTGCCCTTGGACCTGTCTTCCTCCATGTCCCAGCACCACCTGCTGGTGAGGTTCCCCCCCAAGGGCGGCTGCGTGCAGTGTGGGAGAGAGGGCCGCCTCACCAAGCGGGGCCGGCCGCACGAGTCCTACTTTGGCTGCCGAGCTTGCCGCGTGCACCTGTGTCGGAAGAGGAATTGTTTTGAGCTGTGGCACACCCACCCGTACTGATTGCTGTGTATAGTTTTCTATTTATTTTGATCCATCAGTACCTAGCCAAACATCTAGTCACCCTGGAGTATCTACTTACAGCTGTGCGGAGTATTATGTTGTTATCCTCTTTCGACTTGCATATCTTAATAACCCGCAATATTGTACATATGTAACACTTTTTTTTTTTTTACATTCATTTTACTTCCCCCACACATTTTTTCTTCTTTTATATTATGGAATAATCAAAATTGTATTTCAAGTTAATATTTAAAAAAAAAAAAGGATAAAAACATTGTTGGTGGATTTGTAAATATACCTCTTTTAGCATATTTTTATATATCACATATATATATATGAGTGTACATAGAGTGTGTTCACAAAGATATTTTTGTACATAAGCTATTCTATAGAGTGCCATTCAATGAAACGAAGCTCCCTTCATACACCAGCTACTGTGCCAAAGCTCGACACAATGTTGTTCCCACATTACACAGTCCGCCACATGTTTGCAATTAGATGTATTGGAGGGAAACCTGGGCAGGCAGAAATTTCTTCTTTGCCACAACACTCCCAGTTGATTTATCTTTGTTCATCAAGTTGACTTTTGGTCACTCTGGTGACAAATAGTCTCCAATATGATCTGTTAATGACCATCACTCATCTAGTGACCTCTGGTTGTTTTCTTGAACCCTTCCAACCAGCTCATAGCAGGTCTTCCTTCAGTTATCCCAAAATATTTTCTAAACCATTTGCTCCCATTATATGCCAGAATTAAGTCAGTCTTTGTTTCCATATTTGGGATTCTAGGGATCTACCAGAGGATTAATTTAAGATTGAAATGGTTGTCCTTTTATCTGTCCACCCTGAGTAGCTTTCTCCATGTCCACATTTCAAATTCTTCACTTCTTTTCTAAGTTTGGCATCCATAAGTGACCACAGGGAATACTGTTGATTTATTAGCAAGAGCTAAAATATAGAATCAATATAATTTAGCCTAATTTATTTTTCCAAATAAAATAACTTTCTCTACTGTCCTTACTGCAAAGGAATATGTTGCCTGGCTCATCAGTGGTCTATTTCTCCAGTTCAACTGGTGCCGGACTGTGTGATGTTAACATCTGTGTACCATGTTTTTTGGGAATTTATCTTTTTATATAGTTATTGTTAATATAAATATGTTTTTAAAGTCTCACAAAGATTGCTCAAATAACACAGCTTTGACATTTTAATACGGACAAACAGGTTTTTTTTTATTAGTCACAAAGGAATAGAAGAAGAAAAAAAAACCAAAGTTTTATTATTTAAATTATTGCAATTCTAATTATTATCATTGAAGCCATCCAAACATGTATTCCCTGCTGAGGTTCAAGTGTACTTAATCCATGCCACCAAGGTGTTGTTACCTCCGCAGGGACGCTCTAGTTTGTTATTCCTTTCTTGTGGAGGAATTGTTTAAAACTTGTGTTTCTTGATGCCATTCTATTATATATGTATATTGTGTGTAGTAACTCACACAAAAGAAGTTGCCATTTAAACAAAAATGTTGCGCTGGTGAGCGAGTGCCTTATTTCATCTGACCCAATCATGTTTGTGCAATCCCCCAAGTGCCAATTTGTTATGTTTGAACTTCATGGACCACAAATGGCATTCCCCAAATTGTCTGATCATGTAATCATCTTGTTATATTTTAATTATTTAACAAATTGAGATATGTTGTTTGCTAAGACCCTTGTACTGATACTGGACAATAAGTGGCTTCTCCCAATCCTGTTGTGTACATACAACACTTTGCTCATTTTTTACCTTGGAATAATTAAATTTGTGCAATGATTTTTTACCTGTGTCCTTCCTTCCTTCCCTCAACTACACACTATTGGCTCGCCATTCTAATTGTACCTCAAAGAAAATTCATTCAACATTTTTTGAGTAAGGTAGAAACTCTTTCTAAGGTTTTTTTTTTGTCCACAGGACCAATCTGTGAAAAAAACATTACTAGATATATATTGAAGAACCTATTACTCAAGTTAAAAATTTCCTGTTTGATTTTTAAATACTATAATTGTGTTAATCATAAAGGTACAGTTAAACCTGTCTAAACCCCTCTTGGGACTCACCAAATTAAGGTGCTATAGAGAGGTCACTTTTAATGTAAATCGCATCGTACTACGTATTTAAAATCGGGCGCTATAGAGAGGGAGGCGCTATTTAGTACGCAATTTTATTTAATTATTATTAACTAAAAAAAAGTATTTTTCATGCAGACCAGTAAAAAAGTCAAAGAACAGATCAAAATGTTCAGTGGTGGACAAGTGTGTTGTCCAGAGCGGTGGTAAACATTTTGGAAACTGTCTATTGCATTGAAGAACTCACAGAGGTTCTAATGTGTAATCTTCATTCAAAATCTCTCTCAAATTTTAATGACCGATATGTCCTCACTTCTTTTTTCTAGATTTAATTCATTTTGTCTCCTCTCTAATTGTAAATACGCTGCTGTATCACCTCATAAGCATAAATAAATAAATAAATTCAAAATTGAGACCCACCAGGTGGTTTCTCTCCAAGAACAAAATTTACTTTGTTTCTAGATTACATATAGTTTACACTTCCCTATTGCTGTTGTTTCTTATCCCTTGTGTAAAGATTACACAAATTCCATGAGTTCATACTCCTCGAGCTGTTTTATGATAAGCAGCGGCCTCTCCCAAAGGTCCTGTTTAGTGCATCTAATGCAAGCCAAAATGTGTTCTGGAGCTGTAGTTGCCAAGCTACATTTGGGGCAAGTGGGGTAGATTTTGTTGTTATTTTCTATCTTCAATAGCTTGAGATGGCCTGTTCTAAATCTTGTTGTTTGATGCTGTCTGTGGTTCAGAGCTATTGCTACATATCTCAAGTACAGGTGGTAGTTGTGGCTGCTGCAAGACATGAACAAAATTTAAGGAAGTTGTACATTTTAACATGTGTATCTGGATTCAGACAGAAACTCTGAAAAACTACCTTCTACATGTGGGCCACTTTGATTAAAAGGAGTCGCCAACTTCTACCCACCATGATTATCATGGCCTGTACTACATGTACTAGGAATGATAATTAAAAAAAAACCCTGAAAGATATTTGATACACAGTGACCTCTAGCTATAAGTTGGTCTGCCACAGTTCTTGGAATCAACAACGACGACCCATCAAGAAGTCTCCTGGCACTGAGACAAGCAAGGAGAGGCCACATGTAGAACCACCATTGTACTTTCATCCACTGGTGGATTGTGAAAGAACCAAAACCTACTGTAAATTAAGACACTTTTGTTTTTTGCTAATTTAAATCCCCGATTGCACACAAACTTACAGTTTAGTTACAAGGTTCTGACAACAAAAAAAAACTTATGGGGAAAACAAATTGATCCAAATATCATAGTCTCAATTAAAAACAACTATGATTTCTTAAGCAAAAATGCAAGATGAGTATGTTGAATACAAATTTGTTGATTAGTGCTTATTTTCCCAAAGAGATTTAATTAGTGCAAAAGTTTAATGTATAATTTGGCATAAACAAACTGTCATATTACAGTAAGTTATAGCACAAGGTTATAAGACCAAATAAATAAATAAGTAGTGTGTCAAATTTATTTGGTCTTGTTACCTTGTGGTTTTAATCTATAATCCAAATTGTACCTTATCATCAAGTTTGTTGGGGGTCTTCTCAACAGTCTCTCTGGCCTATTCAACACAACTAAATGGTGTGAACATACACAAATACTAACAATACAAACATATTTGGAGAACTTGAGGCTGAGATAAGAGAAACTTCTGATATTGTATCAGAGATGTCTCAATATAGGATAAGTAAAAACACATTGGAGTCACTGACTGGTGGCATGTGGTGGGAGATGCTGGAGAAAAATGGCAAGTGACATTGTAACCTACTCACTCTGAAAAATCGCAGGTCCATCAAGGGAATAAAAAAGAGAAATAATCTCCCAAAAACCAGCTGTGTGACATTTCAACATGGCTGGACCAGCGCTTTTACAGAAATGTCACATATATGTCATATTTAATTCATCAACAAGGGGGACTTGTGGTAGGGGAATAGAACAACTCCTTCTGAATGGAGGAAAAACATGAAATTTGGCTTTGTCGCATGGTATAATGAATGAATAAATTCTGGATGGTCTCTCTTCCAAAGTTCAATGTTGGCACATTTGTCTTGAACAACTGATTATTTGTAAGCCGCTAGATGTGTATTCTTACAGCCAGCTCTTGCAGGAACATGGAGGGATTGTTTGAAACAGGAGCGTCCTATCTCTGTAGGTACACCGCGAGGAATTGTAAAATAGATGAGCTACCACTCCTCTGTCAGCTACCTCAAGCAGTATCGTAACTTTATTTCTTATATTTTTAAGATCACCTCTAATCAATCATTACATAGAACAGAGAGTAGATGGTGGGGTCACATGGTGTAAAAGCTATTTAAATGTCTGAAGCAAGAACACATGAACCTTAGTTTAAACCCAGACTCTCCAATAGAACTGTCATCATCCAAAGACTGCAATCCACCAGTAACACTAAGACATATCCTTCAATTCCTTCCTCTACTGAGGTCTCTCCATACTTCTTTTGCCATCCACTTCATCTCCTCGTTTCGTCCAGTTCATTGTTTTAAATCGTCTGTGTATCCCTGTCATCTCCTTCCCCTCAATCTCTTCCCCTGGAGCTTTCCCTCCAACACTGTCAGCAATGTCTCTCCTGCTGATCATCACATGTCCAGCAAACGTCAGTTTTCGCTGTTTTATGAACAGTTGGCGTTCTGTACCCAATCCATCGAGGACTTGATTGTTTGTTACCATATCTGTCCAAGGAATTTTGAGAGCTCTTCTGTAAAGGTATGTCTTGAAGGATTCTATTCGTTTGATTGAAGATTTCAGTAATGTCCATGACTCACAGCCATATGTTAGTATAGGCCAGGTTGGTGTCTTTATCAGTCTTTGTTTCATCATAATATTGGTAGTGCCCCTTGATATACTATGGTTGATTGACAAAGAATATGTTATTAAAATAAGATTACATACAACAAAGTGTCTCACACATTGACGTTCTAACAGAAAACAAGATAGAGAGAAGTTCCATCCAGAAGGTATCCTCATTTCCCCCCAATGCAGACAATACAAATATGGAAACAAAAACATGATATACTTTTGGAGATATAATATTTGTCGCAATCTTCTCTACCGGAGAAATTTTTTTTCTGGGAAGCACCACACAAACCTACCCATCGTTCCAAAACTTAATTTCAATATATTCTTGAGGCAATATTATGGAGATTTTGTTGTTTATAAATAAATACAACAATGTTTAAGGCACGCCATCTGTTTAGCGCGATTTTTTTTTCAACTTCCTACAGTTCTTACTGCGATGTTGGGAGGGCCTGGCTCATCAGTGGGGAACCCTCCCAGAGGTTTCGTCAGTTTATTCGACCAGACCGCTCTGATATTGTATTGGACTATTCTGTTTTTCTAGTCGAAAATTTTCAGGGAGGGGGATTTATAATTAAAATATATCCAATCGTACAAATACCAGCCGTATTAAAGGGCCGATATATTATTTCAGTATCGCACACAGGACACGTGCTCGCCATGAGGTATTGGCCTTGAGGAGTGAGATTGGACGCTGGTAAACATTGACCGAGGTCAGAATTAAACCTATATATTATATTGTGGCGAAAAAATAATTTATTATTTAATTTAATATTATTCAATGAAAATATATTCAACAGATTATAAAAATATATATTACTCTGTATTTATAAAATCATTTAAAAAAATATTTTTTTGCTTGCTTGTTCAAGATTTCCTAGCTGTAGATAGTTTTGTTGATAATTGACTAGTCGTACTGACGTCATCAATAAATACTTTGACATATTTCAAGACTTGATTTCTACGATACAATATATACACGCCTCACTATTCCGTTATCGCCATTTGTAGATCACAACTCTAGAATGGCGACGATATAAAGAGGATCCAGGCAGGTTGGCTTACAGACTACTGTCCTGAAAGTTTATTGGCGTTTCGACGACCTACTGTCGCCCTTTTCAAAAGACGGAAAGTTTATTAGCGAAGCCTTCCACATCTTTTGGAGACAGAGAGTCGCCGAAACCTCTAGAGCAGTGATTCTCAACCTTTTTTTGTTGCGGCATTATTTTAAAGATTTGAAAATTTGGCGGCACAATTTTAGAATTTCGCGGCACACTTTTGCTAACTTGAATGCAAGAAAATTCAAATTATGTATCAATATTTCTATGCAAAATATAAGTAATATACATCTCTAACATTCAATTTGCTAATTTCGTTATTTTAAAAAGTAAAAAAATGAAAAAGAAAAAAAGAAAAACCAATACAAACGTGAACATAATCATATGACTAAAATTCGGCGGCACATTTTTAGAATTTCGCGGCACACAAAATTACCGCGGCACAGTGGTTGAGAATCACTGGTCTAGAGCAATCAACTTAAAAAAAGTTTATTGAGAGTTTTGAACTTGGATTGAACAAACTCCAACCTACAATTACGGTATTCTCCATTACAGACTGCCGTGGGAGTTTCTTACAGTCTCTTCGGCACGTACCCTACTGTTTCTGATACATCCTGTCTGTCATATACGCGCTGCCCCAAGATATCAATAGAATCTCCCTACATCTACCTACACACGCCATCAGACCCAAGGCAAAAAAAAAAGAGTTATAAAAAGTTGAAACACCGTTTCCAACACCCTCGCTAAAACACGTCATTATAGGCGTTAATATATTCAGGGTTTTAACTCCCGCCACAAAACAACAAAGTGTGGGGAGGTGCCCACAAACCTTTCAACACAAATGCCGGAGATTGACTTCGAAGGTCGACCGCATGAAATTTTGAAGCAGTAAAAATTAAAAATGGCGGAAGTGCGGGTCACAGAAATTGTTTTATGAGATTGGGTGAAAATTTGCGTGCGGGAAAACAGGCCGGCGTTGTCCGGGTAACGGGGCGGGCACACGCCCACACTACCGGGAAGTTGGCATGGTAGGTACGCCAAGTTTCTATGCACCTCTTCTCCCGCACTGCCTGTCGTCGTTGTTCAGTAGCACGTCTTGTAACTGATTATTGTAACTGATCATGGACTAAACTTAAGGAAGTCTTTGATGTCTCTGGTCATCTCTTTATATATATATATATTTTTTTTTTTTTAAGGAGACAGAGGTGTTCACAATTGATTATCTCGTGTATATTCAATAAAGGTCACTGTAATATCTTTCAGAGTTATTGTCCCGATATATACAAGCTTCCTTAAGTTTTGTCTATGAGAGTACTCTCTTACAGTCGCAGTCCCACTACGGTGTAACACTCTGACACAGCGATATGACAGTCAGCAAGGAACTTCCATACCGCCGGCCGTTCTGAGAATCAAGCAGTTCGCTAGCGATGTTCTGCGACAACTTTACCGGGGATTTGGTCTATCCTGGAACAGTTTATATTCTGATGAGGATTCACTTCCTGAACACTAAGCCGTATATTTAACTTTTTACACCCTTCTTGCAGGATGGTAACATATATATATATATTTGAACAAAAGGTTTCCTTACGATAGCAGCACTTTAGAAGAAATAGTTAAATGAAAACACATTATGTTTTTTGAATATAAAAATTTGAAAATAAAACAATTTGGGACTTCATAGTAAAGGTTTGATACCTCAAATTACCTTCCACCTATAGTCACTTACTTACCCAACCCAGTTTGTTCCGGAAATTTCTACCCCGCGCGTTAGGTTCAGAAAGGTGGTTGTCCCTTACAATCCTCTAGTCAGTTTTGAGCGCTCCCTGCGGCAGCACGTCCTGGACTCCATATATCCGCTACTAGAGACTTCTCGTCCACGTACGACATATTGGGCTTTATGTAAATAGAGTGTGTAGTGTGCTGATCGCTTAGCTCGCCCCACAAGAATTTTCTAAGCTCGTGCATCTTGATAGGAGGCTGTCACTGGCAGTTCTAGGGACAGAGAACGAGTGTGTTGCTCCGAGCTTCATTTCCTGCAGTTATGTATTTTGTTCCTAGTTATATGTAAATAGAAAAACACGATGCGCACACTTTGACACGTAAAGCGTAACGCTAGAGGCACTCTGTAGGAATGAATAGACTTTGGAAGTCCCGGGTGAGTGAATCACTCCAGATAACCGACGGCCAGACAGACTTTATCTCCAGACCGTGGTACTATCTCCTACCGTGTGTCCCCACACACATCACCTTTCTTCCTCCTCACATTTCCTACCTCCGTGCACAGCCTTGTACACGCTAGCTTTCAACCCTTGTTGTTGAATTTGGCGGAGTTTTCTACATCGTGGCCTCTATCCACCACGTCTGGAAAGACCAGCCTGCCGCGTTGTTTACACACAGATACTTTTTATAACGCTTTCTTTCAGGGTGTGCGCGTTCATCTCGTGTGGAGCAACTGACGTAATCGATATTGAGAGAACTCTTTAATTCCCGACGATGTCGCCATTTTCAAGGGAAAATTCTCAATGTGCTGATGAGTATGACAGTAGTGCTAAATCCAGGCAAGTTTGACAGCCAGTACTGCTCATCGTTTGTAAAGTGCAGGGCTGCTGTACGGTGCGAGACCTTGCCGTGCCTGTTCCTGCACGCACAGAGTGGCCTCGGACGCTTTCGTCATAACCACGCATTCTTTCGTTGATCGCGGCATTGCATGACCGGGCGGCACCTACCTGGCAGTATACAAAGATACATATTTACACCGAATATATATATCTCTAGATGTACGGTCGGCTTTGTTGAATTAAAACAGGGAGCGGAAAATTACCTTTACAGGAGTTAAAGCAAAATCAAACTCCGGACAAATCTGTTCGGGTTCGACCATCTCTGACGATTTCAGCACGTTCACAGCAGCCACCCCACTCCGGACAATCTATACGTGTTGCCCCACATGTCCGGCTGTTTAATTATCTCGGATGTCATCGTCTACGAAGGCCAATTACAGCCTCGCTTCTTGGAAGGTTGACGCCACATTCCTGGTCGGTGGCATCACGGAGTATTGTGTCCGGGTCCTTATCGCGGCGTCCGTCGACAGCCTGGGGCCTGATAAACCCCGGCTGGTAAACACCGCATTGGCGGCGTCTGTACACCGCGTAGATGTACACTCATGGACAAAACACTTGAGGAAGTTGTACCTTTTAGCATTTATATCGGGATTTCAGACAATAACTGTGAAAAATATTTTATACATAGTGACCTTTATTGAAGACACGCGAGATAACTAATTGTGAACACAATTGCCTCTGTCTCCTTAAAAAATAAATAAATAAATAGACGACCGATGATACATCAAAGACTTTCCACTTCTTTTGTCCATGCTTATAGATGGACAGTCAGGATGTAGGACGGAAGAAAACAATGGAGGAATGAAGTGAGGAGGTACTAAGACCCCTCTAGGAATGTACAACGGTCTGGTAGATATGTAGCTTGGGGGATATTCCCGACAATGAGGATTGGAGTGAACAGTGTCGGTTATATCTTCTCCCAAATCACCTAACTGCCATACACTGTAACGGTTCAATTTGTTTCTGACACTTAGAATTGATAATTGAGTATTTCTCTTACTGGTTGGTGAAAACTATGGTTGAGGTGATAGCAAAGTTACTATGCACGGGTATATATGGAAATACAGGCATATGCAACTTAGCCTCGCCTACCTGTATTTTCCTGAGCTACACCCAATACTGGAATCCATCCAAATGTACGACGTGATCCTCCGACATATGCCCCCACACGGAGGTCTAACACAAGATATATGCAAATTAATTCCAGGACTCCACACTCGTGTAACACCTCCAATTTAGGGCACGCGAGCTTTACTGTGAAAAGTAAAAAGTTCTCGGGGTGTCTTCCCATCAAAGTGTAATGGAATATTCTAGTAGCATGCAATTAGAGGATTATTATATTAATGGCCCCGACATCATCCTCTACAGTTCCTCGCTACAACCGTCACCCAACCTGGATGTCGCAGGCGTTGTTGCTGTCCCTGTGGAGCCTGGCAGCGCTGTGCTCGCCGCTGCTGGCCACCGAGACCGTGAGTGGCTTCACCCATATTCAGCAATTTGATGAGAAACTGTTTACTTTCCAAATATCCTATATGTTATCTATATAGAAACACTGTGCCAGTAATATATAAAAATAAAGATCACCTCTCCCATCAAGATAGACATAAAAACTAGACGCCATTTAGGCTCTGTCACCACCCTAGGCCGCTAGTTTGATTTTAACTAGGTCTGTGATCTACTTTTACTGTCAAGTGTTTTGTTATCAAATTTGTTTCCAATAAGGTTTCGTATATGTACACTCTACGTATTACTCTCTCTCTCTATATATATATATATAGCATGTGGATTAGTTTTTAAAATAGAACCATATTTAAATCTTTAGATAAATAAAAATGGAAATCTTTTGTTCAATCCAATATATACTCTTTTTTTTTTATCTATAGTGTTCATTAGATATAAAATCAGCAAGTCCCACGTGGTCTAGTGGCTAGGATATCTGGCTTTCACCCAGAAGGCCCGGGTTCGATTCCCGGCGTGGGAAGTTTTTTTTTTTTTTTTTTTTAATATTATTTTACTATTAATTTTATGGCACAGATCGCTCCAGGAAGTCAGATTATCTAAAACAAAGTCTTATCAATCCGAGCTGTACTACTTAGCTGCTCCTCCTTCAGAATTTCGCAGTTTTATCATGGTGACCTTTGCGTTTTTTTTATCGAGGGAATAGCGAATTTTCTCTATTTAATCACATATCTATATATAAACAAAAAACTTCGTATCCATAATGAGATCAAATGGTTTAGAAAAGTTGATGTTGGCAAAAATTGAAGGAAGACCTACAAGAGCTGGCTAGAAGGAGTCAAGAAAAAAAAACTACCGGAAGGTCACTATATGAGCTGTGAGTGATGGGAGAATTTTTGTCCATATAGTCTCCAAAAGTCGACACCAAAAACATAGATTCTGACCATCCGGTAAAAGATTGGGTATTGGAAGTAGTGCTTGAAGATAACTTACTGTAATATGTAGATGAAGATTTTGCCGGGAGTATATTGACCATCGCCGCAAACTAGTGGCCTCGGGTCGGTGACAACCAGCTTTGGCAATCTGAGAAGCGTCCACCTGGAAACCATGGTTTCAAGCTAATGGCCAGTCTAGGGCGGACTTTATTCCAAGGAATATATTGGAGACGGTTATTTCTAAAGTGTGTTTAGATGAAGATTAACATCATTTGTTGGTTGGAAGTTTGCTTGGCTAACTATATAGCTGCATCAACATATTTTTCTTCCTGAGGAAAGTCACTTAAACGTCGGGAATTAAAAATCCATTTTTTCCAAAAACGATAGAAGAGAGATCAAAGAGGTAAAGAGAGGCTCTAATACAGTTTTGAAAAGAACAAGTTTGAAAGTAACAAGGGGAATTAGAGACTCAGGTGAAAATGTCTCTTCTAGAGGTTTATATCAAATTAGGACTGCTTGTAGGTGTAAAACATCTCTCTCAGGCTCTTGCGCAGTTATTTAAAGAGAGCTCGCATATAGAAAATAAACAAATTGTGAAAAATATTTTGTAATTTTAATAATTTTTACAATTTTATACCTCCAATCAAGAAATTACAAGTTCACAGAAGAGTTAGTAGTGGGGGGGACACCGCTAGCTGGTGACGTAAAGGGGCGTCCACCGGCCAAGGAATCTATTAAGAAGGGCTGACCCAGATATTGATCTTAAGGTCGTGCGTGTCTTTTCTGGAAATTGATTCCTGGTGACATCGGCCAGTGTCCACTACTGCCCCAATTCCTCCTGTTGGCACGCTCAGCCATGGAATGACGTTTAAAAATATTTGTTTCCCTGCGTGGCAAACCTAGAAGATGGTTTGGAACAGAAGTTGGATTCTCGTAAAGTTTAAAATTGCTTGGATGGTTTGTGAAGAATTTTAAAAATATTAATAAAAACATTTTATAGTCACCATGTTACGATCTTAACGTAACGTATCCACACAGCCTTTATAACTACTTACTTACACACAGACAGAGTCTCTTGTCACTAGTCATCCAGGTTCTTTGTTTGGCCGAGTGAGAAGTTCCGGAGAACCTATACTTTAAAATTCTTATGTTACAGTTGGACATATAGGGGGGGTGTTAGAGAAAAGTATTGAATCAAATTTGTAACGCTTCCCGTAAATTTGATGGAACCTCGATGGAATCTTGCGTATTTACCTCTTTTGTCAAATGTTAATTACAATTAATACAGAACTTTATATTTTTTACTAAATATGTTATTGTTTTCAGATTTTAAAAAATACTCGTTATTTTAAAAGGTGAATCAAAACTTCCCCATATTATTTTAGTTTTGCTCCACTCACAGCTTATAAATGTATACAGCCGCCTACTTTATATAACCACTGAAATGTAAAAATGAATCTTGAAAGGGCCTGGCTCATCAGTGGTGAACCCTCCCAGTGGTTTTCAGCGTTTCTTTTCAAATCCTCACACACACACACAAACGAAAAAAAAAAACCATACAAATAGAAAGTTATATTGTGCTGACTAAAGAATTTATCTTTTGGATTATGTTTCGCTGCATCTCGAGTATATATCGCCATTTTTATTTCTATGTAAGACACTTCAATAAAGACCCCCGTGATGGGAATAATGATCCGCAGTGGGGCGCGGGGTCTTTTTAGAAGTCATGATGAAAGAGAAAATCCACAACATCCCGTGGCTATTTAGTGTTACAAATTGAGACCTAAAAAAACAAGGAATTCATTAATTCGTCAGCTATTGAATTTTAGTAAATACTAGCGGATGTGTACCCGGCTTCGCCCGGGTTTTATCCGAGTGAAAGTTTGCCTAACGAATATTATATATTATGAAGTATAATAAACAATGTTAAAGATTAGTTTTAATTATTAATCAAGATTGTGTGTGAATATGTGAGAAAGATGTAATATCGTTGTTGTTTTCTTGGCCGACTGTTTTACATATGGTGTTATCTTAAAATTGCTTGTTTTGAATATTTTTTTAGATTGAGTTGAATGAATTGCTGAATTTTTTTTTGTATTTATATATAAATAAAATTAACTCTGTTGATTTTTTTTTTGTATTTAATCGATAACAGCAAAGTTACGCATGTTAAAGTTAGGAAAAATATTTTGATGTTAAGCAAAACCTGCTCCATCTCGTTTTACATAAATGTTGAAAATTTGGTCGAAATTGATGCATTGTAACGAAAGTTTTTAGCGAACACCACTTATGAAATTTGCATTTTATTAATATAGATGTCTTATACAGCGAAAATAAAAATGTGATAGAAAAAGTATGATGCTTTTTGGCATATAGACCAAAATAGTAGCTAAGGCAATATTTCAAACTATTTATAAAATAGAAATTCACGGCTTATGTATTCTCTTTCGTTGATTTAGCCTCTAACGCAACAGCTAAATTTTAAAAGACCTATCTCAATGTTTCCAGTTGAGAAGGAATTTCCTATTAAACAGGAGAGGATGTGTCTACGGGGAACAGGTGACCCGCATAATCAGCAATTATCTGGTTTATGGAATGAGGTTCACAAATTTTTAATTATAACTTTTTCAATTTGGATATCAGGGGACCATCAGAAATTCGCATATTAAGAATTGTTGTTTTGAGAGACAAATCACATTACTTATAAATACAGACTCTAGTTATATATAAAACGGTTTAAATCAAACACTGCCCTTGCTGCATCGACACAGTAATTAATTATTTCATTTAAAAAAAGAGAAGAGTTCCGCCCTATAAATAGTTTGTATTTTTAAAGAGAGATAGCGCGCTAATACATGAATTTTAAAGAAACATTTCAATAATGGAATTTGTGTTACAAACAATATTATATTTAGGTTTTTAACAATTTGTATTTAGATGTTATGAGAAAACCACAAAATCTCCCAATTGTTGAAAACTCCGTGTATTATCGAGGGCAATTACTGTATCCTAATTATACAATTACAGCTTCAGACACCAGGGCCGGAATATATAGAGGTTGTTATTTGGAGCATTGTGGACAATGAAGGGGATGGTTGGTATCTGAGATGGCCGTAAAAGAGGTTATTTGGAACATTGTTCTAAGTGAAGGTTGGTATCTAAAAGAGGCGAGGTGCGGAGAGCGTGTATTGTAGAGAAGTCGGTACAAGTATTTAACCAGTGTTACGACTTCGCCAACAAGTAGGAAGGTGATTGACACGGAAGCCTTGCGTGTGGAACCGTGGAAGGCGCAATCTTTGTCAACACACGTATTCTGGGTGTCCTAACATTGTGTGACAATCTCTGCCTCACTGTTTACCGAACGTTGTTCTGTAAAGGAGAGAGAAAAAAATGAAAATAGGCTTGGCAAATATCATAAACAAATTAGAATTTAATTTCACGCACTCTGTTTTAAAAATTTTATAAAAATAATTGAGTAAATTTTTAGATATTTTCCATATTTTTCCTAAAATCGTCCTCCCAAACGATAAAATATGTTAAATTCTGATCAGTTATTTATGAATATAATGCCTTTTGACTTTGAGCGCTTCATGACGTCATTTATTTCCCTAAATTTAATTTTAAAAAGTGGTTTGCTTTATTTATATAATATAATATGTATATGTTGCTCATATATTTTTAAAAATATATGCGTTTATATTACTTTAAAACTCTTCACAAATTTTAATTTTTCAAGCGCAATATATAAATGAAGGAAATATCTCTGTAATTGCTATATATAGGTTTTTAACTTTTAATTAGACATTTTTCATTTATATTTAGACATTTTTCATTTTAATTCAGACACTTTCATTTTTATTTACACCTTTTCAATTTTAATTTGGACATTTTTCATTTTAATTTAGACACAAGGACTTTTCTATATATTTCTTATTTAGGAGCATTTTGAAACAACATTTTAAACAGCATTTTGAATATAGTTTTTATTATGAAAAAGAAGGGCTTGAAATGGAAATAGCGATGTTTGACATTTTTAAATCAGGTGAATTATTAATAAACAATTCCGCATCTTCTTTTCGTTTTCGCTTAGTCTTATCTGATTTTATGTTGTGTGATCAACTCAATAGATAACTTTTTCAGAGTTATTTTAAACTCTTTTATTGCATTGATTATTGTTGTTTGTGACACTTTTAGATTTAAAGTATTTTTTAATTCATCTCTTTTTTTTTTAGTTATACTAGAATTATTTGGTATATACTTTTCAAAATATAATCTAAATAGCTTGATGAAAATTTTTCTGTCCAAATCCTTCTTTCTTTATTAATTTTAATTAGCCTTCTTTTTTATAATTTTGCATAGCAGAACTATAATTGATGTTCAATAACTTAGAAGCTTTTGCATAGTTTCGTCTTGTAAGCATACCAACTTGATATTGCTTGATACGAGCCTCCATTTTAAAATTAGTAGAAATAAGACGATAATATTTTTATATTATATTTAATGTTATCATAGTGTGTTTTGAAGTGTCTTAAATAAAGATTATATAAAAAAGTCAATGTATCTAAATTAAAATGAAAAATGTCTAAATATATATTAAAAATGTCTAATTAAAAGTTAAAACCCTATATAACGGTTTGATATAAAATATATTAATTCGAATTATGCCACTTATCTTATCCATGGTTAAAATTATATAGCTATTTAATATCTTGGTAAAATGTAAAAATAAAAAAGTATATACATACCGTTGTGTTGAATTTAAATGATTTTTGTAATATTTCCGATTTCGTGTGATATATAAAAAAAAAAAAAAAATTAACCCCCCAGGTTACTGTGCCGCATAAACTGGCTTTTCAGTTGAATTAATATAACTTCTAGGGGGCAAAAAATATTTTAGTTTTTCTAATACCAATATTAAACATTTGAAACACAATTCTCAAATTTGAGAAATGGCTTTCTTTTAAATTAGCTTATTTTAAAATACGCAATTTATTGGATTACACCAGTGTCGGGCAACCGGTGTGCCGTGGCACACTGGTGTGCCGCGAAGAATTCTAGGTGTGCCGCGAACATTTTTGTAGGTATTTAGAACTTTTGGTTAAATTTAAAAATAATGTTTGAAAAAATATTTTTTATAATTTTTATTCAATTTTAATATTTTTTTCAAAATTTTTCATATAAAAAATGAAATTAAAAAAAAAAGCAAATTTCATTTTATATAAAACTTATTTTGGTATTATGATTACAACAGTTTGCATAATTTTATATTTCATATAACGTATGTACATAATCTTGACGTACATAACTGGCACGTGCCATTATTAAAAAATAAAAATGCAAATAGGTACGTACCTATTTAAAATCATAAGTTAAAAAAAAACAATCCGCGAAAACAACTTTATTTAATAAAGTTGAATACATACTGCGGGAAAATACCTAATTTTTAAAATAATATGACCAAACTTAACCGGCATTTTCCTTTCATGATGAGTGATGTTTGGTGGTTACGAGTTTCATTTTTGGGTGATATTTTCGACAAATTAAACAGCCTTAATTTAAATTTGCAAGGTGCTCAGGAGAACATTATCACTATCTCCACCAAGTTGAAAGCGTTTAAGGAAAAACTCAGTTTATGGAATTTAAACATTGCTAAAGAAAACTTTGCATCTTTTCCGATGGTTCAAGAGAATCCATCAAAATCTATTATCAAAAAAGAAGTCGAAGAAACTTTGACATTACTATCCGCTTCTTTTGATAAATATTTTCCTTACTTGGACGTTGAAAAGATGGAATGGGTAGTTAACCCATTTATGCACTGTGAAATTCAACATCTGGAAGAAGAAATGCAAGAAAACTTAATTGATTTAAAAAACGATTTAGTTTTCAAAAGACTATTCACTGAAAAGGAGCTATCTGAGTTTTGGTTGTGCTTAAACTCCAAATTTCCTAAACTTAGTAATGCGGCCATCGAATCATTGTTGCCATTTGGAAGTTCCTACCTGTGTGAGCAAGGTTTTTCAACACTCACAGAAATGAAGTCTAAGAAGCGCGAAAGACTTCAAATGATAGATGAGGAGATGCGCGTTTGTCTTTCACAAGTAGATCCCCGTATTGATTTGATATGCTCTCAAAAACAATCGCAATGCTCGCATTGATTATGTTAATTTAATATTGAAAATTAATAAAATGTGATATATATGTTTAAATTTTTACTATTATTTATTGTTGTATTTTAATTACCTACGAGGAAATTTATAGTGAGATCCACAGGTGCGCCGCGAAAAAAAGAAATTAAGCTTAGTGCGCCGCAACTCGAAAAAGGTTGCCCGACACTGGATTACACTATAAAATGATAATCAAAATTTACTTCATATATTTTAAATATTTAAAAATATATATAATCTTGAGTTTCAATTATTTTTGATAAAATTTAAAAGATACATTCTTCTTTAACATTCTAAAACATTCCATATAAACGTCAATTTCTTTTGGATTAAAAAAATATGTGTGGTCGAACGAATTTGAAAAAAAGTTTTTAATTTATTTTTATTGTTTTTTTTTATTAAATGGCATATAATTTCTATTAAGGAATATTTGTGTGTTATTTTAAATATTAGTATAATAAGGGATTTTTAATTAAGTTATTTTAAATATTAGTATAATATAGATTTTTTTTTTTCAAATATATATTTTTTTCAATTTGGCTTCTATTTAACGTCATTTGCATGTCCGATAAAATAAAATAAAAATGTTTTAAAGCTACGTCGCTTTTATTTTACAAAATATATGGATTTTTATACATGTGTGTATGTAATGTGGGTTTTGGAATTTTTATATTATACAAATATATATAACGGCAATTAAGATAAAACATTAGAATTTTTAATCTTTTGGTCGCCAAAAGACAATTTGGCGCATTTTAGCGTTAAAAAGCCAGTCGAAGAACCATCACTCGTTTTTTAGCTTTGAATAAATATACACAATGCTAGTCCATGTTATAATATTAGTCAAATACTTTTTAGCAAGTCTATTATTTTAAAAATGTATAATATAAATAAAATATACAGGTTTTGAAAGTTTAAGACAACATTTTATACACTTTAATAAGAGCATTTTCATTTTTTTAAATCTCTATTTTTCGATTTAATTTGAAATTTTATCAATTGAAATTGATATTCTTTAGTTTTTTATAAAAACACTTTTATTTTAGTTTACATTAGTCCACTTTTAACCGAATTTATATTCAAGCAAATAAAGTTAACCACTATTTAATATGGCGTTAACATTTTCCTACATTCCCATAACAAGATGCTTACCAGCTTAACCTTTAGCAATTTTCATATTTACGTTTTTAAAATAGTTTTTTAAACGTTTTAGAATTTCCCTCGAGTGTATTTCGATATTCATTCAGGACTAGGAACTAATATTAAATTCGAAAACTAATAAATATATTTAATTTTGGAATTGATATATAGCTAGCTATAAATATGTATATATGATAATTTAAACCAATAACCCTATATTATGTAATACGTATAACAAAATTGTCATGTTGTATATAGAACTAATTATAAACTACAACTAATTATACGCATAATTGACGTGTGTCCTTGTATCTCCAGATGTAATGTACTGAGGATGAATAAATAAAATATAATAGATTAAAAGCTAAGTTAAGAGCCAAAGAGAGAATCACAAGTGACTTCTAAAGATAGATTGTTAGCCGACAGGTAGGCGCCAGACTCGAATATCAGCGACACGTGCCGTGTCTCGAGTAGCATCGACACGTGCATGACCCAATTCTCTTAGTCAGAGCGGTCGTATAAAAAGGCCGCGTAGCAACAGTTGAGATCTAGTTCAGTTCCCCATCAGCGTCACCCCTTGCCGGTTGTCTCCAGGGACCAACTCATCGACCATGTAAAACAGTAAGAAATCTTCTCGATCTCCATCTTAGCTTTTGGCTCGCTTTTTATCTATTCAAGGAACTTTCTTTCAACTGTGTCTCTTCGTTTTGTGTGTGTGGACATTCCCAGCTTCTCCACTCTGCCTCGACCACGACTGCCTGTACTTTGTGAGAACTGTTAAAGGTCCTACAAGGTGCAGAGAGGCACTGGAAAACTCTCCACCCCTGACTGTCCCTCGCGGTTACTACAGGTTTGACCCTCGTGTTTTGTTTCCCACTTGGCAAATACGAAAGTAGGAAAAGCAGAATGATTGTTTACAAAACAATTTGTTCTCGTTAGGCTTAATTGAATATAATGTTTATACTAGTTTAAAGAAATAAGTTTACTTATCTTGGTCAGGCAATCATCCCAAGCTTTACAAATGAATTTATTTTATTTGTCTTTACATTGAATATTTAAAGAATATGATTTAAAGCCGTAGCTATGAAAGGCATTGTCTTTAGTGGCGCGCGTTGGTCAGAAGAATGTTCTAGAAGGTGGCCAGCTCCCTCTGGCAGTCCGCCAGCTGGCCCCCCATTGGTCAGCGATGACGTAGCTCAACCTTGACCGCCGCGAGCTGCCTTCTGCCACCTGTGTTAGAATAAAACGAAACATACTCCCCTCCTGTGGACGTAGTCCACACACAAGGCAAAAGAAAAGGATCACATAGTGTAGAAAGTTTTTTTTTTTTTTTTTTTTTTTAAGAAGAAGAAGAAGAATTAGAATGGCAGAAGTGCAATCTTCGAGATGGGTCTTATTAGATGATGTTGTTTCTCTGTTTGAAGTTCCACAACTCGGACATTGCCATCTGCTCCAGGTGACACCTTGGTGATGCGGCCAAGGCTCCACTGCATTGAAGGCATAGGAAAGTCTTTTACCAACACCAAATCTCCAACCTTCAGGTTGGAAGAGGGTTTTTTCCACTTGGACCGTTGTTGCAGATTGTTTAGATATTCCCTGGACCATCTTTGCCAGAAAACATCTCTGGCCTTTTGAATTAATTTCCATCTAGTTAAGTAGTTGTCATTAGGGTGGTAACTGGGCTCTGGGAGTGCTGTTAATGGTCTTCCAATCAAAAAATGTCCTGGAGTAAGAGGGTTGAAATCATTTGGATCCGAACTCATCGGATACAACGGGCGAGAATTCAAGCACGCTTCAATTTGACTTGTCAGAGTATTGAGTTCTTCAAAATTCAAAACTGCAGATTTTAAACACCTTAGGAGATGATACTTCAATGATTTAATTCCTGCTTCCCAAATGCCGCCGAAGTTTGGAGCAGATGGAGGTATGAAATGCCAAGTGATGTGTTCATTAGCGACATAACTTTGAATTGAAGAATCCTTTACAAGTTGATGTATATTATTCAAAATATTCTTAGCTCCTTTAAAGTTAGTAGCGTTGTCGGTGAAAATATCAGAGGGTTTTCCTCGACGAGAGATGAATCTTCTAAAAGCAGCGAGGAAGGCAGGGGTTGACAGATCTGAAACTATCTCAAGGTGAATAGCCTTTGTTGAGAAACAAATGAATAATGCTATATATGATTTTAATGTTACTTTTGTTCTTATGACATTGGGTTTAGTTATAAATGGTCCTGCGAAGTCTATTCCTGTTTTGCTAAAAGGGCTTGAGGGTATGATTCTATGGATAGGCAGATCTCCCATGATTTGTTTTGACACTTGGCGTTTCGTCTTGAAACATGTCATGCAACGATTAATGAGCTTTTTTACTAGAATTCTACCGGATGGAATCCAGTACTTTTGTCGGATGGCACACAGAGTTAATTGGAGACCAGAATGAAGATGCTCTACGTGGAATTGTTGAACAATCAATTCTGTAACAAAATGGTTGTGAGGAAGAATTATTGGATGCTTCTCATTGAATTGCAGGTTGGATTTGCGCAGTCGACCTCCTACACGTAGAATTTCTGATGAATCAATAAATGGGTTTAAGGATAAAAGTTTTGAGTTTGATGGTAGTACTTTGCTTTGATTACAACATTGAATTTCAGTTTTAAATTCTGAACTTTGAATGATTTGAATAAGAGTTCGAATTGAATTATCGAGCTCATTAGAGGACAATTCTTTGTGTTTTATTTTGTCGCTGCTGTGTCTAGCATTGTGGATAAATCTTAGGAGCCATGCCGTAACTCTGCTCAGCTTCCTGAATGTTGAGAATTTAAAAATAAAGTCTAGAATAGGACAAGTAGTGAAATGAACAATCGGAACAGTCTTTCTTTTTTCATGACAAACTTCTTTTGGAAGTTCATATGTGATTGGTAGCGGATCTTGTAAACTTGAGTTTGATAGCCAATCAGGACCATTCCACCAAAGTGAATGGTTTACTAGTTCTGAAGAAGTTATACCTCTGGAGGCGCAATCTGCAGGATTATCCTTGGTAGACACATAGTACCAAGAAGATTGCAGAGTTAGTCGCTGAATTTCTGCAATCCGGTTACCAACAAAAGGTTTCCAATGTTTTGATTCAGATTTTATCCAACATAAAACAATCTGGGAATCTGTCCACAAAATTACTCGGTCAATCTGCAACAGCAATGAGCTGCAAATAGAATCATATAAATTTGAAAGGAGATGAGCAGCACAAAGCTCCAGACGAGGTATTGACGTTGCCTTCAAGGGAGCGACTTTTGTCTTGGCAGCAATCAATGTGACTTGAACATGACCAGATTTAAAACGAGATTTCATATAAACAACTGATGAATATGCAGATTCGGAAGCATCACAAAATCCGTGGAGTTCTAAAGAGTGTATAAGTCCCTTGCAGGAAATATATCTAGGAATTTCAATATGATTTAGCATGGCCAAATCCATTTTCACTCTCCTCCAATGAGAACACAACGATTCAGACAAGGGATCATCCCAATCCAAATCCTGTTTCCACAAAGTTTGGAACAGAATCTTGAAGCTAATGATCACCGGTGATAACCATCCCAAAGGGTCATAAATTCGAGAAATGTCCGATAACAATTGTCTTTTAGAATATACGTCTTTTAGTGAATTGACTGTAATTGTGAAATTATCCGTGGATGGATTCCAATTTATCCCAAGAATCTTAACAGATGAATTATCTCCGATTTCATATGAATCATATGCTTTCAGCGCTTCTGGTACCTCTGAAAGAACCTCAGGGACATTTGACATCCATTTTCTTATGCAAAAGCCACCAGATAAAAGGATTTTACGGATATCATCAATGAGAACTTTTGCTTCTTCGATTGTTGTTGCGCCAGAAAGTAGGTCGTCTACATAAAAATCAGTTTTTATGATTTTAGATGCCTCTGGGAATAGGAGTTCTTTGTCGGTGGCAAGTTGCATCAAGGTACGGATTGCAAGATATGGTGCACACGACATTCCATAAGTTACTGTGAGCAATCTATACTCCAATAAAGATTCCAATGGACTATTTCTCCAGAAGATTCTCTGAAAGTCGAGATCAGAAGAGTTCACTTTTATCTGTCTGTACATTTTCTCAATATCTCCCGTAAAAGCTATAGGATTAGTACGAAACTTCACAAGAATATTGAAAATATCATGCTGCAATTTTGATCCAGTATGAAGAAAGTCATTTAAGGAGTAATTGTTGCTCGTTTTGCACGATGCATCAAACACTACTCTTAATTTAGTAGTGCTGCTCTGCTCACGCAGTACGCAATGGTGAGGTATATAATAGCACTTGTCTGATGGTTTGTCACGTTCCTTTTTCGGAATGAGCTCCATGTGGTTGAGAGAAAGATATTCCATCATGAAATCCTTATATTGCTGAAGAAGATTCGAAGATTTGTGCAATTTTCTCTCAAGAGCAAGAAATCGTTTCATGGCATTCTGACGTGATTCTCCGAGATTAGGCACAGATTTAAACGGTAGACCAACAGCATATCTTCCATCTGTTGATATGCAAAAGTTCTTGTCATAAACGTCCCCGCAACTCTTCTCCTCTTTAGTCAATGGAAGAGCGGCAGGAACTGATTCCAATTCAAAAAACTTTCGCAGATTATCATCTCCTTGGGATGTTGCGCATAATGAGATATAGTTGTTTCCAGTCTCAGAACTGGAAACATTTCCTGAAAGTATCCATCCTAACTTGGAACTACAGGCAGTGGGTCCTGGATGATTTTGGAATCGTAGTTTTCCTGTATATAAAAATGGGGCTAGGTCTGCACCAATTACTAAATCAATGGGACTTGTTTTATCAAAATTGGGATCTGCTAATAAAGTATTCTTAAGATGAGGCCAATTATCTCTATTTATCAGAAAATTAGGTAAATCAACAGTGATATGATCGAGTATTATGGATGAAATTTTGAATATTCTATCAGAAAAATGAGGCTTAAATTGAAGAAAAGTCTCACTAGCAGACTGCTGTATTGGTTGGTTACCAATTCCAAAAACTGTGAGTTGGCTCTTTTTAACAGGAAGATTCAACTTTTCACGACAATTTTCTGTTATTAGACTTCTTTGAGAACCAGTATCAATCAAAGCTCTGCATGGATGAAACGATCCATTTTCTGCTCTCACTCTCACGATAGCAGTAGATAATAAGATTGTCTCATTGGGCTTTGTTGTATCACTGAGAAAACATGAAACGCTAGATTGGGCAATTGGGGCTTCAATTGAAGTGGTATTCAAAGGTTCGGGTTGGAAGGAATGCAAAAGAGTGTGATGCTTTTTGTTGCATGATTTACAATGCATAGTGATTTTACATGATGTTACTCTGTGGTTGGATCGCAAACAATTGAAACAAAGGTTATTGGTTTTGACTATGTTCCATCTTTCAAGGAGAGAACTTTTATGGAACTTGTCACATTTGAATATAGGATGTGAATTTGTGCATAATAGGCATTTATCATCACCTTTTGAAATAGAATTATATACATGTGTTTGTTTCACTACAGATTTATCCTCTTTAGCATAACCTTTTATCGATTGCAAACTTTTTGCTTGTTTTTCAAGAAACATAATAAATTTTTCGTAGGATGGAAAGCCATCATCTATCAACGTCAATTCCCATTGCCTTTTCAAATCATCACCTATTCTTCTTTGTAGGAAATGTATTAGAAAGATATCAACAAGTGTATTTCTCTCCAAACCCAGTGATTTCAAATTTCTCATGGCTTCATTACATATATCTAGTAGTTCGAAAATGGCCTTGGAATTTATTAGTTTTAAAGGTTTTAAAGTGAATAATTTTGTACATTGTGAAAAGGCAAGTTCTTTTTTGTTATCATATCTGGAGACCAATGTTGCCCAAGCATGGGCATAGTTTTCATCAATAACAGGAAATCCCCTAATAAGTCGTTCAGCGTCTCCAGTAACAGCTGATTGTAAATATTGCAGCTTTTGTGAATCAGTTAGAGCGGTATTGGAATCAATAGACAGAGAAAACAATTGCTTGAAACTAAGCCATTCGTTAACATCACCAGAAAAGGAAGGTAAATTAAATTTAGGAAGTTCTATTTTACTTGTGGTTGATTGATTTAGATCATCAATTTTGCTTGAAATGGCTGTACAAGATACTTTATTGATATTCGCCACTAAATTTCTAAGATTATCCTTGTATTGCATAACTCTAGAAAAGTAATCTTCATCATCAAATTCAGAAAATGTTAAAAGATTACAATAAGTTTTTTCAATGTTAGATTTTATATCTAAAATATCTTTTTTAAATGTCTGTAAATTTGCATCATCCTTCGATTCAATCATCTTGAGCGAAATTTGCTCAAAATAATCCACTTGTTTGAAATGAAATTCAAGAATATTTAAAGTAGCTTTAAATTTGGCAGCCATCTTTAATCTTTGTTATTATTTTAATTTTAATAATATATTTCAAAAATGAATTATAATTATTTATATTTAAATAATTATTTAATAGATTTATTCCCGGGTTTCGGCACCAATGTTTTGTTTCCCACTTGGCAAATACGAAAGTAGGAAAAGCAGAATGATTGTTTACAAAACAATTTGTTCTCGTTAGGCTTAATTGAATATAATGTTTATACTAGTTTAAAGAAATAAGTTTACTTATCTTGGTCAGGCAATCATCCCAAGCTTTACAAATGAATTTATTTTATTTGTCTTTACATTGAATATTTAAAGAATATGATTTAAAGCCGTAGCTATGAAAGGCATTGTCTTTAGTGGCGCGCGTTGGTCAGAAGAATGTTCTAGAAGGTGGCCAGCTCCCTCTGGCAGTCCGCCAGCTGGCCCCCCATTGGTCAGCGATGACGTAGCTCAACCTTGACCGCCGCGAGCTGCCTTCTGCCACCTGTGTTAGAATAAAACGAAACACCTCGGTTGCCACAACTTATAGCGAGAGTCGACGAGGTTCTACAAGAGTCAACCAGAACTCCAACGTATTATCACAGAGAGTCAACAGGATCTCAACACAATATTACAGAGAGTCGACAGGATCCCTAATCACAGATAAGGATCTCAACAACCCATTATTACAGAGAGTCGACAGGATTACCACAACGAAGGAGACCACAACGAAGAAGGTAAAAAGACTGTCCAGATAGATAGAAGAGCCAAGAAGCAAGATGGAGGAACAAGCACGCCAATCCAACGAACCGACCAAGCAATCTTCCCCCAACGACACAGCCGAACATCCCGCAAAATAAGCCGGTGAGAAGTTACCCACCTTCGACCTTACAACGCTACCATCCAGACGACATGCCACCATCGCCAAACAGAAGTCACAAGCTTCTACAAGCTCTACAAGACGCCTTCCACGTCATCAGGACAACAACCAAAGACCAAGTCTCCTGACTGAACAATCATAAAAAACTGTGAGTTTTTAAAAAATCTACTTAACTCTCTCTACATGCTAACAACTTGATTTTCCATAAATATAATGTTTATTTTTACTGTAATTATTTTTAAATCAAATTTTACCATTTTTATAGCATTTCAATTCAAATTTTAAATATTGTACACCCTCATTTATCAATTTTTACTTTATTTTAAGCAACTTATAAATTTTAATTCATTACTTGCAATCTTACAGTTTAAAAAAAAAAAATCATATTATATTTAAATTACTCGAATCATAATTCTAAACTTATTTGTGTGTTTCTCTTAATACCTTATTTTTATACCAAAAACACCAATGTCTTAATTAAATATACAAAACTTTGCAAAAAATCATTGTTATGTTCACTATTTTATGTACACGCCCCATTCAAATTATAAATCACTATCATGCCATTGCCCTTTTACAAGTATAATTTTCGCACTAACATAAGCAACGATTTAAAAAATATATTCAAATTTTAATAAACATAGGTGAAACGCATTTTTTAAAAATACAAAAATCGAAAGATACACTATCTTCAAAAGCACAACTAGAAATGTAACTGTCCTTCCCCAAAACAAGTTAAAAATTCCAGCATAGCTACACTCCCTCGTCCTTTTCTTTTTACATGCATAATTATTAATAATTCACACATCCCTCGGAACGAACTTCAACACATTCCCACCTTACTTTCTCCAATTGGCCACATCTATTAACGCACAATTTAACACGTCCAGTTTCGAGCCACACGAGCTCCATATCGTCGTGAACACAAAGACTTCACGATAAACATACCACCTCTATAACAATCTGAAAATTCTCGATGTGTTTCGTACAACAACCACCCATGACTAAAAAATTTGTTATTCATTCGGAAACGAGTTAGATGCTGTACCCAAAAACGAAGACTTCACGTGATACCTTTCCATACAACACCCACTAAGTGTTACACAGCGCACCACAACAATTTTCTCACTTAACAGGCCCAAGACGCCTTCATGCCTGTGACACCTCACCCAAAAGCGTGTCTACGTTGAAGTCGCACTTTTACGCACATCTAACCTGACATCATTGAATAACATTTTTTTTAATTAGTCCGCAACATCGTCGAGACACAACGCTTACGAACACCAAGAAAACTATATCTTTCAAATACCCAATTAAATAACCTAATACGTCCTATTACTTTGTGTAAGCAACATAAATCAGGAGATGACGACCGCTGCGTCGGAAAGAACAACAATTATGGCCGCTATGTTGACATCTCCAGTTACAGCCGCCATGTTGACATGACACCTCCAATTCCAGTTCGCCTGTACTAGAAACACGTGATCCAACTCGCGGGACGGATAGATTGCAGCACCTAAAAACTAATTGACTTACCAATAATTACCCAATTTACTTATTAATTTGAATTTTAATATTGAAATATCATAAAACTTTATATCTTCAATTATTATCGTGTGTTTTACAACTTTTACATTATTTTCACGCCCAGTATGGAATATTTTTTCTAAACTAGAACGCCATCTTTTATAATGTTAACCCTTTATTGTTATATATTACAATCATCTTCGTCAATACCATCCAATTTTAAGAATCAAGATCGCTCCCCGTCTGGTCTCACATAATATAATCGGGAAGATCTGGCAAAGACCAACTTCTCAGACCGGACCAAAGCGACATAGAGCCACATTGCCTCCCCATAGGTCAAACTAAAGACACCAATAATCTTGGACCTACACCTAGACATTGTGTGAATATGTTCCTTTCTTTTTTTTTCAGGAACGAATATTTTTTGTTTTCTTTTAACTTTTCTTCAAAAGAGACATTTTTTTGCTCCATTTGTTACTACTTAACATTTATCTAATTATTATATCTTTTATATTTTGCTAATTCATTATTATGTCTTTTATATATTACTAATTCTAATTATTATATCTTTTATATTTTGCTAATTCATTATTATGTCTTTTGTATATTACATGTTTGATTTTATCCCCTTATACTGTTGTTATCCGCAATCATATTTCTATTTTTTTTATTCACTATATTTTTTTAAATAACTTTATTATATGACAATGTTTATCATCAACTATCGGGCATCTACAACAATCGTTTTCAACAATCATATTCTTTAACTACTTCCCTATACTTTTTTTTTTCACTACCTATTTCAGCCATTGCTTCGAACCATAGTAGAAACGACAGCACTGCTTGACAAGTTTTCTTTTGATTTCGTAATTCAACAAACTCTTTGTAAACACCGTTCCCCAGAAGTACAAGTCTCGACTTTTTGGTCTGAACACGTTTCAAAAGTTTATTTCAATCATCCGCAGAGCACATCACCAACGCATGCACAAAGCGTTCACATTTTTCAATTTTCAATTTTTTTCAGCTCTAGCGGACCACAATCAACCATTGATTTCAAGTCAAGTCAGACAACTTACTGTCGCTACAACAATTCTACTTATCGCATGGCTCTACCACCCCTTTCAAGCATATTAATTCTTTTCTTCAACATCTTTTCAACCAATAACCCTACAATTGTGACAAAGCACTGTAACCTTATACAGGATCACAGGTGAAACATTGCCTAGGAAGACGCACAAGTCTATATCCTCGCTTTGCACCTGGATCTCAGTATTTGATTGTCTGTGCAACACTTACAATTGCATATTCTTCAACCCCTAACCCTTTCCAACGCCCGCCAACAATCTTTTAGAACATCATTTTTTATCATCATTATTTTTTAGCAAACAAAGGTTTTATCTACAGTTCTCTTTTATAATGAATATCATAACTTTTAAATTAAACATAAGTTTTATTTTGATAATTTTCAGATATATTCAAATAAACATCTTGTTATAGCCCTTTTTCCCTCACAGTTTCAATTAATTAAAAGAAATTTTAATTACTTACCTGTGTTAGAGAGGCTTTACCCGCTTAAACCCGGATAAACCCTTTCACTCACGGGGCCCATCTATGATAATTTAAACCAATAACCCTATATTATGTAATACGTATAACAAAATTGTCATGTTGTATATAGAACTAATTATAAACTACAACTAATTATACGCATAATTGACGTGTGTCCTTGTATCTCCAGATGTAATGTACTGAGGATGAATAAATAAAATATAATAGATTAAAAGCTAAGTTAAGAGCCAAAGAGAGAATCACAAGTGACTTCTAAAGATAGATTGTTAGCCGACAGGTAGGCGCCAGACTCGAATATCAGCGACACGTGCCGTGTCTCGAGTAGCATCGACACGTGCATGACCCAATTCTCTTAGTCAGAGCGGTCGTATAAAAAGGCCGCGTAGCAACAGTTGAGATCTAGTTCAGTTCCCCATCAGCGTCACCCCTTGCCGGTTGTCTCCAGGGACCAACTCATCGACCATGTAAAACAGTAAGAAATCTTCTCGATCTCCATCTTAGCTTTTGGCTCGCTTTTTATCTATTCAAGGAACTTTCTTTCAACTGTGTCTCTTCGTTTTGTGTGTGTGGACATTCCCAGCTTCTCCACTCTGCCTCGACCACGACTGCCTGTACTTTGTGAGAACTGTTAAAGGTCCTACAAGGTGCAGAGAGGCACTGGAAAACTCTCCACCCCTGACTGTCCCTCGCGGTTACTACAGGTTTGACCCTCGGTTGCCACAACTTATAGCGAGAGTCGACGAGGTTCTACAAGAGTCAACCAGAACTCCAACGTATTATCACAGAGAGTCAACAGGATCTCAACACAATATTACAGAGAGTCGACAGGATCCCTAATCACAGATAAGGATCTCAACAACCCATTATTACATATATATATATATATATATATATATATGTTTCTATGAAAATGTTAATCTGCAAGACGCAGGTTATCATCATCCCTTTTTGATTTGTTTTTGTCATTTTTGGCGGTTTGCAAATAAACAACAAAAGATGTATCAGACATTATAAAGACAATAAAGATTTTCTGATAATAAGAAGGTACAAAGATATTGCAGGAATGATATAGGCTTAGCAAAATACTATATTTATTCTTAAGGATTTCTAGTTGTTTTTGTACTCACGAAATTAGTAGTTACGAGGACATCCCTTTAGATAAAAAACAAATATATATTTATTTAAGGAACGACTTGTTCCATTACATATATTGTTAAGACAAGTTAGCGGTAAACAATAACAGCAAGGTTGAAGGTAGAAGTTGGAAGTAGTGACGTCATAGTTGTGACGTAGCATCGATGATGATTAAAGTCAAAGTTTGCGTAACAATTCCCTCCTTACTTTGTCTTTATTCCCACGATGCTGAGGCTCTCCAGGTGTTTCTTCATCTGGTCTCGGGATAGGTCCTTTGTGAAGATATCCGCCTCCAGGTCCTGGGATGGCTTGTACAGAAGGCAGATGTCTCTGGATTCATAACAGTCTCTCAAGAAGTGGTACTTTCTGTTGATATGTCTACAGCGACTGCTTTGTTTAGGGCTGGAGATCCAGTTGATCAATGACTGACTGTCTGTATAGATCGCAGTTGGTTTTTCCATGAAATTCCATTCTTCCAGCTCCTGTAACAGGTTTATTATCCACTTGATTTGACAGCAGCTTTCACAAGCAGCTATCATTTCCGCTTCCATTGTGGAGAGGGCGACGAGTGGTTGTTTACTACTTTTCCAGTCTATAGTTGCTTCGCCGAGCTTCAATACATATCCGCCGTAGGATTTTCCGTCATGAGTGGTCGACCAGCTGGCATCGGCGTAGGACTTCAGGATTCCAGTCTTCCCTCTTTCAAATTTCACTCCTAGGTCAATTGTTCCTCGTAGGTATCTCATCACTCTTTTGATTGCTGTCCAGTGCATCTGTTTTGGTTGTCTGGAGTACTGTGAAAGTTTGCTAGTGATGTAAGCGATGTCGGGTCTGGTGTTAACAGCTAGAAACATTAGCATTCCAAGGGCTTCCTGGTAAGTGTGCTGTTCACAATTGTCATCTTCAATATGATTGTCCAAATTGATTTCCTTGGAACCTGGTGTTGAAACTTCCTTACAATTTTCCATTCCATATTTCTGCAATATTTGTTGTACATAGTGGCTTTGCTGTAGCGAAATTCCCTCCTTGTCTTGTATGATCTTGATTCCCAAAAACATACCTTTACATGTTACATCCTTTATTTCCAGGTGATGTCTCAATTTATTGATGAATCTGTTTGAGGTGTCTTCAGAATCTGAGACAGTGATAAAGTCATCAACATATATCCCTACATAGAAGTATTGGTCTTCATTCTTCCATTTAAATAGGCAAGGATCAGATTTAAGTTTTTCCAGTCCACAGTCATGAAGTACTTGACTGAATTTCTCATACCACGATCTTCCGGATTGAGGTAGACCGTAAATACTTTTGTTGAGTTTGCAAACTTTGTTTCTGTCTTGGGCAAATCCAGCAGGTTGTTCCATGAATATTGTATTTTCAATGTTTCCATTTAGATAGGCTGCTTTTACATCAAATAGTTTAATGACTGAATCTTTTGTTGCTGCCATTGACAAAACAGTCCTGAGGGTGGCATTTTTAATTACAGGGCTGAAACTTTCGTTGTAATCTCTTCCTGGGATTTGGTTGTATCCCATTGCAACAAGTCTAGCTTTGTAAGTTTTGTTTTCTTGGTCTTTAGATATTTTGAACACCCATTTACTTTTGACAACTTTAGCGTTTACAGGTCTAGGTACCAGTTCCCATACTTGATGCGAGTACATGTTCTGTATTTCCTCAAGCATTGCGTTTTCCCAATGTTTCTTGTCTTCGCATGCGATGGCTTCATCATAGTCTTTCGGAATGGTTTCATTCGTAGTAGCCAGAACGTAGTCATCGAATCTTTTAGGTATTGTTCGAGTTCTTTGTGGTCTGTCTGATCCACTTGACTCAGTCTGTCTGTTGATCATGGTATCTGGTGCTGGCTCTTCAATATCAACATCTGATAGAACATGATTGTTCAGTTGTTCATCCTCCTGAATGAAGAAATATGTGTCAGTGTCCGTATTATTATCACTTTGTTTTTCTTCCGAGTTAACATTATTGTTCTCTCTGAAGTGAATGTCTGCGGTTTCAAGAATGACTCTCGCTGTGATATCAAAAACTCGATAAGCTCTTCTGCATCTTGAATAGCCTACAAATATTCCTCTCTTAGATTTAGCTTCTAGTTTGTGTCTTTGATGATTCTCGAGTTTATAGAAGACTTCACAACCAAATCTCATGATGTGAGAGACGGATGGCTTTTTACCTTTCCATTTTTCCATAGGGGTAGTGTCTGGGTCATTAGTTGTGGGAGTTAGATTGTACAGATATGCAGCTGTATTCACAGCTTCTGCCCAGAAGTGTAGGGGTAATTGGGAGTCTGCCAGAAGTGTTCGGCCTTTGTCTAATAGTGTTCTGTTAGCTCTTTCAACTCTCCCATTGCTTCTTGGGGTGTACGGTGTAGTTAGTTCATGTTTAATTCCTTTGGATTCTATGAAGGTTTCAAGGTTTTTATTGATAAATTCTGTTCCGTTATCTGTTCTAAGTCGTTTTAGTTTTGAGTTTAGCTCGTTTTCTCTCTTTACAATAAACTTCTTCAAAATTTCTGCTGCTGAGAGTTTATCTTTGATAAATTCTACAAATATTCTCCTAGAAAATCCATCTACGATGGTCAAGAAATATTTACTTCCGCCCAAGGAGTTTATTCTCATTGGACCACAGAGATCGACATAAATGGCTTCAAAGGGGTAGCTTTCCTGATTGCCATCTGTGTGAACATAGGGTACTTTGGTCATTTTTCCCAATGAGCAAGCATCACATTGATCAAGGGTACCATTTATAGAGTTCAAGCCTTTTAGAAGATTGTTCTTCAAAATCAGGTCTAGTTTGTTGTCACTAGGATGCCCTAACCTTCTGTGCCATGCAGTCCTAGAATTGTCCTTTGAAATCAAGCAATGTTCATTTGGAACATGAGTTGCTTCAGGTAAACGTGATAGGTTCAATGTGTACATGTTACCATCAAAGTTGCCTGTTCCTATTAGCTTGTCATCAGAAGAGTATATGTATGCTCCTTCAGAGTTCAAAAGAACAGAGTTCCCTCTTCTTACTACGCTTGGAATGGACATTAGATTTCCTTTCAGGTGTGGTACATGGAGGACATTATGCAGAATTACAGCGTTGTTAAGTTTGTCCTTACCTTGTACAGTAGCTTGGATTAATCCCGAAGAGGTAGATTCGATGTGCCTCCCTTCTTCTGCCACTTGTATGCTTCTTCTCTCCTCCGTCTTGTGCTCGATCCAATCACCATGGGAAGTCATGTGGCTTGTGCACGCAGAATCAATTATCCACACGTCCTGAGTTGTCGGGCGTTCCTCCCTTGTGCTTGCATGTAGTGCGTATTCTGAAGTGGAGTCTCTTCGTTGGGATGGTTCCTCCGTTCGTTCTTGGATTGCTGACCTGGCTGTGTCTTTGTTTTGTTTTGGTCCTTTATGGTAGTTCCTTGTACTGGCCATGTTATTTTTGTTTGTTGTATTATTTTGATTTCCTTTGTTGTCAGGGTTGAACCAACAGTCTTTCTTGAAATGTCCTTTTCTTTTGCAAATGAAGCATGATTTTTCTTTGAATTGGTTGCCTGATGATCTGAAAGCATTTTCAGGATTTTTGCTTCTGTCCTGTCTTTTCTTCTCGAAATCCAGTAGAGTTTGTCTCAAGTCTGGTAAGGAGATTTCTCTGTTTATTGACAGTGCTGCTGTGATCGTGTCAAAGTTAGGTGTGAGTCCTTCAACAATGTATCGTACAAGTTCTCTTTCTGTTACAGTCTTTCCTAGCTGGGTGATCTCTTGTGCCAGTTTCTGTGCTCGTACAATATACATGTTGACATTTTCATTTGGGTTCAATTTTAGTCTGGCTAGATCCAACATTAGGTCTATCCTTTTATTTTCTAGAGATCCTTCAAACCTTTTCTTTATGTCGTACCAAATTCTTTTGGCCCTTTTATCGCCTCGAAAGATGATTGTTAAGTCATCCGAAAGTGACAATATTATTAGGCTGTATGCTTCCCGATTCTTTTTCTTCCAAATATCATATTCTAGTTTATTTTTTGTAAAGTCTGGCTCGTCATTAACAATTACGTCCTCGAAGAGATCTTTTGAATCTAGAATTGCTTCCATTTTCATGGACCACGTTGTATAGTTATTTTCTGTTAATTGTTCGATTTTTGCTAAGTTATGGGTATCCATTTTTATTCAACTTTTTCTTTTCTAAATTGGCGGTTAGTCCAATTATTTAATTTTCTTTATGATTTAAATGGATCAATTGGCGGTTAGTCCAATTCGCGCGCCCAAACCACGCTCTGCTACCAAATTGATATAGGCTTAGCAAAATACTATATTTATTCTTAAGGATTTCTAGTTGTTTTTGTACTCACGAAATTAGTAGTTACGAGGACATCCCTTTAGATAAAAAACAAATATATATGTAATAATGGGTTGTTGAGATCCTTATCTGTGATTAGGGATCCTGTCGACTCTCTGTAATATTGTGTTGAGATCCTGTTGACTCTCTGTGATAATACGTTGGAGTTCTGGTTGACTCTTGTAGAACCTCGTCGACTCTCGCTAATAGTTGTGGCAACCGAGGGTCAAACCTGTAGTAACCGCGAGGGACAGTCAGGGGTGGAGAGTTTTTCCCGTACCTCTCTGCACCTTGTAGGACCTTTAACAGTTCTCCCAAAGTACAGGCAGTCGTGGTCGAGGCAGAGTGGAGAAGCTGGGAATGTCCACACACACAAAACGAAGAGACACAGTTGAAAGAAAGTTCCTTGAATAGATAAAAAGCGAGCCAAGAGCTAGGATGGAGATAGAAGATTCCTTACTGTTTTACATGGTGAATGAGGGTGAACTTGGAGACAACCGGCGACGCGCTGATGGGGAACTGGACTGAACTGGCTGTTGCTACGCGGCCTTTTTATACGACCGCTCTGACTAAGAGAATTGGGTCATACACGTGTCACACGTGTCTCTGTTACTCGAGAATGGTGCCAGGCTGGCGGCTAACAATCTATCTTTAGAAGTTACTTTGTAAATCTCTCTCTGGCTCTTAACTCAGCTTTTAATCTATTATATAGTTTTTTATTTATTCATCCTCAGTACATTACATTTGGTGATGCAAGGAGACATGTCAATTATGCGTATAATTAGTTGTAGTTTATAATTAGTTCTATATACAACATGACAATTTTGTTATACGTATTACATAATATAGGGTTATTGGTTTAAATTATCATAGATGGGCCCCGGGAGTGAAAGGGTTTATCCGGGTTTAAGCGGGTAAAGCCTCTCTAACACAGGTAAGTAATTAAAATTTCTTTTAATTAATTAAAACTGTGAGGGTAAAGGGCCATACAAGATGTTTATTTGGCTATATCTGAAAATTATAAAAATAAAACTTATGTTTAATTTAAAAGTTATGATATTCATTATAAAAGAGAACTGTAGATAAAACCTTTGTTTGCTAAAAAAAATAATGATGATGTTCTAAGAGATTGTTGGCGGGCGTTGGAAAGGGTTAGGGGTTGAAGAATATGCAATTGTAAGTGTTGCACAGACAATCAAATACTGAGATCCAGGTGCAAAGCGAGGATATAGACTTGTGCGTCTTCCTAGGCAATGTTTCACCTGCGATCCTGTATAAGGTTACAGTGCTTAGTCACAATTGTAGGGTTATTGGGTTGGAAAGTTGTTGAAAAAAATAATTAATATGCTTGAAAGGGGTGGTAGAGCCATGCGATAAGTAGAATTGTTGTAGCGACAGTAAGTTGTCTGACTTGACTTGAAATCAAAGGTTGATTGTGGTCCGCTAGAGCTGAAAAAATTGAAAATTGAAAAATGTGAACGCTTTGTGCATGCGTTGGTGATGTGCTCTGCGGATGATTGAAATAAACTTTTGAAACGTGTTCAGACCAAAAAGTCGAGACTTGTACTTCTGGGGAACGGTGTTTACAAAGAGTTTGTTGAATTACGAAATCAAAAGAAAAATTGTCAAGCAGTGCTGTCGTTTCTACTATGGTTCGAAGCAATGGCTGAAATAGGTAGTGAAGAAAAAAAAAAGTATAGGGAAGTAGTTAAAGAATATGATTGTTGAAAACGATTGTTGTAGATGCCCGATAGTTGATGATAAACATTGTCATATAATAAAGTTATTTAAAAAAATATAGTGAATAAAAAAAATAGAAATATGATTGCGGATAACAACAGTATAAGGGGATAAAATCAAACATGTAATATACAAAAGACATAATAATGAATTAGCAAAATATAAAAGATATAATAATTAGAATTAGTAATATATAAAAGACATAATAATGAATTAGCAAAATATAAAAGATATAATAATTAGATAAATGTTAAGTAGTAACAAATGGAGCAAAAAAATGTCTCTTTTGAAGAAAAGTTAAAAGAAAACAAAAAATATTCGTTCCTGAAAAAAAAAGAAAGGAACATATTCACACAATGTCTAGGTGTAAGTCCAAGATTATTGGTGTCTTTAGTTTGACCTATGGGGAGGCAATGTGGTCCTATGTCGCTTTGGTCCGGTCTGAGAAGTTGGTCTATGCCAGATCTTCCCGATTATATTATGTGAGACCAGACGGGGAGCGATCTTGATCCCTAAAAATGATGTAGTGTAGTGGAAGATGGGGACTTTGGATACATGAAGTGTGTAATGCATGTCTTAGGCGCTAAAAAGATTGCAGAGCGTTTTATGCTGTTTGGTCTGCAAAATTTTTAGGTGAGCCTACCCAAACGCCGGCTTGTTACGCTTGGGGAAAAAATCATTTAAACTATTAATTTAACAGATCTTTTTTCCATGTAACATTGCGTTACCTATGGAGAAATGAGAGGTTAAATTCTTTTTTATTCCTAACGAATGAGCCGGTAATGTTGTGTTTGTTCATATTAAAAGCGTACCCAAAAGTCATATAATTGAATGATTGTTCTTTTGTGTCAAAAAAAAAAATTCCACACTGGGCGTGCAAACAATGTAAAAGTTGTAAAACACACGATGATAATTAAAGATATAAAGTTTAATGATATTTTTTTCAATATTAAAATTCAAATTAATAAGTGAATTGGGTAATTATTGGTAAGTCAATCAGTTGATAATTGACAGGTTATTTGGTGGACACGACAATCTAGCATTCTGCTGTGCCAAGGTACGGCCTAATAAATTGGAGGTGTCATGTTAACCTGATGCCGCTGCAACTGTTTATTGATGTAGGCGAGCGTTGTGAGTCACCCTGCTGGCTAGAAATCTCTCTACCTCCACTCTGGCAGTTTGTTTCTATCCTAATTGAAAATACTGGGAGTTAAATGTAAAAAAGGCTGTGAGCTTGTAGGCGGTATAATTCGGAAATATTGTGTTTCAAAGATATCTGGAGTCAAATGATTGAATTCAATGAAATATACATCTTGAGGCAATCGCTGTGGGTGTTGAACGAATCGGGGCTGTGGAGGTGTTATGTACAACACATCCTCTGTGTAATATTTTAATTTATTGACATGTATGGTGTCACTATCTCTATTGAGTGGCTGATTTGGACGATCTATTCGAACGACATTGGGTGAAATAATTTGAATTATTTTGTAGGGTCCAGTAAAATAGGGTGCTAATTTACCTGTGTCGGGATGTCTGTAATTTTTTACTAAAACAAGATCATTCTCTTCGAAATGTGGTGTTCTGTGCTGCTTATCAAATGTTTCTTTATCTTTTTTATGTTTATTTTGAGTACGAGAGCTTGCTATCTCTCGAGCTATATTTATCTCGGGATATGGGTTAAGATGAGTTCTTAGATCTGGGGGGATAACATTGAACATTAAGTAGGTAGGTGGAAAACTTGTGACAGAATGGGGTGTGTTATTGTACGTCTGTGTGACGCGTTTAACTAGTTGAGTCCAGGAAGCTTTCGGATTTTCTAGATAAGCTAGTCTGAGCTTGCCTGTAATGGTCGCATTTAAGCGTTCTATTAAACCGTTTGCTTGTGGATTATTGCTGGTAGTTAGAAGAGGTTGTATACCATGCATTATTAGAAATTTACGGAATTTTTCTGAGGTAAAAGCGGGCGCTCTGTCAGATAACAGACGTTTTGGAGATCCTTGCTGTAGTACAGTCTTGAGGGTTTGAATGTACGTTAGGGTACTGGTGGACTTTGATGGAAAGGTCCAAGCATATCGCGTTAAATGATCCACTATTACGTGTAGATAGGTCTTGGAGTGTCCATATTTCGAAAATCCAGCTATGGTATCTATAGAGATTAAGTCGAATGGTTGTTGAGGTGGTGGAATTTGTCCGAGGGCACCATAGGGTTTTCCTTTGGGCCTTTTAATGATTTGGCAGGTGTGACACGACCTGACAAATTTTTCTATAGATTTAGAGATACCTTTCCAGTAGTACTGGGTAGTAATTATGCGGGTCATCTGAGAGATGCCAGGGTGGTTATACTTTTGGTGAACTTTGTTCATGAGAGAATGTTGCAGGGTTTCGGGAATTATTATTTTAGTTACACCTTTTCGGGTAATGGTATGTAAGCCGTTTGTATCAATGTTGAAGGGGGATGCTGTTGGTTGATGCTGTTTTATAATATCAGTACTGATAAATCCTACAAAGGGGTTTCTTGAGAGTAAATCTGCCTCATACTGTTGACTGCCTTTGATGTAGTGTATTTCGTAATTATAGGTAGATAGTCTCAGGCTCCATCTAAATAGTCGGCCTGACGGATTTTTTATAGTTTTAAGCCATTGTAAAGCTTGGTGGTCTGTGTATATGGTGAATTTTATACCGGTGAGGTATATTCGGAATTTGTCTACACTTTCGACGATGGCAAGGCACTCAAGTTCGGAAACGGTGTAGTTTCTCTCATGTGCCCTAAGGGCGCGGCTAAAATATTGCACAGGATGTATTTGTCCGTCTGGGTGTACCTGTTTGAGTATGCCGGCGATCCCTTGGGTGGATGCGTCGCAATAAAGGCGGCATGGTAAACCGACTTGATACAAGTGTAGTACTGGTTTACTGGTTAAACTCTCTTTGAGAGTGATGAAAGCTTGTTGACAGTCTGTGTTCCAATTCCATTTACATCCTTTTTAAGTAGTTTATTTAAAGGTGCTCGTAAGCGGGCATAATCTGCTATAAACTTATTATAAACGTTTACTGCTCCTAAAAATGATTGTAGTGTTTTTTGATTGTTAGGTGTTTTTATGGCATTTATAGTATCAAGGTTGCGCGTCTGCGGTGCATAAGTACCTGCGGTAACAGTGTATCCTAAGAAATCTATTTTTGTTTTAAAAAATGAACATTTATTATAATTAAGTTTGATGTTTTCGTGTTGACACACTGTTAGAAATTGTTGTAGGTGTTGTAGATGATCCTCTAGGGTGTCAGAAAAAATAATGAAATCGTCGAAGTAATGGGTAACAAAATTTAGTTTATATTTTTGCATGACCTGGTTTATGGCACGATGGTATATCTGTGGTGAATTTTTAAATCCGTAAGGAAGTCTACAAAATTCGTACTGACTATCTAACGTCACGAAAGCTAATAGATTACGTGAGTTAGGTTCTATTTCCACTTGCCAATATGCGGATGCTATATCTACAGAAGAGTAATATTTGGCTTTTGACAATTTGTCAAGAATGGTTTCTATTAAGGGTAAAGGATGTACGTCTGGAGCGATGATTTCATTAAGTTTTCTGTAATCAATACAGAAACGCTTCGTTTGGTCACGTTTGGTAACAAGCGTTATGGGACTGGCATAAGGTGAAACTGACGGGGCAATGATTCCATATTGGAGCATTTGTTCTATTTGGGTTTGTATTTCTTGTTGGTCGTGTAGTGGCACTCTATATGGGCGTAATGCTATTATTTTATCTGTGGTGGTATTGATTTTTACCGGTGGTATGTTCAATTTGGGCACATTGTATTTATTAGTAGAGAACACTTGCGAGAATTCATATAGAATTCGGTGGAGTTCGTGTGGACAATGTTCTAACTGAGGTGCCGAATTAGAAGGTATAGAAATCTCAATATCATGGGTAGGAGAAATAGTGGGTGATACAATAGTGGGGGAACATATAATTGGGGTAGGGTCCGCCACGTGTAAACAGGACTGGTGCGCGGGGAAAGTGGTAAACGTATCAGTTTCCCTCGGTTGAGTGGAACATAAATCCTGTTTGCACTTGGTGAACTTATAGACATTCGTTGGGAGAGCATCATTATTTTGATAAATTTGGAGATTATTAAAATCTATAATTAATTTAAATATTTTAAGGGTATTAATAGATAAAATACCAAAAGGTAGTGAAGCTTCTACTATAAAAAATTTTAGTTTTTGGGTGAGGTTACCGATCTTAAGTTTTAAAAAAATATATCCAAGGGTATTTACATTGTGGGCTATTGCATTTATAGTTAAACTGTACTGATGGATAATAATTTTATATGGTAATCTATTTTCTATGGTTCTTAAAATATCTAAGTTAAGTAGGTTTATAGATGCTCCCGTGTCTATTAAAAAGGGCAAGTTTACATTTGGTGACAATTCAGTCCATATTATTAATTGTTCAACGAAAATAAGTTTCAGGTTGTCCTACCGTTGAGCTGCTCGCGGGGCTTGCAGAGTCGTCTGGGCTTGCAGCTTGGACTTGGGGAACATGGTTCGGAGGTTGGACCTTGGGCTGGGTGTGGGTACCACGTTTTGGTACAGTGGTTGTGTGTGGTCGGGCGCTGTAGACTGGGCGTGTTTGGTCCCGTGGGAACCGTTGTACACACTGGGAGTGCCAGTGCATGGCATTGCAATACTTGCAAGGCGAGGGGGGAGGTGTAACTGGGTATGTTACACGTGATGGCCGCTGGCTGTTGTACCGCGGTGGTGGGTTGTGGTAGGTGGGGTGTGGAGCCTTGTCTACTTGGCGCTGGTTCACTGCACTGGTGGCACACTGAGTTATTCTTGACACTAGGTCGAACCATTCCTTAATGGTGTTTGGCTGCACAGTTGCGACTAATCGCTGGTCTGCGACGGGTAGTCCGTCGGTCAGCGATTCAATTAAAATGTCGGCGGGTAGGTCGAGTTTCATACCCATAACAGTTTTGTTTTGGTAGTAGTTTTCTAGGGACATTTGGGGTGTCATTTTGATTGCCAAAAAGCGTGCAAATGACGCTTCTGTCGTTGCTGGGAATAAGTCTATCAATCTCTGGCGGGCTTCAATATAATATAACCTATCTAACCGTAGGCTTCGGAAATATTGGAGGGGCTTACCTTGTAGGTAGCAGGGTAATTTGCGTAGGCGATCTGTGTAGGTCAGTTCAGTTCGGTCTGCTTGGACATCGAAGTTGTCGAAAAAGCTTTGGGCTTCAAAAGTACCATCGTATGGACTTACGTCTATCTCCCTAGGAGATCGGGCTACCAGTAACTTACTCAGGGCATCGGCGATCTGTGTCAGTGGGTCTGCGGAGGTATCTTGGGGCGGCGCCGTTTCCTCCTCTTCCAATGTCGTTTCTTGTTTGGGGATAGTTTGTTCGGCTGTATCGTTGGACGGGTTGGTTTGCTCCTCCATCTTGCTTCTTGGCTCTTTTCTATCTGGACAGTCTTTACCTTCTTCGTTGTGGTCTCCTTCGTTGTGGTAATCCTGTCGACTCTCTGTAATAATGGGTTGTTGAGATCCTTATCTGTGATTAGGGATCCTGTCGACTCTCTGTAATATTGTGTTGAGATCCTGTTGACTCTCTGTGATAATACGTTGGAGTTCTGGTTGACTCTTGTAGAACCTCGTCGACTCTCGCTAATAGTTGTGGCAACCGAGGGTCAAACCTGTAGTAACCGCGAGGGACAGTCAGGGGTGGAGAGTTTTTCCCGTACCTCTCTGCACCTTGTAGGACCTTTAACAGTTCTCCCAAAGTACAGGCAGTCGTGGTCGAGGCAGAGTGGAGAAGCTGGGAATGTCCACACACACAAAACGAAGAGACACAGTTGAAAGAAAGTTCCTTGAATAGATAAAAAGCGAGCCAAGAGCTAGGATGGAGATAGAAGATTCCTTACTGTTTTACATGGTGAATGAGGGTGAACTTGGAGACAACCGGCGACGCGCTGATGGGGAACTGGACTGAACTGGCTGTTGCTACGCGGCCTTTTTATACGACCGCTCTGACTAAGAGAATTGGGTCATACACGTGTCACACGTGTCTCTGTTACTCGAGAATGGTGCCAGGCTGGCGGCTAACAATCTATCTTTAGAAGTTACTTTGTAAATCTCTCTCTGGCTCTTAACTCAGCTTTTAATCTATTATATAGTTTTTTATTTATTCATCCTCAGTACATTACATTTGGTGATGCAAGGAGACATGTCAATTATGCGTATAATTAGTTGTAGTTTATAATTAGTTCTATATACAACATGACAATTTTGTTATACGTATTACATAATATAGGGTTATTGGTTTAAATTATCATATATATTTATTTAAGGAACGACTTGTTCCATTACATATATTGTTAAGACAAGTTAGCGGTAAACAATAACAGCAAGGTTGAAGGTAGAAGTTGGAAGTAGTGACGTCATAGTTGTGACGTAGCATCGATGATGATTAAAGTCAAAGTTTGCGTAACAACGCAGGTTATCATCATCCCTTTTTGATTTGTTTTTGTCATTTTTGGCGGTTTGCAAATAAACAACAAAAGATGTATCAGACATTATAAAGACAATAAAGATTTTCTGATAATAAGAAGGTACAAAGATATTGCAGGAATGATATTAAATTAACCTGAATATTAGCTTGTCACACATGAGATGTAGAAATATCTAAACCAAAATGATAACTTGGCTGTATTTTTTTTTATTTAGCCTTAAAAAAGCTATTTAAAACCATAGGTATGAAAAATCTGAAGTTTGAGCTGGGTAAAGCTTTTAAGTAGAGCTATGCTGGTTGCCATATATGGAGATAAGTTTAAAGGACAGTAGGACTATATGCAAATATCTGCATCGAGCAATGTTCCGCAAACAAATCAAATTATGTTGACTTTGCTTAGAATTATTAATGAAAATGATTCCAAGAAATATTAATTAACATTATATTTATTGACTAGCGGACGTACCCGGCTTCGCCCGGGTTTTACCCGAGTAAAAGTTTGTCTAACGAATCTCTCGATAAAGTGAACATTTTTTTCCCGGTCCCTTGAAAAATACTCGATAAGTTGAATAAAATCAATATTAATTGGTTCCCTCGGTAATTGGAAGTTAACGGAATAGTATCTTGCCTTGGAATTGTATCATTATTCTTGTATGGATGTACCCGGCTTCGCCCGGGTTTTACCCGAGTAAAGGCTTGTTTAATGAATCTCTCGATAAAGTGAACATTTTTTCCCGGTCCCTTGAAAAATACTCGATAAGTTGAATAAAATCAATATTAATTGGTTCCCTCGGTAATTGGAAGTTAAAGGAATAGTATCTTGCCTTTGAATTGTATCATTATTCTTGTCTCAAATAAATTGCCGTGTCATCCTGAATTTTGTCTTTCCTAATTTTCTACATTACAAAATCATCGTATCATCATGATAATATTTAGAGCAGATTGTTGAATTATAACAGATAAATTAGAATATTTATCTTGATTATTTCTAGGCGAAAAGTTATTTCAAAAATTTTATTTGCTAGAAACCTTCCCAATACTATACTAAATAACTTCCCAAAGTTTCATGGCGATCCAATGAGTGGTTTGGTCAGGCATAAAGGACAAACAAACAAACAGACACACATACATTCATTTTTTTATATATAGATTTATAGATTTACAAGAGAGAGAACAAAATATAAAAGGGAAACTAATATTGAAACAAAGGAACTTTTTTTCTGTTTCGGTTAGCGCCTATTTCCCTGTGAGCTTACATACACTCTGTGGAACAATTAATTAATATTGTTCGGTACACTTTTTGAATGGTACACTATGACAGGTTCGTTTGGTATTGAAAGAATGATTCAATTAATCATCCTTGATATTTTAAATTTTATTCAGGATAAATATAGATATAAATATTATGTTACAAATTAATTTTAGTAATTAAAGAAGTTAAAAAATGTTCGATTGAAAAGGATGGATTGGGAAGGAAGTCAGTCCGTGTTGGCCGTCAGAATTCGAAGGGCCCACGCCCGTGCTTCCCACGTGACCGCCGCCGCCGCGCATGCGCGCCGACCGTGACGTCACCGCCGTCGGTGGTGTTGGTTGAAAACTGTTCTTCGTCGCGCGGGCGTGCCTTTCACTAACATTCCTCCCACCAATTTAATTGATAAATTAAATTCTAATACTATATTTTCTTGGCTATAGTAGAGGCCAATCTAAATTTGTTTTGTTTCTAATGGAAAAAGTCGCTGTACTGGACGAAGAAAAACTCCCGATGATGTCTTCACTCTTGCGACTCGAACTTGTCCATCGGCCCCAGGTAGCACCTCTTCCACTTTTCCTAATGGCCATGAAATCCTTCTCCCCCTATTTTTTTTTCTTTTTCTGTTGAAGGGTGTGACGACTGCCTTTCTCAGTTCACTATTGACTTCTTCGATTGACTCCTTTTCTGCAGACTGTGTCCAAAATTGTTCTTCTTTCTTAAGCCTAACTGGTCTCTCCCACCATCTAGTAGTAATCAATTGCGAGATTGAAGCTCCACGTGAGGGGATGTCTGCAGGATTTTCTTTACCAGGAACGTGCCTCCAATCAGTTATGCTTGAATTTTGTCGAATCTTCTTTACTCTTCCTGCGACAAACACTGACCAGTTCATTTCACGTTTAATCCCTGCTAAAGCAGTAGTAGATTCAAGTTTATTCCCCGAAATTAGCTTGTAATTAGGGAGTGGTGGGTGTTCTCCTATCCAAGGTAAATTGGCAGAATATCGACCATCTTCATTCTGTTTCACTGTTTGGTTGAAATGTTCCAACGCTGCAACTGACAACTCTTCTTTGCTCTTTTCCTTCATGGGTTCCATGATACCGATGACATCTAATCTCCAAAGATCTTGTATTGTTGCATCACGGACTAAGCATGACAGAACTGATGATTGAGATTTAGTTGTTTGAACATTTCCCAAAACCTTTCCACTAACAGTCCAGCCCAGCTTCGTTTCGAGAGCGACGGGACCAGATTCCAATTCTATTTTCTTTCCTGTTAGTAGCTTGGCGTATACGTCTGCTCCTAGTAGTAGTTCAATCTCCGTGTTCGACCTATAGACATCCAAGTCAATTCCCTTTGATCGAAGTTCCGTCATCCATTCGGTAGGTTGAGCGGAAGGCATTGCACTACAAATCGTTGAGCAGTCTTGTACTTCAAAATTGCAGTTGTACTTGGAGTCCACATCAGAAATGTAGATTCGATACCGCTTGTGCTGCTGTGGTCTCGATTTCACTCCACCAAATAGTAAGTGTACAACTTCCTTTTTCCCGAGCATAGTGAGTCCAACTTCGGAAGCAGTTTGTTCCAATACATATGAGTTCTGGGATCCACTATCTAACATTGCTCGAACAACTTTTGATTTATTTTCGCCATCAATCTTTACCATGATTGTTTGAAGTAAGACATCTTGGCGCCGAATTTGATTCGACATGTCCACGGATGCATTTATGTTCTTACTTCTCTCTTCAATCCCATCAGATTTTTGGCTGCCTTTTGAAACTGGACATAAGATTGCCCTGTGTTTTTTACTACAGATGACACATTTCACAACGTTTCTGCAATACTTGGAATAGTGTCCGGGCTTCAAGCAAGAATAACAACACTGTTTCTCTTGAATTATTTTCCTTCTTGCTTCAAGAGACATTGACATGGCTTTACAGCATTGTTCACTCCAATGTTTTCCATCACAAAATACACATTTATAAGCGTTATTTGACTTCCCATCAGCAACTACCAGACTTGCAGCGGTGGCGACAGATGTCTTCGGCTTGGGCGGCTTATCTCGATTAAATTGTGATGGATACGAACTCGAAAACGGTTGACGAGCCAAACGCATTCTTTCACTTCCCTCAACTTCGTGTTTTAGGAATTCCATAAGCTTCTCCAGGAGGGCTTCACTTGAATTATGCTTTCCATCTTCATCAGGCTTGTGATGATGACGAGTCCTTTCCCACGCGACGAAGAGATCTTCAGGTAAAGCTGATTCCACCATGGGGTACAGAATAGCAGCGCATTTATCCGTTGTGACTCCTAAAGATCCCAACGCTCGTAGTTGTGATGATAACCGAACGTATACAGTCGAAAAAGGTGTCGTGTTCCTTCCATGAGCATTTTCCAAAGTGATAGCAATCAAATCCCTTACGTACACTTCCACCAACATGTCTTCACGGCCAAAACGTTCCTTAAGAGTGCTGATGGCAAGTGGATAATTTGCCGCTGAGTTTGGAAAGGATGAAACTATTTCCTCCGACACCGATCCCTTTATCATGCAATTTTGTAGGTATTGGAACTTGACACAGGCCGAAATGGAGTCATCATCGTGGACGCTTTGAAAGGCTGACCAGAACTGCAGCCACTCCCGTGCTTCTCCTCCAAATTTCGGTAGTTCCAACTTCGGAAGTCGATGAAGATTTGACTTTCCTTCGTTCCCCCCGGAAACTATTGATTCTCGGTCTACTGTTGGTTTTGCTAGTAATTGTTCCATTTTTTGCAAAACGCCTTCAGACCTTCCAAATAGATTCGCTTGAACGATATCGACATCTTCAATTTCTTCATCTTCTCTATCCGCCTTTATCAGTTGTTCGATGAGACAATCACTGGCAATTAAGAACCTGTCTTTACATTTGAGGAGCTTTGGTCGTAGAGACATCAACATTTCTAGGCTTGGTTCTTGCTTTCCAAGTTCGCCATCTGCTTCTGCAATAACACTTTCCAAAGTCCTCTTTTTCGTCTCACAAGCTTTCTTGAGTTTGTCCATCTTAAATCCTTGGCAGGGCTCGCCACAATGTTCGGTACACTTTTTGAATGGTACACTAAGACAGGTTCGTTTGGTATTGAAAGAATGATTCAATTAATCATCCTTGATATTTTAAATTTTATTCAGGATAAATATAGATATAAATATTATGTTACAAATTAATTTTAGTAATTAAAGAAGTTAAAAAATGTTCGATTGAAAAGGATGGATTGGGAAGGAAGTCAGTCCGTGTTGGCCGTCAGAATTCGAAGGGCCCACGCCCGTGCTTCCCACGTGACCACCGCCGCCGCGCATGCGCGCCGACCGTGACGTCACCGCCGTCGGTGGTGTTGGTTGAAAACTGTTCTTCGTCGCGCGGGCGTGCCTTTCACTAACAAATATATATACAACAAATTCCCCCAAATTCTCCTGTATATGAATTAAATAAGGCAATGGGTTTCTGGAGATGTGTTTCTTTTGATTTTTTATTGCAATCTCAAGATTTCGGGCATTGCCGCTCTTCTACAGGCGTACAAAAATAAACAATAATGAAACGCCATGTTCATTTTTGTACCCCTATAGAAGGGAAATAAGGTAATGTTTTGAGATTGCAATAAAAATGAAAATAAAATCCTCTTCAGAAACCTATTGCTTTATTTAATTCAATCCCACTATATTGTCACGAAGATTCTAAAAATATTTATTTCTTCTTTTTAGCAAAGTAACAAAAATAATAATAAAAAAATCCTCAACATTCAAGGAAAACAAACAAATTAAAACTGAAAAAATTAATTAATTATATTTACATATTTTATATTTGTACAATTAATTACATATTTTATATATTTACATATTAATTACATATATACTCGTATAAAATGAAAGGATTTAAAAGCGCGAATGTTTCTTTTATACACAATACAAACTTCTACTGTCCTTACTGCGATGAAAAAATATATTGGGAGGGCTTAGCTCATCAGTGGTGAACCCTCCCAGCGGTTTCGCCAATTTAATTTAATATTTTTATATATAATTTCATTTTATATGTATAGATGGTGCGTTATTGCTTTGTGTTAAATTACATATATATTTGAAAACAAAAAACTGTCGTAATATTATAAACGGTAGGTGTGGTGGCCGCAGAAGACCCGGGAGAAACGCCAGGACAGCGATGACTACCCCAGTCCCAACTGTGACTTCGAGGAGTCCCCCCCGAATGAGCTGTGTTCCTGGACCAACGGGGGCAACACCACCCGCTTCCAGTGGCAGAGGGGGCAGGGGGATGTGGCGATCTGGCAGGGGGGTACACTGGAGGACAGCAAGGGAGACATTGTCGGTAATGTCATTGTCACATTTGTGACGTTTCATTTATCAGCCTCTATTAGTTAAAATATGGTTTTAATATCGTTTAAAATTCACTTTTTTTTTTCAATAACAAGAAGATATCAATGTGAAAAAATAGTACAAATGTAACATTGTACTGGGATAAGGTGCATAAATTAAGAAAAGGCATCTCCTTATCGTGCAACTGAAAGTTGCTGATGGCTGGCGCCATCTATCGGAATAAATAATTGCCCGAAACGCGTCCGTGGTTAGCTTTTCTTGATTAATCAAGAATGGGTATTTGGCCAATTCTGGAATAATTAAAAATCAACGAGAATAGTTGATATTTATTCCGATAGATGGCGCCAGCCATCAGCAACTTTCAGTTGCACGATAAGGAGATGCCTTTTCTTAAGAAGATATCAACTTTGAGAATATTTTTGTGAATTAGAAGAACTTTTTTTTACTCTTCTTTACTAAGATTATCATTTTTTTGTTTGCCTGATCAATTTCTCGTGATTACACATTATAATATTCGGAAAAGTAAAATCCTCTGCAATACATATACAGTTTAACCTGTCTATAGCGTCCCCTCTTGGGACTCACCAAAATAGGGTGCTATAGAGAGGGTGCTATAGACAGGTCACTTTTAATGTAAATCGCATCGTACTACGTATTTAAAATTGGGCCCTATAGAGAGGGAGATGCTATTTAGAGGGGGCGCTATAGACAGGTTTAACTGTATATATAATAAATAAAACGGCTTCCGACTACACACCTGTAGAAAGGATTGTGTTACCCGAAAGCTTGAGATGAAAATACAATAAAACAAGAAACTCACTCTGTCAAGCGCCATTTTACTTATATTTCACATTAGAATATTCTACTTAATTTATCGTCTGAGAGAATATATTTGAAGACACCATCAGCAGACGATACACTGGTGTCAGTTAGGCTTCCTCGGCCCACTCCTGTAACAGCCGTTGACCCTGAGCTGGGAGTTTATAGAGCCCGAGGGAAACCTTTACTTGGCTTTCGACTGAACTATCTCGTTCCATTTCAGTAACAGCAAGAGAATAACACTGATTTTTTGTGAATGATGACGCCATCAACGCCTTTCTGCACATGGACATCTCTTGGAACAGAAGCATGATCCATACACGCGTCCCTTAGGACAGACTTTCTATCATAAAAGAATAATACATAAATAAAAAACATTAATATATATAGTCACGACCGTCTGTCGTGGCCTCTGTCACGGATAATATACAGTTATCATCGTCATGCGTTCTTAATTCTGTCACCGTTTGCTTTTGGTTCAGTGGTAGAATGCTCGCCTGCCACGCGGGCACCCCGGGTTCGATTCCCGGCCGATGCATTTTTTTTTTTTTACAATTTTTAAAACTCATTTATATATTATACAAGAATGACATCCACGGCGCCAATTTATAATTGTAACGAATAGTATTTGAATAAAAGCATTTAATCGGGTAAAACCCGGGCGTTGCCCGGGTCATTCGGCTAGTATATTCATAAAAGAGAGAAAGGTAAAGTACCACTGCCATGATACATACATAAGTCTTTACTAAGATCTTTCGTCTTATTAAAAAAAATCCTCAGCTGAAGAACGGAGGTTCTAAACATTTGAAGTGGAACTTGTTTACAGTATTTGAATGTGTAGAAACAAAATAATGACAAGGAAAGGAGAAATATCGCATCTAAAGTACAGCTGTGTTGATGGACAGAGTGAAATCTTACACCTTGTTTCTTCTTCCAAAATCACTTTATTAGGTACCGCTCAACAAGAACAACCTAGTTTATGATAATTGCAACACAATGAATAATATATAAAAAATGGCATATCCTGACCAGGAGCACATGTGCTTTACAGAATATGCCAGGATATGCCATTTTTTATATTGATTTCAACACCTGATCTTTTTATCTTTTATTTTTTTATTTCGTTTTTTAATGAATAATATGTGAAGATTATTCACATATTAAACAAAATGTTAACGCGGGATTCAATCCCGGTTCATGACTGTCGGGAATTGAGGGTGTTACCTACTTGTCCATCGACTATATTAATCTTATACCACATATGTTTGATGAGAGGTGCTGTCTTGTCCATCTCCATGGAAAGGTACCATTGCCCCGTTAGTCAGCCACATTTCAGAGTTCCCTGTTACCGTAGCGGCTCACGACACCGCCCTACAGGGCAGTCCCTTACTTGTGTTGCTCCATGGAAAGGGGGGTGCCATTGCTCCGTTAGTCAGCCACATTTCAGAGTTCCCTGTTCACGGTTACCGTAGCGGCTCACGACACCGTACTACAGGGCAGTCCCTTACTTGTGTTGCTCCATGGAAAGGGGGGTGCCATTGCTCCGTTAGTCAGCCACATTTCAGAGTTCCCTGTTCACGGTTACCGTAGCGGCTCACGACACCGTACTACAGGGCAGTCCCTTACTTGTGTTGCTCCATGGAAAGGGGGGTGCCATTGCTCCGTTAGTCAGCCACATTTCAGAGTTCCCTGTTCACAGTTACCGTAGCGGCTCATGACACCGTACTACAGGGCAGTCCCTTACTTGTGTTGCTCCATGGAAAGGGGGGTGCCATTGCTCCGTTAGTCAGCCACATTTCAGAGTTCCCTGTTCACGGTTACCGTAGCGGCTCACGACACCGTACTACAGGGCAGTCCCTTACTTGTGTTGCTCCATGGAAAGGGGGGTGCCATTGCTCCGTTAGTCAGCCACATTTCAGAGTTCCCTGTTCACAGTTACCGTAGCGGCTCACGACACCGCCCTACAGGGCAGTCCCTTACTTGTGTTGCTCCATGGAAAGGGGGGTGCCATTGCTCCGTTAGTCAGCCACATTTCAGAGTTCCCTGTTCACGGTTACCGTAGCGGCTCGGGGTTCACGACACCGTACTACAGGGCAGTCTCTTACTTGTGTTGCTCCATGGAAAGGGGGGTACCATTGCCCCGTTAGTCAGCCACATTTCAGAGTTCCCTGTTCACGGTTACCGTAGCGGCTCACGACACCGTACTACAGGGCAGTCCCTTACTTGTTTTGCTCCATGGAATGGGGGGTGTCATTGTCCCGTTAATCAGCCACATTTCAGAGATCCCTGTTCACGGTTACCGTAGCGGCTCACGACACCGTACTACAGGGCAGTCCCTTACTTGTTTTGCTCCATGGAATGGGGGGTGTCATTGTCCCGTTAATCAGCCACATTTCAGAGTTCCCTGTTCACGGTTACCGTAGCGGCTCATGACACCGTACTACAGGGCAGTCCCTTACTTGTTTTGCTCCATGGAATGGGGGGTGTCATTGTCCCGTTAATCAGCCACATTTCAGAGTTCCCTGTTCACGGTTACCGTAGCGGCTCACGACACCGTACTACAGGGCAGTCCCTTACTTGTTTTGCTCCATGGAATGGGGGGTGTCATTGTCCCGTTAATCAGCCACATTTCAGAGTTCCCTGTTCACGGTTACCGTAGCGGCTCATGACACCGTACTACAGGGCAGTCCCTTACTTGTTTTGCTCCATGGAATGGGGGGTGTCATTGTCCCGTTAATCAGCCACATTTCAGAGTTCCCTGTTCACGGTTACCGTAGCGGCTCACGACACCGTACTACAGGGCAGTCCCTTACTTGTGCTGCTTCTCCCGCCCCCCACGTAGAGATGGACTTCTAGGCGGGAAGTTTGACGTGTGATGTACTATACCAGGCTATGCAACATGGATTCTGTGTACTTGGACATTCTTTCAGCATTCTGTCTTTTAGGATTGTCCTTGCACAGCGTTGACTGTGGCAGGGTACTACGCCTACTTCGAGACCTCCTACGAGGGACTGGAGGCGGCGCTCCAGCAAGTGGGGGACGGGGACGACGGAGTGACACCCCCGGGGGACGTCAAACCTCCCGAGACCGCCCTACTCATCAGTCCCAACATCAGTGGCACCCCTAAACTGGGAACCTGCCTTACCTTCCAGTATGCCATGGACGGACTGAGCGCCGACCGGCTGAGAGTCCTGGTGCAGCTGCCTGGACGCACGGACCTGCTGTGGGAGACCGGCGAGTCCACCCAGGGGCTGTGGCGCAAGGGACAGCTTCTCTATACCGCCACCTCGGACCACATGGTCTCAACTTCTTTCTCGAAACATCCTCTGAAATATAAACAATTATTCAGAAAATAAAGCAATCCATAAATAAATCTTTAATTAAAAAGGCATATATTGAATCAAATATATTGTGGCGTAGAAATCAGGTATTTGTATATCTGGAGATGTATTTATTGATGACGTCACCAGTCGACAATTATCAACCCAACTATCTACAGCTAGAGAATTATTATTATTTAAGTAACCCAGGTTCCTGGAGCGTACAGAAGTCGCCAACTACCCGGGATGTCCTTCTGACCTAAGTCTTCTTGGATTTATATACAATGCCAGTGGAAGTCCAATTAATGAGGTGTCGCCAGGCAGATTTCTTTCTTGGAAGATTTTCTAGGGATGCTGGACATATGTTGGTGATACCTAGGAGAGTGGCTGTCTGGAATCTTTGGTATTGGAAGGTTGGGCAAGTGAAGAGGCAGCTAGAGAATATCGAGCAAGCAAGCTAGGTAACTAAATGATGATTTAACAAATATAAAATAATAAATCTGTTTCAAATATTTCATTGAATAATTAAATTAAATAATAAATTCTTCATCACAACATCATTTATTTTACCAATATTTCAGTTGGCTGAATGCCAACCTTTATCAAAGTATTTAATAATTTAATATGTTATAATACCTTGATAAAGGTTCAGCCAACTGAAATATTGGTAAAAAAAATGACATTTTGATCCAATATATGCCTTTTTAATTAAAAACAATAATTTGTAACAAATAAATTTATTATGTTTCTTTTCATTAATATCATCAAATATTATCTCTACAGACATTTTACTGCAATGATATAAGTTATTGAATGAGAGGGCTTGGCTCATCAGTAGTGAACCCTCTCAGCGGTTTCGACAAATCAATCTCTAAAAGAAACACAGTAAATTGTTACAAATGTTGTTGTTTCTTATCCCCTTGTGTAAAGATTACACGAATTCCATGAGAATGGAATGGGGTGTAGGGGTGCAGCTTTCGTTGATAATGTCACCATGATCCAGGCACACTTTGGTGAAAGTCTGACTTTGCCTGTAGTTTGAGGCCGTTCCTAACATGGAAGCAGACGCCTTTGCTGCCGACTCTAACATGAGTACAGACACAGCTCCTCCGTATCCCTGGAGTGGGACCCTTGCTGAGGTCTATCAACTGGGTCAGTTGAAGTCAGGATTTTTAAAGAGGTCTACTCCTCTTCTAACAATGCTGCTGTTGGTCCGCGACTGCTTATTCGTCAGAGTTATTCTGCTTGTTTCACAGCTGGCCTTCATATCTGAAGGTCGTTCCCCTATCTGCCACCTGGGGACACGCCCTATAGCAGTCAGCTCTGCCAAGGGCTTCCATATGTGATCGATAGATGGCAGTTTATAAATAAACAATAATGGGAAAACGGCCTCCGAGAATAAGTTCTTTACTTACATATTCTCTCAAGCTTTCGAGTGTTATAAACCTTCTACAGGAGTATTTGACAGAATGAATATCTTGTATTATTTACATATTGTAATATAGATGGAAATCTTGCCGGGGGGAAATTGATCTGAAATAAGCACAAGGCGCCTCTCTCCCCCGTCTAGATGGAGTCTAGTTTTGACGTTTATTTTGACGGGAGAGGCGAACTGCGCTTTAATAGATAATGTGATATGTAAATAATACAAGATACTCTCCTGTAGAAGGTTACAACACCCGAAAGCTCAGAGAATATGCAAATAAAGAAAGAAACTTATCCTGGGGGGGGGGGGGGAAGCCGTGTTTTGCTATCACTCAACTTTTCAGTGGTCATTGTGGAGCAGTTACTCACTACCCACCATGATTATCATGGTCTGTACTACGTGTGATTGGGGTTATGTAAAGTCACTTACTACCCACCATGATTATCATGGTCTGTACTACGTGTGATTGGGGTTATGTAAAGTCACTTACTACCCACCATGATTATCATGGTCTGTACTACGTGTGATTGGGGTTATGTAAAGTCACTTACTACCCACCATGATTATCATGGTCTAAACTACGTGTGATTGGGGTTATGTAAAGTCACTTACTACCCACCATGATTATCATGGTCTGTACTACGTGTGATTGGGGTTATGTAAAGTCACTTACTACCCACCATGATTATCATGGTCTGTACTACGTGTGATTGGGGTTATGTAAAGTCACTTACTACCCACCATGATTATCATGGTCTGTACTACGTGTGATTGGGGTTATGTAAAGTCACTTACTACCCACCATAATTATCATGGTCTGTACTACGTGTGATTGGGGTTATGTAAAGTCACTTACTACCCACCATGATTATCATGGTCTGTACTACGTGTGATTGGGGTTATGTAAAGTCACTTACTACCCACCATGATTATCATGGTCTGTACTACGTGTGATTGGGGTTATGTAAAGTCACTTACTACCCACCATGATTATCATGGTCTGTACTACGTGTGATTGGGGTTATGTAAAGTCACTTACTACCCACCATGATTATCATGGTCTGTACTACGTGTGATTGGGGTTATGTAAAGTCACTTACTACCTACCATGATTATCATGGTCTGTACTACGTGTGATTGGGGTTATGTAAAGTCACTTACTACCCACCATGATTATCATGGTCTGAACTACGTGTGATTGGGGTTATGTAAAGTCACTTACTACCCACCATGATTATCATGGTCTGTACTACGTGTGATTGGGGTTATGTAAAGTCACTTACTACCCACCATGATTATCATGGTCTGAACTACGTGTGATTGGGGTTATGTAAAGTCACTTACTACCCACCATGATTATCATGGTCTGTACTACGTGTGATTGGGGTTATGTAAAGTCACTTACTACCCACCATGATTATCATGGTCTGAACTACGTGTGATTGGGGTTATGTAAAGTCACTTACTACCCACCATGATTATCATGGTCTGTACTACGTGTGATTGGGGTTATGTAAAGTCACTTACTACCCACCATGATTATCATGGTCTGTACTACGTGTGATTGGGGTTATGTAAAGTCACTTACTACCCACCATGATTATCATGGTCTGAACTACGTGTGATTGGGGTTATGTAAAGTCACTTACTACCCACCATGATTATCATGGTCTGTACTACGTGTGATTGGGGTTATGTAAAGTCACTTACTACCCACCATGATTATCATGGTCTGAACTACGTGTGATTGGGGTTATGTAAAGTCACTTACTACCCACCATGATTATCATGGTCTGAACTACGTGTGATTGGGGTTATGTAAAGTCACTTACTACCCACCATGATTATCATGGTCTGTACTACGTGTGATTGGGGTTATGTAAAGTCACTTACTACCCACCATGATTATCATGGTCTGTACTACGTGTGATTGGGGTTATGTAAAGTCACTTACTACCCACCATGATTATCATGGTCTGTACTACGTGTGATTGGGGTTATGTAAAGTCACTTACTACCCACCATGATTATCATGGTCTGTACTACGTGTGATTGGGGTTATGTAAAGTCACTTACTACCCACCATGATTATCATGGTCTGAACTACGTGTGATTGGGGTTATGTAAAGTCACTTACTACCCACCATGATTATCATGGTCTGAACTACGTGTGATTGGGGTTATGTAAAGTCACTTACTACCCACCATGATTATCATGGTCTGTACTACGTGTGATTGGGGTTATGTAAAGTCACTTACTACCCACCATGATTATCATGGTCTGTACTACGTGTGATTGGGGTTATGTAAAGTCACTTACTACCCACCATGATTATCATGGTCTGTACTACGTGTGATTGGGGTTATGTAAAGTCACTTACTACCCACCATGATTATCATGGTCTGAACTACGTGTGATTGGGGTTATGTAAAGTCACTTACTACCCACCATGATTATCATGGTCTGAACTACGTGTGATTGGGGTTATGTAAAGTCACTTACTACCCACCATGATTATCATGGTCTGAACTACGTGTGATTGGGGTTATGTAAAGTCACTTACTACCCACCATGATTATCATGGTCTGAACTACGTGTGATTGGGGTTATGTAAAGTCACTTACTACCCACCATGATTATCATGGTCTGAACTACGTGTGATTGGGGTTATGTAAAGTCACTTATTACCCACCATGATTATCATGGTCTGTACTACGTGTGATTGGGGTTATGTAAAGTCACTTACTACCCACCATGATTATCATGGTCTGTACTACGTGTGATTGGGGTTATGTAAAGTCACTTACTACCCACCATGATTATCATGGTCTGTACTACGTGTGATTGGGGTTATGTAAAGTCACTTATTACCCACCATGATTATCATGGTCTGTACTACGTGTGATTGGGGTTATGTAAAGTCACTTACTACCCACCATGATTATCATGGTCTGTACTACGTGTGATTGGGGTTATGTAAAGTCACTTACTACCCACCATGATTATCATGGTCTGTACTACGTGTGATTGGGGTTATGTAAAGTCAATTATTACCCACCATGATTATCATGGTCTGAACTACGTGTGATTGGGGTTATGTAAAGTCACTTACTACCCACCATGATTATCATGGTCTGAACTACGTGTGATTGGGGTTATGTAAAGTCACTTACTACCCACCATGATTATCATGGTCTGTACTACGTGTGATTGGGGTTATGTAAAGTCACTTACTACCCACCATGATTATCATGGTCTGTACTACGTGTGATTGGGGTTATGTAAAGTCACTTACTACCCACCATGATTATCATGGTCTGAACTACGTGTGATTGGGGTTATGTAAAGTCACTTATTACCCACCATGATTATCATGGTCTGAACTACGTGTGATTGGGGTTATGTAAAGTCACTTACTACCCACCATGATTATCATGGTCTGTACTACGTGTGATTGGGGTTATGTAAAGTCACTTACTACCCACCATGATTATCATGGTCTGTACTACGTGTGATTGGGGTTATGTAAAGTCACTTACTACCCACCATGATTATCATGGTCTGTACTACGTGTGATTGGGGTTATGTAAAGTCACTTATTACCCACCATGATTATCATGGTCTGTACTACGTGTGATTGGGGTTATGTAAAGTCACTTATTACCCACCATGATTATCATGGTCTGTACTACGTGTGATTGGGGTTATGTAAAGTCACTTACTACCCACCATGATTATCATGGTCTGTACTACGTGTGATGTAAGGAGGAGGTTACACCCAGTCCACGTGCCGCAGGTGATGTTCGAGGGAGTGCCCAAGAAGGTCAGCGACCCAGTCCGAGCCTACCGCGGCTACGTCGCCCTGGACGACTTCGACTTCGGGGAGCCCGGGGCCGAGGACTGCCAGGGTAACTCCTCTCTCAGGCGACCACCTCCCTGAGCGACCACCCTTTCTATCATTATATCTGGCTTGTAACTTGGATAGGTCTGTAGAAGAAAGGAATGTCCCGTCAAACTATCAAGGTAGTGTATGGAATACAGATAACGGCTTCCTCTCTTCCCCCTCAAATCTGACGTTACCCAGGATACACATACCTGGACAAAAGATACTTTTAAAGAGGTTTACACACAAAATTAAATTCCTAAAGTAAAAAGTAGGTTAACACACCGAAACACGTACATACAAAAGGTACAACAACAACAAAAAGGGAAAACGTAAATAAAAAAACACGATAAGTTATAAGAAAAGTAGAACTTATTGAAGCGTAGATAGGAACGGAGGTATGATCACCAGACACAGAGAACCTCTCCACACATCAACTCCTGGAAGACCCTCGTATCTCACTTTGAAACCACCTTTATATACAAACATTTGTCCAATGACGTGGGAGATCAGTTCGCTAACCAAATACAAAACACATTTCCCATTTAACTTAAAAACTATAGAATGTTTGTTAAATATGTGATAACTCCACCTCCGGGAGCGTCCGACAGTGTCATGTTTAAATGTGACGCTTCTCTTTGCAGATTGCATTATATTGTGAGATGCATTGCCATCGTGAAAGAACGCGTAGATTGGAAACATGATGGTTCTTGGGCTTCGAACGAAGGCGCGCGAATCACCGCCGTTACGTTTTGTACTGGGGTGATGAACAATAAGCAGTGTTGTAATGTATATTTAAAGGGAGAGGTACCACTTTTTGTACATACATACCTAGGTACTATATATTGTGTGCAGGGCACTGCACGTTCGAGGGCGGCTTCTGCGAGTGGAAGAACATCGAGGAAGACGACTTCGACTGGCAGATGGGCCGCGGCTCCCAGAACACCCTCACTGGGCCGGCCAAGGACTTCAGTAGCTTCGGCCGGGACATCCAGGCAGGTCTGTTGTCGTGCCTCCTGTGTGTCTCCGCTGTAGACGCCGTGTTGACAGTCAGCTGTGGTGACAGGAGGCTACATCTACATCGACTCCGCCTTCCCACGGCGGCCTGGTGACGTCGCCAGACTGGTCAGCCCGGAGTTCCAGCCCACAGGTCTGTGTGTGGTCTTTGTGTGGTCCGTGTGTGTTGTGTGGTCCGAGTGTGTTGTGTGGTCTTTGTGTGGTCCGTGTGTGTTGTGTGGTCTCTGTGTGGTCCGTGTGTGTTGTGTGGTCCGAGTGTGTTGTGTTGTCTCTGTGTGGTCCATGTCAGACGTACAGACTTCGGTCTAGGTAGCCCACTATTCAATGGTGTGTAGTCCATGTGTGATGTGTGGTCTGTGTGTTACTGTGGTCTCTGTGTGTGGTTTATGTGACCCGTGTGTGGTCTGAGTTTAGTGTGGTCTGTATGTGGTCTATGTGCGATGTTGTGTGGTCCATGTATGATGTGATGTGGTCCATGTATGATGTGATGTGGTCCATGTATGATGTGATGTGGTCCATGTATGATGTGATGTGGTCCATGTATGATGTGATGTGGTCCATGTATGATGTGATGTGGTCCATGTATGATGTGATGTGGTCCATGTATGATGTGATGTGGTCCATGTATGATGTGATGTGGTCCATGTATGAGCCTCCACCCAGTGTACGATGTCACGGGACGCTGTGTGACAGGTGACAACAACCCAGTGTGTCTGAAGTTCGCCACCCACATGTTCGGCAACGGGGTGGGTGTGCTGCGGGTGATCCTGCGGGAGGGGGAGACGGAGAAGGTGATCTGGGAGATCTCGGGGGACGCGGGCAACAACTGGTACACGGCGCAGGTGCCCGTCTACTCGCCCACCACGTACGAGGTGAGCCGCGGCACTGGAGGTAAACACGACAGCTATGGACCATCTCCACACATGTCGGTGACAGAGCCACGACACCAGCTTTGACAAACTGAGAAGTTCATGGTAAACGGTTTGCGGATTTCGACAAATTAGAAAGAAGGAATCATATATCGCCGCAACTCTTTTTTATTATTATTATATAATTATATATATTATATAATTAGCTGAAGAAGGGCTTGCCCGAAAGCTTCCTTAACCGCTATAATAATAAAAAGAGTTGCGGCGATATATGATTCCTTCTTTCTAAACTGAGAAGTGTCCACATGGAGACCACGGGAGTCCTGTATTTTTTAAGATGAAACTCCACCCGGCAACATTTCCATCTATGATGTATCACCGCACCATCTGTTATCAAAATTTGAAACTATTATAGACGCGTATGATTCTTTTAAAAATTAAACCATTCCAAAAGTCTAACATCAGTATCACTATAAAAGTAAAATAGAAAAAATGCAATATAACAGAGGTATGGTAGATTAAACTGGCGAAACCGCTAGGAGGGTTCACCACTGATGAGCCAGGCCCTCCTATTAATATTTCCATTGAAGCCTTGATTCCATTGAAGCATCTTGAAGCCTTTAAACTATTTTTTTTTTTCATTACAGTAAGGACAGTAGAAACTGTTTAATTTTTAAAAGAATCATACGTGTCTATAATAGTTTCGAATTTCCATCTATGTAACGTAAACATCGTCTGCTTTATTTTTAAACTTAAAATAATAACGCATAAAAAACATCTATAATAAAAATATATATTAAAATATATAGGGGTTGAAACGTTTAGCCATATTTAGCGTTCGGATATCTATCATAACAAACAAGAGAAGATAATTTATCAATAGAGATTTCTAATATGTAACTTACTGAATATATCCTAACTTTGAATGGTTGATAAACGGACGAGAAAACTTCAGCGCTGTGTCTCTAAGCTTTAATTCCATTGTTCCATTTTCTTAATTGTAAAAAGGACTAGAGAACACTAAAAAGGAATGACAATACATCCAGATGGCACAAGAACCTAAAGGACATGTAACAACTGTCCTGGTGTGGAACTAACACCTATCCACATATTCTCATGTCCAGCAATGGCCGCAGCCTTGCAGAAAATTGACATACACCCAGAGCAGCAGCTTTACACACCTAAGATAGTGGACATTGCTGCTGCTGTGATGGAGATGCATGGAGACATCTGAGACTCTTCATTGGACACGACAACAACAACAAGAAGAACTAGAGAGCGGGCCAAAATATCTCAGCAGACGATGGAAATGTAATGACAAAGAGCATGCGCGGTTCTCTTTTATCTCCACTATAGAGACCGTTTAACATATATTGTACAATAATGTTTATAATTAATACAAACCAATATAATGTGGCTTGTGATTGTAAAACGACATTTTAAAATTATCCCGCATGTGTTTCTTTTCAACGAAAAATCAACATTTATTTTAAGGAGAAATAACGATTATTTCTAACCTTAGGGATGAGGTATGAATGGATGAATTGTGAAAGAGTAATGATAAACGGAAAAATAAAAGTGTCCAGGAATGGGAATCGAACCCACAGTGTTCCGTTTACCGGGCAGATGCCATGTGTGGTAGCCTAGTGGACATGGCATCTGCCCGGTAAGCGGAACACTGTGGGTTCGATTCCCATCCCTGGAACTTTTATTTTTCCGTTTATCATACTCTTCACAATTCATTCATTCATACCTCATCCCTAAGGTTAGAAATAATCGTTATTTCTCCTTAAAATAAATTTTGAGTTTTCGTTGAAAGGAAACTCATGCCGGATAATTTTTAAATGTCGTTTTACAATGTTTCTAATTCTTCTTCAAACACAATCTACACCCTGGTGACCAAACGGTTGTTGACATTGGCGGCTTGAGTCACCGACCTCCACAATTACGGCAGAAGCCGGAAGTGCGATCCATCAAGCCGCCATTAGTGATTGGTGGACTACCATAACGTCTCCCCTGGGTTATGTAATTTATTGGAACAATTCCCGGGATTGATGGACAATTGTCTGATGGATCCATTATGCAAATCTTCACAGAACGTCCGCGCAGATCGAAGTTACCTGGAGCCGTGTGCGCATATTACAACAATCATGGAACAGATATTGTAAATATGCAAATAGAGACAATTATATGTAACTCGATTATATGTAATACTAACAGAATGGACCCAGGTTCGCATTGGTGAAAACGTTGTACGAAAAACCAATCAAATTTATTTATTATAAAACACAGGTGTGTTGTGGTCAAATAATAATAATATATCCTGACCTCTCACATAAGCAGAGCGCCATCTAGTGGAACAAAAATAAACTAAACTCCAACCAATGTTATTGTTTTATCAAGGTCAAATATTATGGAACATGCTTAAATCAACGTTTAGTTAATTTTTGTTCCTCTAGTCAAAAATTGACGCTAAAACTAAGGGCCATCTAATGACCGTCTCTCAATCTGGCCGACTCAGGTCAGATAGGAAATTCGGCCCTGCGAAGCAGGGCCAGGGACGATATGGGCTCAATGCGGCCCTTGCGTCCACTGCGTTTCGCTGAAATCTAGATCCACACACAGCCAGAAGGAATGATGCATTCTCCATGCACCGAGCGGCCATTGGTAGGCCCCTCGCGCCCGCCATTATGGTCTGGCTCCATGGGGTTGACCATTCACCCACAGGCGTCACCGAGAGTTCATTGGCAAGGTTGCTGACCGAGCCCTCTCGTTCGGACTTAGAAAGACCCGTCCTACGCTCCCATAGGACTCCCCCCCCTTTAGCCCTCGTACCCTTATCCAGTACTCCCTGAATCCGCCGACGAGTCAGGGACCTCTGAGGCACGAGGTTTTCACGAGGAACCAACGAGAAGGCGGGGGGGTGTTACTACTGTGTGCACCCCTTGGTTTTTCAACACCAGGCGTCCCCGGTGCAATTTCGCGTACGGCTGTGACGCTCCCAATGGCGCACACACAGAGCGAAGACCCAAGAGTTTCAAGACACGTGCGCCGCCTCAGACGACCAAGGACAGACGGCCAGCTTACAGCTTCACTGGACATCAGTCAGTGGCACCCCTACGGAGGACAACACGTAGAGACGCCTCTCCACCCACTCTAGAGACGGAACCACCTACAAAGCCACAATACCAGCTGAGGATCACCTACATGTATTGTGGCTACGTCACAGACCGCTAGTTTTTAGGATCGAATCCCGCATTGGGAGGTTTTTTTGTCTTCTATTTATTAGCTTGTCACTTTCTTGTATAAATTTCATATTGAAAATTCGAAATTATTTTAGACGCGTAAGATTATTTTTAAAAATAAACAATTTCTACTGTCCTTACTGCAATAGAAAAATTAATGGGAGGGCCCCTGGCTCATCAGTGGTGAACCCTCCCAGCGGTTTCGCCAGTTTAATCTACCATACTGCTGTTATATTGCATTTTTCGATCTTCCTTTTATAGTGATACTGTTGCTAGACTCTTGGAATGGGTATTTTAGATGAACTATGGACATAAGCTTCGAGGACAGTAGAATTACATATAATTATAAATATTAATTAAAAGGCATATTTTGGATCTAAAATAAAACAAACATTTTATTTAATACAAAATGCCAATATTTCAATAGGCTGTACGCCGTCAGGGCTTTTCTTGTATTTGAACTGCTTTGGTTGATCACAGGATGCCTTCACGCGACGATTTAAAAACAAGAAAAAGCCCTGACGAAGTTAGGAGTACAGCCTATTGAAATATTGGTATTTTGTATTAAATGTTTTGTTGTATTTTAGATCCAAAATATGCCTTTTAATTAATATTTTCATATGGATTGCTTTATATTCAAGAAATTATAAATATAATTCATATTAACACAAAGCAATAACACGCCATCTATACATATAAAAAGAAAGGATTTAAAAGCACGAATGTTTCTTTTATACATAATACAAACTTCTACTGTCCTTACTGCGATGAAAAAATATATTGGGAGGGCTTGGCTCATCAGTGGTGAACCCTCCCAGCGTTGCCCCCCCGCTGGGAGGGTTCACCACTGATGAGCCAAGCCCTCCCAATATATTTTTTCATCGCAGTAAGGACAGTAGAAGTTTGTATTATGTATAAAAGAAACATTCGTGCTTTTAAATCCTTTCTTTTTATAATTGATATTACCATTATGATTAGCTTTAAGTAAGATATCAATAAATGTGTTTGTCAATCTCCAGCTGTTGAAGTGTTCTGTGGCAGTTGATCATGGAAGGAGTGGTCGGGGCCAACCACCTGGGGAACATCGCCGTGGACAACGTGTCCTTCAGGGAGGGAGCCTGTCCCAGTGAGTACTGTCCGTGTGTCACCAAGCTGTCCCCACACCTGACTGTGTCTGTCTGTCTAGTCTATCCCCAGGCCGCCTCCTTCAACTCCGGTGAGTGACGTCATCTCACTGTGGCATACTTACACCCCTGTCTGTCTTACATAAGGAACGTACCATACATACTCATGGAGAGACAAAACTTAAGGAAGTTGTACCTTTCAGCATGTATAACAGGGCTGGATTTTGAATTGAATTAGGAAAGGTAAAAAATATATACACTCATAGACAAAACTTAAGGAAGTTGAACCCATGTATATCGGGTTTCAGACAATAACTCTGAAAGATATTAAAGTGACCTTTATTGAATGCATTCGAGAGAACCAAGTGTGAACAAAATTGTCCCTGTCTCCTTCAATAAAATAGATGACCGGCGGCAACAAAGAATTTCGACTTCCTTAAGTTTTGTCCATGATTGTATTTTAATACATAGGGGACCGCTACGACCCGGGTTCGATTCCCGTATTGGACAATTTTTTTCAAATTAAAAAAATGCTCCAATGGCCCCCAATTCTTGCAAAGGTCCAACCCCATTAGCGAGTGCAAGTAACCAAACGGTACTCTGGCACACTTTTACGTGCAAAGTCAAACTGCTTTTTACATGTATAGACATGTGGTGCACTTACAGTAAAAGCAGTCGCCTACTTCTAACCACCATGATTATCATGGCCTGTACCACGTGTACTAGGGATAATATATATATATATAAATAAAATTAATGCATTTATTTAAAAATTAACAAAGCCACAGTTACAAGTTGTTATTTGATATATAGGTAGATATAATCCATGTGGTGAGTTTCTCCAACTGTTTGTTCTTCCTTAGCGGAAGCTCACCACACAGGGCATCTTCCAATTTATTGAAGTGGATACGCGCCCTTTTTTATAAACTATCTTTTTATGAGAGCAAAGGTCACCTTTCCCGTCAAAATAGATGTCAAAACTAGGCGCCATTTATTGACCGTCTCCACAAACTAGCGGCCTCGGGTCGGTGACAAAGCCACAACACCAGCGAGGTACATGAGATCCACAAAGAATCAAATGTAATCTTAACAATTAGCCAAATAGGTGTTTAGCTGGTAGAGTGGATAGGCTAAAAGATGGCGCTTAGAGTTAGCGTCTGTTTTGACGGGAGAGGCGACCTTTATATATATATGGAGCACATTTACACCGGAACCATACGGTTCTAAAACTCGTGTGAAACGTTCTCCCAATAAAATAAACGTTTCCCATATTTATGTCCCGCAGTATATCGCAGTATTCCTCACAACCGCTGACCCACCGTGCTGCAGGAGACTGTACGTTCGAGGAGAACACGTGCGGCTGGAACAACGTGTACCCGGTGGACGGCGTGGATGACTTCGACTGGACACGGCAGTACAGTTACACGGTGAACGATCCCGCGGGGGACCACACCAAGGCGGACAGCGAGGGTGGGTGTCTTAAACGAACCTCTTGTCTTAAACGGACTGCTTATATTGTAGGTGGCTGTAGAGTTAAAACATGAGCTGCTGTTTCTTCTATGGATCATTTGTGGTCTGCGCTAATGGAACTATAGTAATATCTCTCTGCCCATGGTACTGCATGCCCACCATGTTATGGAGTACTGTACACAAGAGGCATATTGTACATAGCGATATTTCGACGTGCAGCGCGGTAGTCTTTATCAAAACGTGATTCTATTGGCAGAATTGAAAATTGTGTGTAGAATAGAGTACTAGACAATGATATGGAGCACTGGCTGGAGCAGGGTACTACATGAGTCTCCTGAGCAGTGCCCTGTTGCCCCAGCGCGGGCTGACGCGGGCCTGGCTGGTGAGTCCGCAGTTCTCGGGGCTGGGCGAGGGCCGCTTCCGTTGCGTCACCTTCTTCTACTACATGCACGAGCGCACGGTGGACCCCGCCGGGCCCTCGCTGGGCGGCATCCGCGTGTACGTGCGACCCGCCGGGGGCTCGGAGCCCCGTCCCATGACGCCCATCTGGAGGCTGAGCAACCACCAGGGCCGCCGCTGGCTGCAGGCCAAGGCCTCGGTCAAGATGGGCGGGTCGGACCGCACGTCGCCGCGGGACCCTTACGAGGTACCGTGGTGTTGTGTTGATTGTTTCTGGAGTGTTGTGGATGTCTGGTGATTGTTGCTGGAATTGGGTTGTGTTGATTGTTTCATGGTTGTTTGATTGTTGTTGACCTATATATAGCCTGATTGTTGATTGCTGCATGCCTGTTCGGGCAGCTAAAAGCTACAAAACTAAAAGTAAAAACAAGATTTGACGCCTTATTTTCACACAGAGGCTTTTATTGTTGTTGTAGGTTATTGTCTAACGTCATGTTTCTCAATTATCGTCTGGTTGTTTGATTGTTGCCTGGTTGTTTGATTGTTGCCTGGTTGTTTGATTGTTACCTGGTTGTTTGATTGTTGCCTGGTTGTTTGATTGTTGCCTGGTTGTTTGATTGTTGCCTGGTTGTTTGATTGTTGCCTGGTTGTTTGATTGTTGCCTGGTTGTTTGATTGTTGCCTGGTTGTTTGATTGTTGCCTGGTTGTTTGATTGTTGCCTGGTTGTTTGATTGTTGCCTGGTTGTTTGATTGTTACCTGGTTGTTTGATTGTTGCCTGGTTGTTTGATTGTTGCCTGGTTGTTTGATTGTTGCCTGGTTGCTTGATTGTTGCCTGGTTGCTTGATTGTTGCCTGGTTGTTTGATTGTTGCCTGGTTGTTTGATTGTTGCTTGGTTGTTTGATTGTTGCTGGATATATGTAATTGGGTTGTTTGATTGTTGCCTGGTTGTTTGATTGTTGCCTGGTTGCTTGATTGTTGCCTGGTTGTTTGATTGTTGCTGGATATATGTAATTGGGTTGTTTGATTGTTGCCTGGTTGCTTGATTGTTGCCTGGTTGCTTGATTGTTACCTGGTTGTTTGATTGTTGCCTGGTTGTTTGGGCGCCTGAGTTCCGACCCAGAACTACCAGAAGAGAGACGACGCCCCAAACACACAGGTTATCTACACTAGGTCTACTTTGAAACTCCCAGCTGATTTGCATAGATGCGATGTGTAAATAGGGTGCGTGCAGGTGGTGATTGAGGGCGTGTGGGGCCAAGGCCGCGCGGGGTTCCTGGCGATCGACGACATCAGCTTCTTCGACGGAGACTGCTCGGGTGGGTCTCGTCAACTTACGAACTCTTCCAACCGAATACAGCTCTCTTGGTGCAGCTGACAATTTGGTCAACCTCTTTACATAATGTTTGCCATCACACACACACAAATGTATTTATCAAGACATATAGTCTACTTATACATGGGTTTACCACGGAGTCTCTGCACCAATGAAAAGGATATAAGATCTAAACACATTCAATGATAATAATGAAATTTCTGTACAGATGAAACACTTTATTAAGACAATTAAGTTCATTGGTCTGGGTAAATATGACGGAAAGAAAAATATAAAAATTTGCATAAAAGAATAAAAAACTCCGATATTTACATATGTTACTTCTCATTGTACAAGTATAATAAATAAATACTTTAAAATATAATATAAATATACTTATTAAAATATTTGTATAATGAAATACATAAAGTTTCAATTGAGTCTTAAATTTTTTTATTGCGTAAAACGAAAAAAAAAAAAGGTAAATTTTCGGAAAACCACTTCACCATTTCACCTTAGATATCTTGTAGTGATAAAGTAAAAACTCTGAAATTTCACTTTTTTTCTTGTTTTTGACCAATTAAAATATCTTTCACATAATTTTCAATTTGGCTTTTCTTGATTTATCAAGAAATTGGGTTGGCCAAATATCAGGGAACAGGCTAAATCAATGTTTAGTTGATTTCTGTTCCACCAGATGGCGTTCTGCCTTCTGTAAAGTACATGTGCTCCTGGTCAGGATATGCCTTTTTTATTTTCAATTTATTCTATGTAAGTATGTGCTTTCGCGCAGACGTGAGTTTACATTTTATGAGTGTCATTAAAAACCTTCTTTCCTAGAAATTAACTTTTTTCTTACATTAAAGCAAACAAATAGAGTTAAAAAAATGAAAGGATTTAAAAGCACGAATGTCTCTTTTATACATAATGGCGCGTTATTGCTTTGTGTTAATTTATGCCTAACTGGCCTTGTCTTTATTGTTTGCGGAAGAGCGTTACTCGATGCAAATATTTGAATGTAATTCTACTGTCCTATAAGCTTATTTCCATAGTCTTCTTGAAAACCATTTCTGAGATTCCACCCTTCAGTGCTGCGTATATAAGCAGAATCGTCCAATACAGTATTAGAGCTCTGAGAAGCGGTCTGGTCGATTAAATTGGCGAAACCGCTGGGAGGGTTCACCACTGATGAGCCAAGCCCTCCTAATATATTTTTTCATCGCAGTAAGGACAGTAGGATTTGTATTATGTATAAAAGAAACATTCGTGCTTTTAAATCCTTTCATTTTTTATGTATAGATGGCGCGTTATTGCTTTGTGTTAAATAGAGTTAACATTTAGAATGACAAAAATAAGCTATTTATGTGTTTCCCCCTATCCCGAACTGAGATACGAAATTATAATTTCCATAGCAATAATTCCTGTGGATATGCAAATACGAATCAGTGACCAGCCGCGTTACTGTTGCTCCAATAGTGATGAGGGCCAGATACGCCTACGTGGTATTGAATTGGTCAAAATCTGAGGTTAAAATTCAACGATTAATTGAAAAATTTTCCGATAGATGGCCTAAATCTATCAGCAACATTTAGTTTCACGGTCAGGCACAACGCTTTTATATTCTACAATCAACAAATTTAAAAAATAAAGCAATAAAGTAAAATATTGAAATAAACTCTTTTGTTATCAGATAACGTAGCAGAGTGGCGCAGTGGAAGCGTGCTGGGCCCATAACCCAGAGGTCCGTGGATCGAAACCACGCTCTGCTATCTTTTTTTATTTTTAATCTTTAATATCTCTTTTTTTTTTTTTTTTTCATTTTCTCACCATGAAATGAGATTTTTGAATTTTATTTTTTACAATTAACAAATTTTTAACAATAATTTTTGGCAATCTCTTTCTTTTTTACATCTCATCAAATATCTCTATCACTGGGTTCACCACTGATGAACCAAGCCACTCAACAGCTTTTATCATTGCAGTAAGGTCTGTAGATATATTTGTTGATGGAAATAAACACATTGCCACATATTGTATCGATAAATGGCAATTATTTCTTTCCCTGTGACTTATCCCTATATATATAAAAGTCAGTGTATGTATGTATGTGTGTATCTATGTCGGCTATACACGTCCACAATACGTAACTAATCTGACTGAAATTTTAACAGTATATAGAGTAGAATCTGGAAAAACTTATAGTGAAAATTTCAGGTCTCTATCCCGAATATTCTTCGAGTTATTTGCAAATTGCGTTGCAAATTTGCCTTTTCGCTTGCAAGCAGCGCCTCTAGCGGTGAAGATGGCAGGTAATATCAGCTAACCTAATGTACATGTAAAACGTGTTTTGACAGGACATAGAAAAAAATCTGGAAAAGATATTTATCGGATTTTTAGCCAATAAAAAATAAAATTGACAGGTTCTGGGCGAAAATAGTTGTTTTTTTTTAGTCAAAAAATGATGATGACAATATTGCTGTATCATGTTTGATTATCAGATACAAAATTATATCGGGAAAAATTCCAAAAAGCAGAGACCACGGGTGAAGCCAGTTCATTTTTAGTGTGCAGGAACAAAATTCTAACAGAAAAACATTCATTCGAGCAGAAAACAAAAGCCAGATCATCTTTCTATAAAACTATCGCTTTTCGGACACAAAGTTTGGAGCGGGACGTTTCACAAAAGTGACATCCACGGCGCCAATTTATAATTGTAACGAATAGTATTTGAATAAAAACATTTAATCGGGTAAAACCCGGGCTAGTAATTTAATAAAATGAACAAAGCATTCAAGGGCTAAGTTTATTTATAATTTTATTTCTCTAGGTTTCAGGTTAACATCCCCTTCAACAGGAACAACTAGGAGAGTAGAACTTCCAGCTAATTCCTAATTTGATTTACAAAAAATCAATAATATTAAAAAAAAAAAAAAGATAGCAGAGCGTGGTTTCGATCCACGGACCTCTGGGTTATGGGCCCAGCACGCTTCCACTGCGCCACTCTGCTACAATATCAGGTTACAAAGTAAGACATATCAACTTTAAAATATAATTTTTATAATGAAATAACAAATTGTCTGTACGTTAAACTGAAGGTTGAACTTTCATCAGAATTCTGTCACTTCTATGAAACAATACCAAATACCCATTGATTTTTTTCCTTCACTTTTGAAAGTGACCAATATGCTTTCTTGAATTACCGTGAAAAGCCAACAAGATACGCGTCTCGGACTGTTGGCTCTCATCAGTTTGATGCAGGTTGTATGTTGGCTGTACATGGTCTATACGTTTCATTAGAATTCAAGAAATGTGTATAAGACCTCAAATGTGTACAAGCACGTTAAAGTTTAGCAATTTCTTGAATTATAAAGAAGCGACAATAGACCCTTCTTGGTGAGTGGAACACGTGCAATGTGCACCACGAGGTGCCACTAGCACGAGACGTGAACACGGTCGGCCTTGTCAATTCTTGAAAGGACAATTTGAAGGGACGTAAAAAACTCCAAGTTGACAGAATGTCATCTATTTAGCTGTACGGTCAGATTGGCTGCCATCCCTCTCCACTTTTAAACCGTTTTTTAATGAAAATTCCAAAATCTTATAAAACGTCACCTAGCAGTGTATACTCATCAACCTTGGGTTCCTGGAGTCAATATTTCGAAGATTCACACTCATGGACAAAACTTATGGAAGTGGAAAGTCTTTGATATCGCCGGTGTTTTTGAAGGATATAGAGACAATTTTGTTCTCTTTTGGTTATCTCATGTCTTCAATAAAGGTCACTGTAATATCTTTCAGAGTTATTGTCCCGATATATACATGCTGAAAGGTACAACTTCCTGTTGTGTTTTTGTCCATGAGTGGATATAAGCGCCACTCTACAAAGTGTAAAACGTTGTTTAAATGCAAAAAGGTTTAGAACTTCTTAATCGCAAAGTTTCTGTAGAACTTTAGAAGTGTCCATATGGACTACAGTGTTGTAAACTGGTTAATGTGTTACTTAGGTCACATGGCACAACATATATGGCCATGGTAGGTATTGGCTTGTAACTGCTTGTACTGTAAGTACGCCACTGGTCCTTGTTGGAAAAATAGAAAAATAAAGTGAACTTGGATCAGGTGGACAAATTAATAAAAGGCCATCTCCCGATCGTGCAGCTAAAAGTTGCTGCTGGTACAGCTTGCAGTATGCTGATGGTACAGCTTGCAGCATGCTGATGGTACAGCTTGCAGTATGCTGATGGTACAGCTTGCACCACGCTGATGGTACAGCTTGCACCACGCTGATGGTACAGCTTGCACCATGCTGATGGTACAGCTTGCACCACGCTGATGGTACAGCTTGCAGTATGCTGATGGTACAGCTTGCACCATGCTGATGGTACAGCTTGCACCATGCTGATGGTACAGCTTGCAGTACGCTGATGGTACAGCTTGCACCACGCTGATGGTACAGCTTGCACCACGCTGATGGTACAGCTTGCAGTATGCTGATGGTACAGCTTGCACCACGCTGATGGTACAGCTTGCACCACGCTGATGGTACAGCTTGCAGTATGCTGATGGTACAGCTTGCACCATGCTGATGGTACAGCTTGCACCACGCTGATGGTACAGCTTGCACCATGCTGATGGTACAGCTTGCACCACGCTGATGGTACAGCTTGCAGTATGCTGATGGTACAGCTTGCAGTATGCTGATGGTACAGCTTGCACCACGCTGATGGTACAGCTTGCACCATGCTGATGGTACAGCTTGCACCATGCTGATGGTACAGCTTGCACCAATGCTGATGGTACAGCTTGCAGTATGCTGATGGTACAGCTTGCACCATGCTGATGGTACAGCTTGCAGTATGCTGATGGTACAGCTTGCAGTATGCTGATGGTACAGCTTGCAGTATGCTGATGGTTACAGCTTGCAGTATGCTGATGGCACAGCTTGCAGTATGCTGATGGTACAGCTTGCAGTATGCTGATGGTACAGCTTGCACCACGCTGATGGTACAGCTTGCACCACGCTGATGGTACAGCTTGCACCATGCTGATGGTACAGCTTGCACCATGCTGATGGTACAGCTTGCAGTATGCTGATGGTACAGCTTGTACCATGCTGATGGTACAGCTTGCAGTATGCAGATGGTACAGCTTGCACCATGCTTATGGTACAGCTTGCACCATGCTGATGGTACAGCTTGCACCACGCTGATGGTACAGCTTGCACCACGCTGATGGTACAGCTTGCACCATGCTGATGGTACAGCTTGCACCATGCTGATGGTACAGCTTGCACCATGCTGATGGTACAGCTTGCAGTATGCTGATGGTACAGCTTGCACCATGCTGATGGTACAGCTTGCACCACGCTGATGGTACAGCTTGCACCATGCTGATGGTACAGCTTGCACCACGCTGATGGTACAGCTTGCACCATGCTGATGGTACAGCTTGCACCATGCTGATGGTACAGCTTGCACCACGCTGATGGTACAGCTTGCAGTATGCTGATGGTACAGCTTGCACCATGCTGATGGTACAGCTTGCACCACGCTGATGGTACAGCTTGCAGTATGCTGATGGTACAGCTTGCACCACGCTGATGGTACAGCTTGCACCACGCTGATGGTACAGCTTGCACCATGCTGATGGTACAGCTTGCACCACGCTGATGGTACAGCTTGCACCATGCTGATGGTACAGCTTGCAGTATGCTGATGGTACAGCTTGCACCACGCTGATGGTACAGCTTGCACCACGCTGATGGTACAGCTTGCACCATGCTGATGGTACAGCTTGCACCATGCTGATGGTACAGCTTGCACCATGCTGATGGTACAGCTTGCACCATGCTGATGGTACAGCTTGCACCACGCTGATGGTACAGCTTGCACCACGCTGATGGTACAGCTTGCACCATGCTGATGGTACAGCTTGCACCACGCTGATGGTACAGCTTGCACATGCTGATGGTACAGCTTGCACCACGCTGATGGTACAGCTTGCAGTATGCTGATGGTACAGCTTGCACCATGCTGATGGTTCAGCTTGCACCATGCTGATGGTACAGCTTGCAGTACGCTGATGGTACAGCTTGCACCACGCTGATGGTACAGCTTGCACCACGCTGATGGTACAGCTTGCAGTATGCTGATGGTACAGCTTGCACCACGCTGATGGTACAGCTTGCACCACGCTGATGGTACAGCTTGCAGTATGCTGATGGTAAAGCTTGCACCATGCTGATGGTACAGCTTGCACCACGCTGATGGTACAGCTTGCACCATGCTGATGGTACAGCTTGCACCACGCTGATGGTACAGCTTGCAGTATGCTGATGGTACAGCTTGCAGTATGCTGATGGTACAGCTTGCACCACGCTGATGGTACAGCTTGCACCATGCTGATGGTACAGCTTGCACCATGCTGATGGTACAGCTTGCACCATGCTGATGGTACAGCTTGCAGTATGCTGATGGTACAGCTTGCACCATGCTGATGGTACAGCTTGCAGTATGCTGATGGTACAGCTTGCAGTATGCTGATGGTACAGCTTGCAGTATGCTGATGGTACAGCTTGCAGTATGCTGATGGCACAGCTTGCAGTATGCTGATGGTACAGCTTGCAGTATGCTGATGGTACAGCTTGCACCACGCTGATGGTACAGCTTGCACCACGCTGATGGTACAGCTTGCACCATGCTGATGGTACAGCTTGCACCATGCTGATGGTACAGCTTGCAGTATGCTGATGGTACAGCTTGTACCATGCTGATGGTACAGCTTGCAGTATGCAGATGGTACAGCTTGCACCATGCTTATGGTACAGCTTGCACCATGCTGATGGTACAGCTTGCACCACGCTGATGGTACAGCTTGCACCACGCTGATGGTACAGCTTGCACCATGCTGATGGTACAGCTTGCACCATGCTGATGGTACAGCTTGCACCATGCTGATGGTACAGCTTGCAGTATGCTGATGGTACAGCTTGCACCATGCTGATGGTACAGCTTGCACCACGCTGATGGTACAGCTTGCACCATGCTGATGGTACAGCTTGCACCACGCTGATGGTACAGCTTGCACCATGCTGATGGTACAGCTTGCACCATGCTGATGGTACAGCTTGCACCACGCTGATGGTACAGCTTGCAGTATGCTGATGGTACAGCTTGCACCATGCTGATGGTACAGCTTGCACCACGCTGATGGTACAGCTTGCAGTATGCTGATGGTACAGCTTGCACCACGCTGATGGTACAGCTTGCACCACGCTGATGGTACAGCTTGCACCATGCTGATGGTACAGCTTGCACCACGCTGATGGTACAGCTTGCACCATGCTGATGGTACAGCTTGCAGTATGCTGATGGTACAGCTTGCACCACGCTGATGGTACAGCTTGCACCACGCTGATGGTACAGCTTGCACCATGCTGATGGTACAGCTTGCACCATGCTGATGGTACAGCTTGCACCATGCTGATGGTACAGCTTGCACCATGCTGATGGTACAGCTTGCACCACGCTGATGGTACAGCTTGCACCACGCTGATGGTACAGCTTGCACCATGCTGATGGTACAGCTTGCACCACGCTGATGGTACAGCTTGCACCATGCTGATGGTACAGCTTGCACCATGCTGATGGTACAGCTTGCACCACGCTGATGGTACAGCTTGCACCACGCTGATGGTACAGCTTGCACCACGCTGATGGTACAGCTTGCACCACGCTGATGGTACAGCTTGCACCACGCTGATGGTACAGCTTGCACACGCTGATGGTACAGCTTGCACCATGCTGATGGTACAGCTTGCACCACGCTGATGGTACAGCTTGCACCACGCTGATGGTACAGCTTGCACCATGCTGATGGTACAGCTTGCACCACGCTGATGGTACAGCTTGCACCACGCTGATGGTACAGCTTGCACCATGCTGATGGTACAGCTTGCACCACGCTGATGGTACAGCTTGCACCATGCTGATGGTACAGCTTGCACCACGCTGATGGTACAGCTTGCACCATGCTGATGGTACAGCTTGCACCACGCTGATGGTACAGCTTGCACCACGCTGATGGTACAGCTTGCACCATGCTGATGGTACAGCTTGCACCACGCTGATGGTACAGCTTGCACCATGCTGATGGTACAGCTTGCAGTATGCTGATGGTACAGCTTGCACCCCGCTGATGGTACAGCTTGCACCATGCTGATGGTACAGCTTGCAGTATGCTGATGGTACAGCTTGCACCATGCTGATGGTACAGCTTGCAGTATGCTGATGGTACAGCTTGCAGTATGCTGATGGTACAGCTTGCACCATGCTGATGGTACAGCTTGCAGTATGCTGATGGTACAGCTTGCACCATGCTGATGGTACAGCTTGCACCACGCTGATGGTACAGCTTGCACCACGCTGATGGTACAGCTTGCACCATGCTGATGGTACAGCTTGCAGTACGCTGATGGTACAGCTTGCACCACGCTGATGGTACAGCTTGCACCATGCTGATGGTACAGCTTGCACCATGCTGATGGTACAGCTTGCAGTACGCTGATGGTACAGCTTGCACCACGCTGATGGTACAGCTTGCACCATGCTGATGGTACAGCTTGCAGTATGCTGGTGGTACAGCTTGCAGTATGCTGATGGTACAGCTTGCAGTATGCTGATGGTACAGCTTGCAGTATGCTGGTGGTACAGCTTGCACCACGCTGATGGTACAGCTTGCACCATGCTGATGGTACAGCTTGCACCACGCTGATGGTACAGCTTGCACCATGCTGATGGTACAGCTTGCAGTATGCTGGTGGTACAGCTTGCACCACGCTGATGGTACAGCTTGCAGTATGCTGATGGTACAGCTTGCAGTACGCTGATGGTACAGCTTGCACCACGCTGATGGTACAGCTTGCACCACGCTGATGGTACAGCTTGCACCATGCTGATGGTACAGCTTGCACCACGCTGATGGTACAGCTTGCACCATGCTGATGGTACAGCTTGCAGTACGCTGATGATACAGCTTGCACCATGCTGATGGTACAGCTTGCAGTACGCTGATGAAGGCCAACAACCCGAAACGCGTCCGTGGTTAGCTTTTCTTGATTAATGAAGAAAGTTGGCGATAGATGGCGCAAGCAACTTATAATTGCACGATCAATGTGATGCCTTTTACTTAATTCCTTAGTTGCAATGGTGGGATTGAACTTGTGCAAGAATATAGAGACATTTAAAATAAAAGTAGCCGCTTCGTTGAGGGTTTTGAAACTGTGGAAGTCCCCTGGGTTAGATCGAATGGATCTACCCACGTGTAGACTGGTTGTTGACGGGAGTGTGATGTGACAGCCCAGCCCGTCCAAGCAGCCAGTGTCTACGGTAAGGTATTGGTCCGTCTACCTGGTGTAGATCCTCACACATGTGTGAAGGCGAGTGTTTCTTCGAGCGGGACATGTGCGGCTGGACCAACCTGTCCCGAGAGGACAGCGGCCCCGGAGTCACGGACCAGCGCAGGCCGGAGATGCCACCGCGACGTCTGCGGGGCCGCGACGAGGCGCTGACGTGGCGACTGGCGACTGTCACCAACCGCCCAGCCAACATCCAGGACCATACCTTCCGCGCTCTTACTGGCTTCGTCTTCTTCGACGTCTTCAACCAGCTGTCCGTGCAGACGCCCGTGCTGCAGAGTCCGCCGCTGGTGGGCATCGAGAACGACCAGTGCCTCAGCTTCTGGTTCGCTCCCTACGGCCGCGGGGACTCCATCGCGCTGAGCGTGCGGCTGGTGGACCGCTCGGACCCCGAGGAGGAGCGGCCGGCGGTCATCTGGCGGGTGAACTACGGCAGGTTCGACGGGGGCCGCGCGGACTGGCAGTACGGCCAGATCACACTCAAGTCCGAGTCAGACTATGTCGTGAGTCCTCAAGTTGTGTAGGATCTACAACTGTAGACACAGATCTTCCATCACTGCTAATGTGGCATTGCTAACAAAGTAGTGATTCCTGAAGTTGCTGTTATTGTATAGGCTCTACAACTGTAGACACAGATCTTCCATCACTGTCAATATGGCATTGCTAACAAAGTAGTGATTCCTGAAGTTGCTGTTATTGTATAGGCTCTACAACTGTAGACACAGATCTTCCATCACTGTCAATATGGCATTGCTAACAAAGTAGTGATTCCTGAAGTTGCTGTTATTGTATAGGCTCTACAACTGTAGACACAGATCTTCCATCACTGTCAATATGGCATTGCTAACAAAGTAGTGATTCCTGAAGTTGCTGTTATTGTATAGGCTCTACAACTGTAGACACAGATCTTCCATCACTGCTAATGTGGCATTGCTAACAAAGTAGTGATTCCTGAAGTTGCTGTTGTATAGGATCTACAACTGTAGACACAGATCTTCCATCACTGCTAATGTGGCATTGCTAACAAAGTAGTGATTCCTGAAGTTGCTGTTATTGTATAGGATCTACAACTGTAGACACAGATCTTCCATCACTGCTAATGTGGCATTGCTAACAAAGTAGTGATTCCTGAAGTTGCTGTTATTGTATAGGATCTACAACTGTAGACACAGATCTTCCATCACTGCTAATGTGGCATTGCTAACAAAGTAGTGATTCCTGAAGTTGCTGTTATTGTATAGGCTCTACAACTGTAGACACAGATCTTCCATCACTGTCAATATGGCATTGCTAACAAAGTAGTGATTCCTGAAGTTGCTGTTATTGTATAGGCTCTACAACTGTAGACACAGATCTTCCATCACTGTCAATGTGGCATTGCTAACAAAGTAGTGATTCCTGAAGTTGCTGTTATTGTATAGGCTCTACAACTGTAGACACAGATCTTCCATCACTGCTAATGTGGCATTGCTAACAAAGTAGTGATTCCTGAAGTGGCTGTTATTGTATAGGCTCTACAAATGTAGACACAGATCTTCCATCACTGCTAATGTGGCATTGCTAACAAAGTAGTGATTCCTGAAGTGGCTGTTATTGTATAGGCTCTACAACTGTAGACACAGATCTTCCATCACTGCTAATGTGGCATTGCTAACAAAGTAGTGATTCCTGAAGTTGCTGTTATTGTATAGGCTCTACAACTGTAGACACAGATCTTCCATCACTGCTAATGTGGCATTGCTAACAAAGTAGTGATTCCTGAAGTTGCTGTTATTGTATAGGCTCTACAACTGTAGACACAGATCTTCCATCACTGCTAATGTGGCATTGCTAACAAAGTAGTGATTCCTGAAGTTGCTGTTATTGTATAGGCTCTACAAATGTAGACACAGATCTTCCATCACTGCTAATGTGGCATTGCTAACAAAGTAGTGATTCCTGAAGTTGCTGTTATTGTATAGGCTCTACAACTGTAGACACAGATCTTCCATCACTGTCAATATGGCATTCCTAACAAAGTAGTGATTCCTGAAGTTGCTGTTATTGTATAGGCTCTACAAATGTAGACACAGATCTTCCATCACTGTCAATATGGCATTGCTAACAAAGTAGTGATTCCTGAAGTTGCTGTTATTGTATAGGCTCTACAACTGTAGACACAGATCTTCCATCACTGCTAATGTGGCATTGCTAACAAAGTAGTGATTCCTGAAGTTGCTGTTATTGTATAGGCTCTACAACTGTAGACACAGATCTTCCATCACTGCTAATGTGGCATTGCTAACAAAGTAGTGATTCCTGAAGTTGCTGTTATTGTATAGCCTCTACAACTGTAAACACAGATGCCATTGTGGCATCACTAACAAAGCCATGGGTCCTGAAGTTGCTGTTATTGTATAGGCTCTACAACTGTAGACACAGATCTTCCATCACTGCTAATGTGGCATTGCTAACAAAGTAGTGATTCCTGAAGTTGCTGTTATTGTATAGGCTCTACAACTGTAGACACAGATCTTCCATCACTGCTAATGTGGCATTGCTAACAAAGTAGTGATTCCTGAAGTTGCTGTTATTGTATAGGCTCTACAACTGTAGACACAGATCTTCCATCACTGCTAATGTGGCATTGCTAACAAAGTAGTGATTCCTGAAGTTGCTGTTATTGTATAGGATCTACAACTGTAGACACAGATCTTCCATCACTGCTAATGTGGCATTGCTAACAAAGTAGTGATTCCTGAAGTTGCTGTTATTGTATAGGCTCTACTACTGTAGACACAGATCTTCCATCACTGCTAATGTGGCATTGCTAACAAAGTAGTGATTCCTGAAGTTGCTGTTATTGTATAGGATCTACAACTGTAGACACAGATCTTCCATCACTGCTAATGTGGCATTGCTAACAAAGTAGTGATTCCTGAAGTGGCTGTTATTGTATAGGCTCTACAACTGTAGACACAGATCTTCCATCACTGCTAATGTGGCATTGCTAACAAAGTAGTGATTCCTGAAGTTGCTGTTATTGTATAGGATCTACAACTGTAGACACAGATCTTCCATCACTGCTAATGTGGCATTGCTAACAAAGTAGTGATTCCTGAAGTGGCTGTTATTGTATAGGCTCTACAACTGTAGACACAGATCTTCCATCACTGCTAATGTGGCATTGCTAACAAAGTAGTGATTCCTGAAGTTGCTGTTATTGTATAGGCTCTACAACTGTAGACACAGATCTTCCATCACTGTCAATGTGGCATTGCTAACAAAGTAGTGATTCCTGAAGTGGCTGTTATTGTATAGGCTCTACAACTGTAGACACAGATCTTCCATCACTGCTAATGTGGCATTGCTAAGAAAGTAGTGATTCCTGAAGTGGCTGTTATTGTATAGGCTCTACAACTGTAGACACAGATCTTCCATCACTGCTAATGTGGCATTGCTAACAAAGTAGTGATTCCTGAAGTTGCTGTTATTGTATAGGCTCTACAACTGTAGACACAGATCTTCCATCACTGTCAATGTGGCATTGCTAACAAAGTAGTGATTCCTGAAGTGGCTGTTATTGTATAGGCTCTACAACTGTAGACACAGATCTTCCATCACTGTCAATGTGGCATTGCTAACAAAGTAGTGATTCCTGAAGTTGCTGTTATTGTATAGGCTCTACAACTGTAGACACAGATCTTCCATCACTGCTAATGTGGCATTGCTAACAAAGTAGTGATTCCTGAAGTTGCTGTTATTGTATAGGCTCTACAACTGTAGACACAGATCTTCCATCACTGCTAATGTGGCATTGCTAACAAAGTAGTGATTCCTGAAGTTGCTGTTATTGTATAGGATCTACAACTGTAGACACAGATCTTCCATCACTGCTAATGTGGCATTGCTAACAAAGTAGTGATTCCTGAAGTTGCTGTTATTGTATAGGCTCTACAAATGTAGACACAGATCTTCCATCACTGCTAATGTGGCATTGCTAACAAAGTAGTGATTCCTGAAGTTGCTGTTATTGTATAGGATCTACAACTGTAGACACAGATCTTCCATCACTGCTAATGTGGCATTGCTAACAAAGTAGTGATTCCTGAAGTTGCTGTTATTGTATAGGCTCTACAACTGTAGACACAGATCTTCCATCACTGCTAATGTGGCATTGCTAACAAAGTAGTGATTCCTGAAGTTGCTGTTATTGTATAGGCTCTACAACTGTAGACACAGATCTTCCATCACTGCTAATGTGGCATTGCTAACAAAGTAGTGATTCCTGAAGTTGCTGTTATTGTATAGGCTCTACAACTGTAGACACAGATCTTCCATCACTGCCAATATGGCGTCACTAACAGCGTCGTGAATCCTGAAGTTGCTGTTGTGTAGGCTCTACAACTGTAGACACAGATGCCATTATGGCATTGCTAACAAAATAGTGATTCCTGAAGTGGCTGTTATTGTATAGGCTCTACAACTGTAGACACAGATCTTCCATCACTGCTAATGTGGCATTGCTAACAAAGTAGTGATTCCTGAAGTTGCTGTTATTGTATAGGCTCTACAACTGTAGACACAGATCTTCCATCACTGTCAATGTGGCATTGCTAACAAAGTAGTGATTCCTGAAGTGGCTGTTATTGTATAGGCTCTACAACTGTAGACACAGATCTTCCATCACTGTCAATGTGGCATTGCTAACAAAGTAGTGATTCCTGAAGTTGCTGTTATTGTATAGGCTCTACAACTGTAGACACAGATCTTCCATCACTGCTAATGTGGCATTGCTAACAAAGTAGTGATTCCTGAAGTTGCTGTTATTGTATAGGCTCTACAACTGTAGACACAGATCTTCCATCACTGCTAATGTGGCATTGCTAACAAAGTAGTGATTCCTGAAGTTGCTGTTATTGTATAGGATCTACAACTGTAGACACAGATCTTCCATCACTGCTAATGTGGCATTGCTAACAAAGTAGTGATTCCTGAAGTTGCTGTTATTGTATAGGCTCTACAACTGTAGACACAGATCTTCCATCACTGCTAATGTGGCATTGCTAACAAAGTAGTGATTCCTGAAGTTGCTGTTATTGTATAGGCTCTACAACTGTAGACACAGATCTTCCATCACTGCTAATGTGGCATTGCTAACAAAGTAGTGATTCCTGAAGTTGCTGTTATTGTATAGGCTCTACAACTGTAGACACAGATCTTCCATCACTGCTAATGTGGCATTGCTAACAAAGTAGTGATTCCTGAAGTGGCTGTTATTGTATAGGCTCTACAACTGTAGACACAGATCTTCCATCACTGCCAATATGGCGTCACTAACAGCGTCGTGAATCCTGAAGTTGCTGTTGTGTAGGCTCTACAACTGTAGACACAGATCTTCCATCACTGCTAATGTGGCATTGCTAACAAAGTAGTGATTCCTGAAGTTGCTGTTATTGTTTATGCTCTACAACTGTAGACACATTGTGGCATCACTAACAAAGCCATGAGTCCTGAAGTTGCTATGAAATGGGATATAGGGGTGCAGATTTCGTTGATCATGGCACCATGATCCAAGCACACTTGAAGTTGCTGTTGTTGTTTAGGCTCTACAACTGTAAACACAGATGCCATTGTGGCATCACTAACAAAGTCATGAGTCCTGAAGTTGCTATGAAATGAGGTGTAGGGGTGCAGATTTCGTTGATCATGGCACCATGATCCAGGCACACTTGAAGTTGCTGTTGTTGTTTAGGCTCTACAACTGTAAACACAGATGCCATTGTGGCATCACTAACAAAGTCATGAGTCCTGAAGTTGCTATGGAATGGGGTGTAGGGGTGCAGATTTCGTTGATCATGGCACCATGATCCAGGCACACTTGAAGTTGCTGTTGTTGTTTAGGCTCTACAAATGTAGACACAGATGCCATTGTGGCATCACTAACAAAGTCATGAGTCCTGAAGTTGCTATGGAATGGGGTGTAGGGGTGCAGATTTCGTTGATCATGGCACCATGATCCAAGCACACTTGAAGTTGCTGTTGTTGTTTAGGCTCTACAACTGTAAACACAGATGCCATTGTGGCATCACTAACAAAGTCATGAGTCCTGAAGTTGCTATGAAATGAGGTGTAGGGGTGCAGATTTCGTTGATCATGGCACCATGATCCAGGCACACTTGAAGTTGCTGTTGTTGTTTAGGCTCTGCAAATGTAGACACAGATGCCATTGTGGCATCACTAACAAAGTCATGAGTCCTGAAGTTGCTATGGAATGGGGTGTAGGGGTGCAGATTTCGTTGATCATGGCACCATGATCCAGGCACACTTGAAGTTGCTGTTGTTGTTTAGGCTCTACAAATGTAGACACAGATGCCATTGTGGCGTCACTAACAAAGTCATGAGTCCTGAAGTTGCTATGGAATGGGGTGTAGGGATGCAGATTTCGTTGATCATGGCACCATGATCCAAGCACACTTGAAGTTGCTGTTGTTGTTTAGGCTCTACAAATGTAGACACAGATGCCATTGTGGCATCACTAACAAAGCCATGGGTCCTGAAGTTGCTATGGAATGGGGTGTAGGGGTGCAGATTTCGTTGATCATGGCACCATGATCCAAGCACACTTGAAGTTGCTGTTGTTGCTTAGGCTCTACAACTGTAGACACAGATGCCATTGTGGCATCACTAACAAAGTCATGAGTCCTGAAGTTGCTATGGAATGGGGTGTAGGGGTGCAGATTTCGTTGATCATGGCACCATGATCCAGGCACACTTGAAGTTGCTGTTGTTGTTTAGGCTCTACAAATGTAAACACAGATGCCATTGTGGCGTCACTAACAAAGTCATGAGTCCTGAAGTTGCTATGGAATGGGGTGTAGGGGTGCAGATTTCGTTGATCATGGCACCATGATCCAAGCACACTTGAAGTTGCTGTTGTTGTTTAGGCTCTACAAATGTAGACACAGATGCCATTGTGGCGTCACTAACAAAGCCATGGGTCCTGAAGTTGCTATGAAATGGGGTGTAGGGGTGCAGATTTCGTTGATCATGGCACCATGATCAGGGCACACTTGAAGTTGCTGTTGTTGTTTAGGCTCTACATTAGAGGACCTGACTCATTAGTGGTAAACCTTCCCAGCTGTTTCTACAGTTTAATCTACCATACAATATAAGGTACTTCAACAGGCTGTAGTCACCTTGTCTTTGTATTACAGGCTGTTGAAGAAAGTTATTATCTGAAAGCTCGCCAAGATTATATATCTTTAATAAAGAACCTTGTCCGGCAATTCCTCCTATTGTCCCCCAGTTTTACTAATTAGAAACTCTCTGGAAAGAGGACAACTCTCCCTAAAGGTCACTTTGACTATGCAATTATCCTTTACAATGAGTTTTTTTCTCCTGTATATGATAAAGCACAATTTGGATTATAATACAAGAAAATAAGACCTAATCCAAATAAATTATGTTGTTGTTTCTTATCCCCTTGTGTAAAGATTACACGAATTCCATGAGTTCATCCTCCTCGAGCTGTTTTATGATAAGCAGTGGCCTCTTCCAAAGGTCCTGTTTAGTGCATCTAATGCAAATAATTTATTAGTGTGTGACGTTTCAGCAAAAGCATTGTCAACATCATCAGACAAAAGAATAAAATGAAATAAAATTTATTCTTTTGTTTGATGATGGTGACAATGCTGTTACCGAAATGTCACACACTAATAAATTATTTGGATTAAGTCTTATTTTCTTTTATTCTACTGTATATGTAAAAGATATGTAAAAATGTTTTTCTGATCAATTCAGTGAACAATCTTGAATCATAATAAAAATGTCAAACTTTGACAATGAGAAATTACAAATGAAGTGGCTGTGTGACAGGTGAGGTTTGAAGGGGAAGCTGCGGATGGAGGCTTCGCCCTGGATGACATCACTTTCTTCGAAGGAAGCTGCAGCAGTGAGTGTCTCCACTTGGTCACAACAACCCATTTATGTCATGTTCAACTTTTAGTGACACTATGGTGACAAATATTCTCCAATTTGATATCTGTAAGTGACTCTCATCTAGTGACCTTCTGGTAGCTTCCTTGACCCCTTCCAACCAGCTCATAGCAGGACTTCCTTCAATGTTTCCCAACATCATTTATAAACCATTTACTCCCATTATATGTCCAAAGTAAGTCTGTTTCCATATTTGGGATTCTAGGGATCTACCAGAGGATTAATTTCCTAGAATGTAAAATGTATTAATCAAGGTAACAATTAAAATGTTTGTAATCTGATTTGTAATCAGAATATCTTTTTTGTTTTGTCTTTAATATCAATACCAGACCTTTTTTTCTATACATATATACAGTTAAACCTGTCTATAGCTCCCCCTCTAAATAGCGCCTTCCTCTCTATAGCGCCCAGTTTTAAATACGTAGCACGATGTGATTTACATTAAAATTGACCTGTCTATAGCACCCCCTCTCTATAGCACCCTGGTGAGTCCCAAGAGTTAGCGCTATAGACAGGTTTAACTGTACATTAAAAGTGACCTGTCTATAGCACCCTGGTGAGTCCCAAGAGGGGGCGCTATAGACAGGTTTAACTGTACATTAAAAGTGACCTGTCTATAGCACCCTGGTGAGTCCCAAGAGTTAGCGCTATAGACAGGTTTAACTGTACATTAAAAGTGACCTGTCTATAGCACCCCCTCTCTATAGCACCCTGGTGAGTCCCAAGAGTTAGCGCTATAGACAGGTTTAACTGTATATATAAGCATAGGGCACCTCTCCCATGACATTTATTTTGACAGGAGAGGTGCCCTATGTTTTTATAGATCAATTTCCTCTCAGAAAAATGTCCCCATATTTATATATGCTTTATTCATATGGAGAGGAGTTTCAATTTGCATAAGGCTGTGGTGTGGTCCAGTCCGGCCTTCCTCGGCCAGCATGGTGGTGGAGGAGGAGGGAGAGGAACGGAGGAGAAGGAAAAAGAAGAAGAGATGAGGAGGAGAATAAACAACTTTGTATTCTCCCAGCTGTCTCACCACCACCTCTCTACATTCTGTCAATGGGTCCACAATATATTTATAACGCACTAGCGCGCCATCTGTGTTATCAAAATTCAAAACTATTTTAAACGTGTAAGATTCTTTTTAAAATTAAACAATTTCTACTGCCCTTACTGCAATGGAAAAATTGATGGGCCACTGATGAGCCAGGCCCTCTCATTAATTTTTACATTGCAGTAAGGGCAGTAGAAATTGTTTAATTTCAAAAAGAATCTTACGCGTTTAAAATAGTTTCAAATTTTGTTAACAATACATTTATCTACATTCATGGACAAAACTTGAGGAACTAGAAACTCTTTGATGTCCCCATCGTCTATTTTTTTTTTTTTTAAGGAGACAGAGGCAATTTTGATCAAACTTTGTTATAAAGAAATTTTAAAAAGGCATCTCTTTATCGTGAAACCAAAATTTGCTGATGGTTTGCGCCATTTATCGGAATAAACATCAACTATTCGTTGATTTTTAATTATTCCAGATTTGGCCAAATACAAATTCTTGATCAATCAAATTTTTCCATTTTGTTTATAAAGTTATTTAAAATATCTTTCAGAGTATATAGAAATATGCAAAATTGAGGGCTTTGAATGGTTTGTATATTCAGCTATATGCAAAATTTCCCAATGGTTTATTCAGTAGTTTTAGTGGAGAATAGAAACAAACACATCAATTTTTCTTGTTTCTTATCCCCTTGTGTAAAGATTACACAAATTCCATGAGTTCATGCTCGTCAAGTTGTTTTATGATAAGCAGCTGCCTCTCCCAAAGGTCCTGTTTAGTACATCTAATGCAAGCCAAAATGTGTTCTGGAGCTGCAGGTGCCAAGCTACATTTTGGGCAAGTGGGGTAGATTTTATTATTTTCTATCTTCAATGGTTTGAGATGGCCTGTTCTAAATCTTGTTAGTGTTGTTAAACACAAGGTAATAAGACCAAATAAATAAATAGTGTGTAACGTTTCTGTAACAGCTTTGTGGTTACCATCTGCAGACAAAATTAAACACTTGATAACACTAACTATTTAAAACATGCTGTGGTATAATTTCTTATTCAGTACTTTTGTCTGATGATGGTAACAACACTGTTACCGAAACATCACACACTATTTATTTGGTCTTATTACCTTGTGTTTGGAATTCTCATGATATATAAATTATAGAGAGGATGACCATGATAATAAATAACATTCACTAAAGCAATAATGGCCTGACAAACCTTCACTGGGGAGAAGCCGGGTGATTAAAAGACTCAGTATATCATTTTACAACTCAAAAATATGCAAAATTGGTTAATTATTTGTCTAATTTTAGTCTTATATGTTAATCTATACATTCATCTAACTATGTATAAAATTTTTGCACCGTTTATTTCAGTAGTTTTGGTGGTAAAATTGCTCAAACATTCTACAATTGGGACTTCCATTTAAATCATGTTGCTGTTGTTTCTTATCCCCTTGTGTAAAGATTACACGAATTCCATGAGTTCATGATCTCATGGAATGGGGTATAGGGGTGCAGCTTTTGTTGATAATGTCACCATGATCCAGGCACACTTTGGTGAAAGTCTGACTTTGCCTGTAGTTTGAGGCCGTCCCTAACATGGAAGCCTTTGCTGCTGACTCTAATATGAGTACAGACGCAACTTCTCCGTATTCCTGGAGTACCGGGTCAGTTGAACTCAGGATTTTTAGAGAGGGAGTGTCCCTCCTGGTTACAGCATCAAGTCTACCAGAACAAGACTTGATACAATCGTGTAGAGGGTTTACTGTACCTTCCAACAATGTCCACTGCACTGCACATTTAATCATAAATAGGTAAACTGTAATGTAACTTGTGAAAAAGCAGGTTGGATAAACAGCAGCAAAACTGATTTTTTTATTAAACAATTTTCTTCTGCCCTTAGTGCAAAGCTAAATTAATGGAAGAGCCTGGCTCATCATCAGTGAACCCTGCCAGCAGTTTCGCCAGTTTAATGACCAAGGTTAAATTTTCAACTGGTTTCAGTTTCAACTGGGAAGGTTCGCCACTGATGAGCCAGGCAATAATTGATCATTCCACTAAGGGCACTTGAAAATTAAATTTAAAACATAACAATGATAAGGCACAATTTGGATTATAGATTATAAACACAAGGTAATAAGACCAAATCCAAATAAATAAATAGTGTGTGATGTTTCAGTAACAACGTTGTTACCATCTTCAGACAAGTTAATTTCTCATTCAGTACTTTTGTCTGAAGATGGTAACAACACTGTTACCGAAACGTCACACATTATTTATTTATTTGGTCTTATCACCACCTTGTGTTTAAAACATAACAGATAGTGCAGAGTAATACACCACATTATATTTTAGAAAATGATAATTTGATAGAAAACCAGACTACAATGACACATCAGTGATGAGCCCTCCAACAGTTTCACTGCTCCAATGGTCACCACATTCCTCTCTTTACAACAATTCATGAAGAAAACTGTGTAAGGAATTCCCCTTTTTTTTTTTTGCTTATCTCTAGTACATGTATCCCCAGTACATTATACACACCAGGCAAAAGATATTCAAACACTTATAACTAAAAGAAATGAACTACAAAAAAAGTGCACCCAAAACCAAACAAATTGTAGGACTGAACTGAACATTGTGAATGCAAAAATAAAAAGGTTATACGTAAATATGAAAAGGGAAAAATGGAAACAAACTTGTGAAAACCTGAACCCAAGAAACCCGAATACAAAACTTTGGCATTTGGCAAAACAAATTGACAGAGCCCAGCCACAAACTGAAAACACAAATATGATTAAGAATACGGATGGTACCCCAGCAACTAATGACAAAAATGCTGCTAATCTTTTAGGTAATTCATATCAAATAAGTAGTAAAATCAAATTCGAAAAAAAAGATAAGAAAGTTGAAAAAAAGGCCCGAAAGATTATTCATGACTGTAAAAATTTCACCAGCACTCATAATATTTTCCATGAAAAAATCAATATGAAAGAGCTAGATTATGCATTAGAAAACACTGACCTAAACAAGACTCCTGGGCCAGATGGAATCCATGGCCAAATGATATCAAACTTGGGCAAAAATGGCAAAGAAATACTTCTTGATATTTTCAATAACTCCTGGAAAACTGGAAAATTGCCTCAAGACTGGAAAACTGCAACAATAATTCCTATTAAAAAACTTGACAAATCTGCTGATGACCCAAAAAACTACCGACCTATCTCCCTCACAAGTATTTGCTGCAAATTAATGGAAAAAATTATACTCAGACGACTTACCTACCACCTTGACACAAGAAATCTCTTACCAGAAGAACAATATGGATTTAGGAAAGGACATGGGACAATAGACCAACTCTTATTTTTTACACAAAAGGTAAAAGATGCACAAAACAGAAAACCAACTAGCCACACCATAGCTGCTTTTTTAGACCTTACACAAGCTTTTGATAAAGTATGGAAAAACAAGTTGATTACAAAATTATACAAGCATTTCAAAATTGATGGAAAAGCTATCACTTGGATAAATGATTTCCTTAAAAATAGATACATCAGGGTCAAATATAATGGAACTCTATCTAAAACCTTCAAATTGTACCAAGGATTACCACAAGGATCAGTCCTTAGCCCAACTCTCTTCACCCTATTTATTGCAGGCATAGAAGAAAAAATTTCACATAAAACCAATATTGGACTTTTCGGTGATGACATTATTCTATGGAGCAGTAACACTAACTGGAAAAAAGCTGAAAGGGATTTGAACAAGACTCTTCTCCGCCTAGAAAAATTTGCTAATAAACATAAATTAGAATTTAACCCCCAAAAATCTGAAACCTGTCTTTTTACTACTGATAAGAAACTATACAAAATAAGGCCAAAAATTATTCTGAAAGAACAACAATTACAATATAATAAACATCCTAAATATCTTGGCTACACCCTGGATCCAGAAATTAACTCCAGTAAACATATTGAAGAAGTTATTAGAAAAGGAAGAGACCGACTAAAAATCCTGAAATATATTTCAGGAAGAGAGTGGGGAGCCGATGCAACCACACTAAAATTAACTTACACGTCTCTAATTAGACCTATCCTGGAATATGGATATCAAATCTATGGTACAGCATCTGAAACAAATCTAAAATCTCTGGAAAGGATACAACTAAGTGCAGCTAGAATTATTACAGGTCTTCGAAATACCTGCCCTAATGATATTGTACTTTACGAGGCAGACATTATGCCCTTAAAGGATAGAAGAAGCTACAATCTGCCAAAATATATAAACAAAATCAAGAGTTATGGAAACAAACACAGAACTTCCAATTACATACTTAATTGGGAATCCAATCTAAGACTCAAAAAAGAAGGTCCTCTCCACCTGGCCAAAAGAAATGGATTTTTAAAATATAAAGTAGAAAAAAATTATTTAGCAGAAAAAATTTCTCCATGCGAACCACTACAAAATGTTATTTTTAATGACACTTTAAATGAACCCACCAACAAACAATACCAAAATCCAGAATACTTAAAACAATTATCATTAGAAATAATTAATAACATTCCTAAAAATGCAATAACTATTTATACCGATGGTAGCAGAGATGAGTTGGGACACACTGGCAGTGGCTGTCTCATCAAAACTACAAATGGCATTGAGAAAATGAACAGAAGAAACCCAGATTTTTGCTCAGTCTTCAGATCAGAACTTATAGCAATCTATGAAGCCTTAAAATCCATCAGAAATACTAATTATCAAGATATCTGGATTCTTACTGATAGTATAAGTGCCATACAACACTTGAGTCACACAGGGGAACTCAGAGACAAAGTAAGCAGGAACATAATTGGTTATCTCCAAAAACTCTCAAAAACCTCAAAAATTCACCTTCAATGGATACCCTCACATGTTGGAATTGAAGGCAATGAAGCTGCTGATGTTCTAGCGAAAAAAGGCACAAAAGAACCCTTGCCACAGAAAAATAAACTTACTTTTAAAGAAATAGAAACAGTAGCCAAAACAAAAATAAACAAGAACTGGAGGATCCCACCTAAGCACAGTTGGTACAGTGGAGTGAACCCAGGAGGAGCTCTAAACATCAGAAATAGACAGCATCAAACAACACTAACAAGATTTAGAACAGGCCATCTCAAGCCATTGAAGATAGAAAATAATAACAAAATCTACCCCACTTGCCCAAAATGTAGCTTGTCACCTGCAGCTCCAGAACACATTTTGGCTTGCATTAGATGCACTAAACAGGACCTTTGGGAGAGGCCGCTGCTCATCATAAAACAGCTCGAGGAGCATGGACTCATGGAATTCGTGTAATCTTTACACAAGGGGATAAGAAACAACAACAACAACAACATGTGGTACCTTTGGGAGAGACAGCTGCTTATCATAAAACAGCTCCAGCATGGACTCATGGAATTTGTGTAATCTTTACACAAGGGGATAAGAAACAACAACATGTGGTACAGGCCATGATAATCATGGTGGGTAGAATTAGGCGACTGCTTTTACTGTAAGCGCACCACATGTCTACACATGTGAAAAGCAGTTCAACTTTGAACTTACAAATGTGCCAGAGCCCTGTTTGGTTACTTGCACTCTCTGGTGGGGTTGGACTTTTGCAAGAATCGGAGACCATTGCAGCATTTTTAAAATGGAATTTATAGTTGGTGGGATAAACTTGGGACCACATTAGTTTGCACAACTTTCTTGCTCCATGTAGTAGTCCAATCCCACCAGTGCAATAACCAAACTGACATGTAGTGCACTAGTATCTAACTAACCACCCATCATGATTATCATGGCCTGTACTATATTGTTGTTAATGTCCATCAAGTTCAACTTTTGGTGACAAATATTCCCCAATTTGATATCTGTTAGTGATCATCACTATCATCTAGTGACCTTCTGGTAGCTCCCTTGACCACCTTCCAGCCAGCTCAATACAGCCTGATAATCCTGTGAGACATCCTATGTAGATATTTGGTCCATTGGTGGTTTTCTCAGCAGTGTTTGATACACAAGTGGTCTTCCCTCTATGCTGTTGGCCAAATTGGCTCTTCCTCCTTTAGGAGCAATTTCTCTCCCCAGGGACAAGAGAATATCCTTCATTACAAGAATGACGTTGAAAGTTTATCCCAGACTTTTATTCTGTTCTCTTCTGTGTTAGCCATCCCATTAGGATGTTGTCTTCCACTGGAGTTGTACTCACAGATAGGGTCTACCCATCCATTGGGATTGAAACCATATGGTATTTCTCAAAACACTCCAGTACTTTTAGAGATGCTACATTAGGATTTTTTAAAATGTCACATTTAGCATTTCATAAAACCCTGTCAAACCTTATTTCAATAATACTTAGGAAAGATACCAAGATTGTTATAACCACAGATACAATTTAAGAGAATCTTTTCCAATCATGCAAATACAAAATTGCCAATTTTGCACATTGCACAAATTGCTTAAGTTACACAATCAGGAGATGCCTTTTATCAACCAGTACAATTTCACTTCTTGTGTTGCTGTTGTTAAAAAGAGGCCATCAAGGGTCCACAGTGCCTTCCAATAATTTTATCCTAGCATATTGCACTTCCCCTTATTGGCAGAAAAACATGACACCAATCCGATATGCATATGTAAATTTGTACTCAACAACAACAAGACAAAATGCCACGCAAACCAATCTTCAATTTTTTTTATTGTTGTAGTTAAGGCAAACGATACAAATCATTGGAAGAAATGCTCAAAAAAAAAAAAAGAAGAAAGTCTGCGGCCTTCACCCTTGGCACGTTCAGCCATCATTGCCATTCTTTACAAAACTGTAGTGGTGGTGGAGGAAAAACTTTTATATAAAAAAATTTTTGTAAAAAAAAAAAAAATAATAATAAAACAAAAATGGAAAAAAAAATGAATGCTGGGAATTCCAAAGAGATAGAATTCCCCTACATTTGGTAATGTAAAACTAAACTAAGTAAACAAGGGGGGAAAGTAAACAAACACAGGGGGGAAAGGCCTATATTTTATATAATATATATATATATATGTTTGGTGTGTGTGGAATATGAAAAAGGGAGGGGGGGGAGGGGGATCAAAAAACTTGAAGAAGCCCTTGTTGTTGTTGTTGTATCACAAATAAATACGAGTGTGGCAACGTATGACTAGGCCCTTCCGGCAATGACGGAGGAGCCATGGGATCTGTACACCACACACCAGTGTTAGCTGTGCCATTATCACATCAAACACAAAGTAATGAGACCAAATCCAAATAAAAAAAATAGTGTGTGACGTTTCGGTAACAGCAAGTACTTTTGTGTGAAGATGGCAACAACGCTGTTACCGAAATGTCGCACACTATTTAGATTTGGTCTTATTACCTTGTGTTTATAATCCAAATTGTGCTTTGTCATCTAAACACATTTTTTTTTTTGCTTATCCCTAGTACACGTGGTACAGGCCATGATAATCATGGTGGGTAGTTAGCGACTGCTTTTTACTGTAAGCGCACCACATGTCTACACATGTGAAAGCAGTTCGACTTTGCACTTACAAATGTGCCAGAGCCCCGTTTGGTTACTTGCACTCGCTGGTGGGGTTGGACTTTTGCAAGAATCGGGGGGCCATTGGAGCATTTTTTTTTAACAGAAAAAAGTGTCCAATGCGGGGATCGAACCCGGGTCGTAGTGGTCGTAAACCAAACGGTTTAACCAACCTTCCACCGACCCCCTCTAAACACATTAATATAGGACAGTACTACAAAAACAAAGGCTGTTTCTCCCATTAAATGAGATGCTATCCAGATATCATACTACATTGTAGTTATTGTCCATCAAATCAACTATTCAAATATTCCCCAATTTGATCTGTCACTCTATTGACCCTCTCCACAAGACCTCAGGTCAGTGACAAAACCACCAACATCGGGCAAACTGCCCCTCGTCAATCCAGGCTTTGATTCAATGATATCCACAAGGGAATCAATCCGACAAAGAGGTATTTACCTGGCCATATGTATGACCAATATATAGATGGGAATATTGCCACAGGAGGATATTGATCTATAAAAATGAAGGTCTCCCATAAAAAATCAACAGGATGAT